>VWZS01000028.1:26532-99383 GCA_013397075.1 Rhabdornis inornatus
TGAAGAACACTTACCTTAAATATCATCCCCAAGATTATACAAGAATGAAATCTCAAGTTTAAATTCTAATAGAACTAAATATAGTGATTTAATAACTGAGTTCAACATCAGATTCAAACTCTTCTTTATACAGGAAAACAGAATAATTGCTTTCTTTAAAGACAGACGTATGAGGACCAGAGGCCTATGCTCATTTGGGAAATTAATGACAAATTTACTTCCTGAAGGATAACATATTTATATTATTATAATTTATTATATTTATTGTTTATATTTTTATAGTTAACAGCCTTAATGATTCACTGGTGAACCTCCAATCGGTCGGACAGCTATGAAATTCTCAGCTTGGCATAAGAAATTTACTGAATTGTACTGACACAAACAACCACATAATTCGGATATTTAAAACATTAGCATTCACATGATTAACTGTTAAAAACAACGAAACGTACTTTTTGTACTTTGCAGGTGTATTTTCTGTTCCTATACTTTGGTATTCTTTATGATCAGCCTGCTTACTGACCTTACGCAGAAAGTGCATTATTGCTTTTTGTTGATTCTCCAAATTGGCATCTAGTTTGTGCATCCCAATGCAAGCAATGAGCTGTGTCTCTTCTTCCAGAAGTGCACAAAGTGCTGCCTTTCTTTCAGCTCCATTAAGGGTTCTGTTAATTCGCTCAGTCTCCTCCTGCATCCATACTGCAGATACAAATATTTGGGATATTTTTTACAAGATACTTTCCAGCAAAACTTCTGCTTTCATATTTAAGAAACAACATAATTGACTTTTCTTTCAATATTCACTAAAAGCCAGTTTCCATTCTAGGGAATTGATGGTTATGGCTATTTTCAATACATGCAAGATGGCTTAGAAATGAATGTTAATTATACAGATGTTCTATGAAAGTATGTGTCTGTATCAGTTTCAGACTGCCAATTTGTACTCCAGACTCAAGGATGAGTAGGAGAAAAAGAAGCTCTGTGTGAAAAAAAGAATTTAGCGCCTGTGGAAATACACGATCAAATGGCTGCATCTTACTGTGGTACCCCTAGTACTTAATGCTGAGAATATTACTGCTTCTCCTTGCATAAACGAGTAAATCTAAAGAAGCTTGAAGTCCTCCAAAACCGAGATACAACTTGACTGACAGTCACATTAGCACTCCAGGTCTTATACTGGATATTGCAGTGGTATCACCTTTTGCCATCAAAGGCAGATGAATATGCATTAATTAGTCAACAGTCATTGCTTTACTCTCCCTTTCCTCTTCTACAACATAATCCTCCAAGTGGGTGAAAGTGGCCACAGAAGAAGCCACAGGATGGTCATGACAGCAGCACACGGATCAGTACATGCTGTATAAGAATCTGACCCCCTGACACTTATGCTGCCGACATACAGACTACATGGCTTTAGAGAAATATGCTCGTAAAATCAAACTGTGTTTACTGCTTTTGCATATCCTGCAACAATTCCTGGCTTCTCTGAAGAGTCTGATCCAGCTCAAATACCTCTGGAGTTTTGTAAGGAATTTTATAAGATCCAAAACTTCAACATTCCTGAATAATACCTCAAAGTGCTGTTATCATCCCAGAACAGTTATGCAAAAGCACGACCCAGTGTAGAAGGAAACCGTCCAATATGTGATGCACTGAAAAAGCCTGTAACATCCTGGATCAGGTAACATTAGAGGCAGGAGAAGGGAAAGGAGAAAGGCTTGTTTTCTGCCTGTGGCTTCTTATCTACAATACCTTATGTTTCCCATTTTTAAACATTTCAATTCATTTCCTTAAGGCTCTCCAAGCTGTAATATGACAGCTGTCTGACAAGCGCTGAGAACCCAAAGGTATATATTTTAAATAAAGCTAATTCGACAAACAACAGCATTATACAGAATTAATTTACATGAAGCTTTATTATGCCTGAAGGGGGCAGCAACTTCTAAGGTGGAGCTAATAAATACTGTAACAATTTTATACTTTCAGAAATGAAGAAGCTGTCACTCACTATGGATACTCACCTCTTGATGCCCCATTTAAATGCAACCAAGTTAAAACACTCCTCTTAGATTATCTGTTCTATAGGTAGAGATTTTACTCATTAAAATGTTATTCCAGTGTTTATAAAGTAAAATAGTTCATACTTTTCAAATAAATAATAAATGCCTATGCAGACATGCTGAATATATAGATAGATCTCACTTGCACTACTTGTCATTTGTCAACAGGCAACTTTTGTACCACCAGGAATTGCTTGAACTGGCTGGCCCTGTAATACTAACCCTGTTGTGATTGCAGCAATAACCTTCACAGATTCCTGGAGGACAATAGTCTCATTCTATTACTGACACAATGATTTAGCTTGTGTAAACTGCTGGCACTATAAGAATGCAAAATCGTTTCAGATGTAGGTAGGAAAAAACCCTCAACTTCTTAGAATCAAAAGCTCTATTAAAATGAAGAGCATGACTGCAAATCTCCATGTAGAAAAGCAACTAGTCAACACCAGTTAACAAAAACTAAACAGTGAGATTGATACCAGACCATTATTTTTAACAAAATATTTAAAAAGTTTTAAATACTGGAATTTGTTCTGTCCTGAAGTGGCACATGTCTTTTTCAGGTTGCCTAGATATGAAATTCCTGAACATGCTTGGCTGAAAGTTTCGTTATTTGTGAATCCAAAGTCATTAAATTAAGCAAGAGACACTTGCATAATCATAAGTTTCAAATCTAAAAGTATCATGAAGATCAGCATTCTTCCATAACTTTAACTGAAATTGGTTGTTTCTACTGCAAGTAAGACTTTTCACACTTGAAAAAAAAACAAAAGTGGATTATACATCTGATAGCACACACTCTGGAAGCACCTTCTCAAAGAAAATAGTGCAGAAAATCAGATGCCAAATAGTAAGACTTCTCATAAGTGGCAAGGAAAAAGTACTATTTGAGTACCTTGGCTTTTGATTACTTAGTGAGATACACCTTTAAAAGGGCTTGATGCTTGGGAAGTGAAAAGCAAACTACGAAGAAAAAGAGGGGGTTAGATAACTCCAAACAAACCACAAATCTCATGAAGATACCATTCCAACAACTGCAAAGTTCAAGACAAGCAATAATTTTTACATTTGTCATGAACTGTGATATTTATAAATCATTTATTAATTCAGACAAAGCAATGCCACACAAAGTATGACAGCATTAAAGTATTATTGCATAAATTGGGAATTCTTGAATCGTGATCCTAAGCTCTATGAATAATACATGCCACCAAATTTATGCTCAGTTTACCACTGAAGAAAGAGCAGAGGTGGTTTAAGGTAGGGTAAGTGGCTTTGCAATGAAGGAGGTAATCCATCAGGTCAGTTCTGCTACAGGGACAACAATATCCAAACTATCAAAGAGCTAGACCACAAAGCACTGTAGCCTACATAATGTAAGAGTTGTTACAAATCACAGTAAAAACCTCTGGCTTTAAAAGAGACATTGTAAAAAAACAAAATATGTCTTGCTGTTTCATTATATGCTCATACAAGTACCCAACTTTTGACTGTTTTTATTTTTCCGAGGGATATACTCTAAGTTTTTTCTTCAATTTGCACCATTAGATTCTTGTAAAGTTTTATGTTAATTATCTGCAGTATTCACATTATTTTTTTGTAAAAGTTTAGAGGTGCTTGCCTGTATTAGACATCATCTACTCCACAGAACAAGAAATGTATAACTTTCAGAATGTCATACAAATCTCCTAAGAGATTTTTAAAATTTTGACAACAGAGTTTTGTGAAACATGGAATGAACTAGAAAGGAGAAAAAGCATCAGTAAAGGACAACTAAGACAAAAAGAATAACTTCTGTCCTATGTTGTCAAATTCTTTACAAAAATTTAGTCCATTATAAAAAAGTCTATAGCAAATGACTAATTATGGATCTTAATACTAATTTCTTCACAGAATTTTTTCAGCATCTTAAATGTAGAATGAAGGATAAGAGTAACTGATCTGAATAAACCCTTTTTGTTCTTCTAGCTGACCTTACCTTTAAACATAAATAAATAATGTTAATAAAATTGCCAAATAGCACTATTCTACAAGCCAGTTATTTCTGAAAAAGGTGTACTGGTTTTGGCTGTGATAATGTTAATTTTTAGTCATAGTAGCTTGTAAGGTGCTGGATGTTGATAACAGCGATGTTGAGTTATTGCCGAACAGTGCTTACAGAGCATTAAAGCTTTCTTTCTTTTTCGAGTAATACATGAAAGTAAAATAATTATTTTCAAATGAAACTAATTCCACTGCAAAGCAGAAAAACATCACGGAAGTATCTATAAGAACATGTAAAAACCCTATGTTTGTTTTAAACAAACTGTATTATTTTGTTGCTTTAAGGATATCTCTTTAAGAAAACTTACATTCCAAGTCATGGTACAGTAGCTCAAAGTCTTCTTTTGTTTTAGGGTTCAGTTTTTTCTCATACTCCCTTCTCAATTTTTCTTCTTTCTCTCTTTTTTTCTGTAATTCTTCTTGTGCCTCCCGTGCCAGCCTTAACCTCTTTTGTTCCTTCAGATTTTGTACTAAATTTATAGCATGCCAACGACGGAAATATTTCTGTAATACTATTACCTATATGTGATACAATACCAAAGAATTGTGAATTTAAACCAAAACAACATAGTATTTTGTAGCATAGTGTTTTTTCTTAATTGCTCTTTTCTCCAGCTCCTTAACTACATTATCCAAGATTTTTCTTGTACTGAAACTAATTTAAACGTTACAAAATCAGTCATGTACTATTAGTTTAAGCAATAGTATGATTACTCAGTTAGGTAACTGCAGGAATTTAACCGATGAGTACAGTGGATAAATTTGGTTCAAATAATTAAATCAGAATATAAACTACATGTAAATATCCATTTTTCTTTTTCAAATCTCCCTTTAAAAATGTCTTTTGCCATGTACTGTTTTTACTCTTTTCCTTATCTTACTACCAATTTACAGAGCTGAAATGTAGACACATTCGCAAAATTTCTTTTAAATTTCTAGTTATGAAAATCAACACATAGACACAAAATCAACTGCATTGTATTTGTGAACAAATAATGGAAGTGAAATTACTAATGCTGCTATGACAGAAAAGAAAAAAGAAAATGAAATCATTGAGCTTCCCAAGCTGTGGCTATTGAAGACTGGGGAAACGTCTACAATATGTTAAGGCAGCATACTGCACAAGCCTCACCTTCTGCTGGCTGTTAGCACTCGCACTACAAGCAGGTTAGTCAGATCAATACCATCAGATAGCTAGCATTGCTCAGCATTGAAAGCGTTCAAAATCATACTAATACACTGTCTCTGGTAATATCCTAATCTAAAACTCCTCTTTATCTTAATCTAAAACTTCTCTTGAATATATCTTCAAACATATGAACCTATACTGTACTGTGCAAATCCATTAACATGAACCAACACCAAGCTGACATCTCTCTACTGTGCATTATGAATTCCTTATGAATGAATACACTACAGATTTCATTAAGTGTCACTAAAGCCCACAGTAAAACATATTGGTAGTCCTGAGGAAATTACTCCCTACTTGGGTTCCACTTCTACAAGATGCTTATTGCCATCAGCTAAAGCTGACTGATTTAAGAAGTTCTTACAAGAAAACTTCTACCCAGAAAATTTCAAAGATCTTGCCAACCATGTCAGTACAATTACCAATACAATTATTTTCCTTAGACACTTGGGTAATCAACTGTTTCTCCATGCAGTTGGATTCAGACTATTTTCAGCAATCAAACTAAAAACTAGAGCATTTACAAAGCAGTGCCTCACCTAACAAAATTCAGGGCATACTTGAGCTAGATGTGCAGTCATGGAATACATAGTTTCAAAAAAGCACTGTGGAATGCCTAAATGGCATCCTCTGCACAATGAATAGGCAAATCTGTAATCTGAATTGTCTTCATGAGGCAACTCAGTACACCAGGAAAGCCCACAGACCCACTGCCTGTGTTTGTACAGCCCATTTCTACCTTAGTGTCAAAGCAGGGAGCATGAACAGAATCCAAAATGGAACAGTTTGCCCAAGGTAACCTCCTAAATCTGATAAAAAACCCAACCAAATGGACATCACGAAACTCAAAAGCTGAATGCAGATCTCCTAAATCCTAACCTAATACTCTATCTATTTCAGGCCATACGTTAAGCATGTACTTAGGTTCTTCCAAAGGGATCATGAGAATGTTGTTGGAACAAGCTTGTTTTAATCCTTCATGCTCTACATGGAAACTTAAATGTTACTATAAGATAGAAAACAACAAATTCAGAATTCTTAATATGTAAGAGATTGCAAGGCATCAAATGTCACTAAAACCACAGAGTAAATACATGCTTCCCCCGTATCTGAAAGATGACAAAAGATGAGCATAAGACAAAGATGAGCATAAGACATTTTACAGTTCACTTTTAAATTCAGTCTTTGAACACTTTGAACAATCATTAAATAGTCAGATAACCTTCACAATATGTTATTTTACAAATAGTTTCAAACAGATAAGGACTTACTGCTTCAAGTCTACATTTATGGTATTCCTCCGCTGTAAAATACTTTCCAGGAGTTATTAGTTTGTCAGTCATGTTTGATACATAAAGGCCCATTTTAGTCATCTGTGTTGATGTTGTATTTCTTGTTTGTTGTTGCTTATTTTTTTCCACAATCGTCTGGGGAAGAAATGTATGTCAGATTGGAAGAAAATACAGAGATTTTTTTTTCCTCGTTACAGTAAGTGGCAAAATTAGCTATTTGTAATAAAAATAACAAGACTAATGATATTTATCCACTAAATACTTCCCTTTGCACATTTATCTCAGATTTACTTCCTCTTTCCTATCAGAAATAGTGTCAGCATTCTATTTCATTTGGCAAAAACAACATTCTGAAAAGACATTACAAAGCCTTTACCTGTGTTTCCTTACAAAATAACTGCATTCCTTTGTCAGGTCGTTTTTTTGATTTTGTTTGTGATCCTGCATTATGAAATTCCACTCCTGTTGACATGTTCCTAAATCCACCCAGAAAAGGTTTATTATAGGTAGGTCTTTCAATTTTTACATCTACTTCTTGAAATGAATCCGAACCTGTTAAAATAGAAGCTCCAAAATATAAATATTGTTTCTTTCAGTAACACATCTAGATCAGACCACAATTATATATGTATAAATAAACGTGCAAAACCAGCATTTACCTCTTTGTACTCTGACAGTTATGACATCAGGCATGTGGTAATTCTGTTGAATCACTTTCCCAGGAAAACGTTTCTGATTCTCAGACTGGACAGTTTCATTAAAATTAGGCCCAGTCTTCCTAAGTGTTTCACCATCCTCAATCATGCTTGCTAAAAATAAAACCAAAATTAATTCCTGAGAAGTTTCTCAAAATAAACAAATAACTTTCAAGTTTACACCAGGATAATTTTATTATAATACTGCAACATAGCATAATCATAGTTTTTTCCACTGGAAAGACAGTCTATTTGAAAGCTGAAATTGTATTATCATACAATTTTAAAGGTGATATCTAATGTAATACTGTTGCCACATAAAGACATTCCTAGCCAGCTACTCAAAATGAGAGCAGATGAATGCAACCCAGCCAAGAGGAAAGTAGTGAGCAAGTCCATATGAGGAATTGTTATTCATTGTGCTCAGGTGCTGAACAGGATACGCCCTGTTCCGCTCTGAAGAACTAAGGAAATGTGATCCTGTATTGGGAATAGGAACTGACCAAATGTTCAGAAGAACAGTTGTAGGAAACAATGGAGCATTTGGGGGACTGCAGGAGAAAGACAAGGATAAAGAAGGGTGGCAGGTAAGTCACGGGGGAATTTAAGAAAGGTAAAATAATAAGGTGATTTCTGTAATATTGGCTAAACTGTTAATTTAAACACATATATAAAATATGCATACCTACTCATACACATTTCTGGAAATAAGGATCATTCTATAAAATGCCATCTAGAAATGACTATTACAGTTTGAGATGAAGAATACATTTCTTACCTTTGGGGTATGTTTCATATGAGAATTTCAAAAGTTATGACAGGACCAAATCCCAGTAAGCATAAACAGAATGAGGGTATGTGGGGGTGCAAGAAACTATAACCAAATTGAAGACAAAAATATCTCTTTAAACCACTGATGCCCAAGATTTTAACAACTTCTTTACCTGTGTCTGTCCCGTTTGCTGTATTCTTTGGTAGTACTGAATTTTGAGGAGACTGCTGGTCCCAGCTCTTCTCTGACTGGGCAGTGCCTGCAGGTTCTGGAAGTAGAGATTTCTCTGCTGGGTCCCCAGCCTCTCCGACTGCTTTTCCTTGTGAGGATGCAGGTGATTGTTCTGCACCTGACCCTTCTGATGTAACAACTTCAAAGCCATCTGATGCACCTTCCATTTCCTAAAGCATCAGTTGCATGCTTTTAACCTTTCTGCAAGAATAATCACAGAATCTATTATAAATTGCATACTGGTACATTTCTACTACCAGAATTATGGGTAACTTACTGTCCTGAAAAGCTTTTCCTGTATCTATTCCCAAAAGGCCTATTGAGAACAGCATGAAATCTTTGCTTCCACCAAACAGAAAGCACTTTTGGCTGATGTTTACCAAACGCAATACTAGAAGGCAGGTAGCCGGCACAGTTCTTTTTACCTCTCGTTCTCTGCCTATAGAACAAGATGGTCCAAGGGGTCGTTACGCAGAGACAGCACACCTTTACGGTTTTCCGAGCTGCCACCGAAATGCCACGGGCTGAAAGAGTCCTAAGCCCATACTCCTCAACATAAAACCACAACCAAGCTCGCAGGATCCGCAGCTCCCGGCGGGAGCCCGGCGATGCCAAAGCGCACGGAGCGTACCGGGGCCGGGGGTGCGGCCGCCGCTCGGCGCACGGCGGGACTCCCGCAGCCCCCCGCCCCCGCGGCACCTCCAGGCCCGGCGGCGCTCCGGGCGGGCGCTGCTCGCCCCGGCGGCGGCGCGGTAGCCACGGCAACCGGGCCGGGCGCCCGGGCAGCACGAGCGTGCGCACTGGGAGCGGGACCGGGCCGGGCCGTGCAGGCTGGAAACGCACCGGGGACGAGTAAGGGGCAGGAAGAGAGGGAAAGGGAGGCGGTGGGGAAGGGCGAGGAACTCCGCTGATTCCCTCCAGCCCACAGTGCCTGCACGAACCCGCGCTGGCGGCCTGGAGCGACCGCAGGGCTGGCACACCCGCAGCGCCGTGCCTACTGTGTGACCCTGAGCAGGGCGATGATGAGCTCTTACCAGCCCATAGCGGCACGAATGCGTGAAAACACCTTATATCCTTGTGCTGTAGATAGTAGCAGAAGTTGCACTAAACCCCCAGAACTGCTGAATATCGAGAAAGGGTCTTGTGTGTGAATGTTGGCAGCCTTCGTGCTACACACCGTCACTTCGGAGCTGTGTTGCACTGCTTACCCGTGACATGGGTTGTGCCTAATAGTGCTGATCTCTCTGGAGAGTCTGTGGTGTGAGCACTGAGGCTGTTAAGTGGAGATTAAAGACATGTAAATCAGAATGAAAACCATATGAAATTGAATTTCCTGGTGTTTGAGGTGGAATAAATTAGGACCTGTATGGAGGACACAGATGTGCATTTGTGAAAGGGAGAAGATGAAAGTATGCCTTTATCTGTGAAACTCAGTTTTAAAAGGCTATATATGAAATATCAGCAGCAGTGGGCCATGAAAAAAACTTCCTCTCCCCTGGAGCACAATTAAGGAGCTTCTGGGAGAACTGCTTTAAATCACATGACAAATACATCTTTAGAAGTAGAGAAAATAACAAGAAGAGACTTCAGCAAATGGAAGAGAGCTCAGTTATTGGAAGAGTAGAAAGAACTCAAATAGTTGCTACCATATTCCTTCCCCCCCACCTCCAGTATTTCATGCCACTGTCACTTATACTAGACTTTAGGGATTGATTTTTTTTAAAATTTAGTTTGATTCCTCTCAGGTCAGCTCAATACTTATTACTTAAATCCCTTAATTTTCATTACTCATGTGACAGCATTAGCCCTCATTCAGTTTGTAATCCCTTAATATTTCTCATGTGAAAATTGTGTTTGTTAACTTTAGCAAAGTCCTCTTCTGGAATGCCATCTAGTGGTTTTTCTTAGGAAAGGACCAGATTCTACCTTGGTCAAGACTGAAAAATCATTCAAAACCAAACAATGAAACTAAGTATTTTTCAATTTTTTTAACCTTCAAAATCTAAAAATTTCTGTAATTATAGTAAAAATACTTGGGGAAAAAAACTCAGTGCTAAAGAATGCAGTGAAAATAGTTTCTGGAGTTAATACCTTGGGAATACTGTTTTTCTCTTCTACTGACCTACCCCCCCAATACCATTGCATAAAATATAAATTTATAATTAATCATTTATAATAATGATGTCACAAGTAAATTTATAAGCCTAAAAACTATGAAAAACCAGCTATGACCAACTATGTTGTGTAATGTAAATAATGCATATAAAAATGCTTATTAAACTGCAGATTTTTGTGATACAGCTATATTCCTGTCTTTAAACTTGCAGGAATGTTACTAATGGTCTTGAAAAAAAATCAGTAAAGGCAAACCTGCACAGTACCCTTAGATCTAGTTTGGATATTTTCACTGGGATTTAAAAGATTAAATCTCTAAACAAAAGCTTTCAAAAAAAATCATAGAATATCCTGAATTCCCAGATCACAGAATATTGAGCTGCAAGGGACTTGCAAGGCACCATCAAGTCCAACTCTTAAATTAATGGCTCATCCAGGGACTGAACTGGTGTGATTAACCCCATGCTTTAACCAACTGAGATAATCTCAGTGCTCAAACACCCTCTGGTTGAAAAACATTTCCTAATCGCACACTTAGACCCCTCGTGATACAGCTTCATGCTGGTCCCTTGGGTCCTGTCACTGGTCGCCAGAGATGAGTCCCTGCTCTTCCACTTCCCCTTGGGAGAACGCTGAAGACCACAATGAGGTCTCCTCTCAGTCTCCTCAGCTCCAGACTGAACAGGCAACTGACCTCAGCCACTCCTCATATGGCTGCCCCTCATCTTCCTTGCCCCTCCTTTGGACACTCTCTAAAAGCTCTTAATATTTCTTGTGGCACCCAGAACCGCTCCCAGCAAGGTGAGGCTGTCCCAGCCCAGAGCAGAATGGCACAATCCACTCCCTTGCCTATCTGGCCATGCTGTGCCTGATGCACCTCAAGACAGAGTTGGCCCTCCTGGCTGCCAGGGCACTGCTGACTCATGTTCAACTTGCTGCTGACCAGGACCCCCAGGTCCCTGTCTGTGGCGCTGCTTTCCAGTATCTCATTCCTCAGTCTGTCTGTACATCCAGGGTTGTCCCATCCCAGGTGCAGAATCCAGCACTTGTCTCTCTTTAACTTCATATGATGATAGCCCATCTCTGTAATCTGTTGAGGTCTCTCTGCAAGGCCTCTCTGCCTTCGAGGGAGCCAAGAGCTCCTGCCAAAGTAGTGTCATCAACAAATTTACTGCGTATCCCTTCTGTCCTGCATCTAAGTCATTAATGAAGATACTGAAGAGCACTGGGCCTAAGATGGAGCCCTGTAGGATCCAACTGGTGAACAGTAGTCAGCCTGACATCACCCCATTTACTGCAACACTTAACACTCAAGATGTCAACCAATATTACACCAATACAAGTCTACACAAAGACTTTGTAAGATACCAATACTAAGGTTTGTGCCACAGGTGTTATGCCAAATACGGTAACCTACCTGTTAACAAGAAACCTGTTGCTGCCATCAATTTGAGTAGCAGTCTTCTTTCTCCCCCTCGCTTCTCCAATCTTCCCAGTGAAAAGCAAGCCAGAAATAGTGTTTAGTTCTATGGGCAGCAAGGTCAGCAAGTTTAGGACAGGGATTCAGCTGAAACCTAAAAACCTGTTCTTTTTCGGAAGCATTAGACCCGTCATTGCAGTATCTGCATGGCCATTAAGACCCTGTCAGGGGGTAGCAAAAATACAAAACCAAAGGTGCAACAAAATCATCGTACTTTTCTACAACTTGGATTTTGACTTCAAGTGGCCTGTAATGTCTGTATTTTTAACATACAAATACAGATTATAAAAAAATAACTCTCTGCATAAGGCACAAACACCCTGTTAATATAAAATACAAAAAACTTAAATAAAAAAAAGATTGTTGGAATGCCAGAAATAATTTTCTTAAAACCATTTTTGCAATAAACTGGCAGCAGTCTATAGATTACTAAATATAAGTGGACAAAATATATTTTAATTAAGTGATTATCTTTAATTTAAAGACAACTGACAATAACAATAGATTAATAGTTTGTTTTTTTTCTTTTTCTTTCAAAAGGTTACATCATTTTAAAAATTATATTGGCCATCTCCACTGGTCAGAAGGGGGTTCTTCAACTAGAGGCTCCCATGGTTTCCACTGCATCATTTTTCTTGCCAGGAACAGCTCATTTTCAGCCTGTTAATAAACATCATACACAAAGACTTAAATTCTATACAATTGCCAAAATATTAAATTACTTCCATTTCAGTTAATTACCTCAGTGATGTCACTATCTAGCATGATCACAGACTACCACAAATTTCACCTATAAATATCAAAGGAACTGTATGCTTTTGGGGGTTGTTTTTTTAAGAAAATCACATCACCCCCAAATGCCCAAACAGACATTCTGTTCAGTGAGACATTCCCAATGACAACTTCATGATATTTTCCACTCAATTTGGATTACGCCCAATATTATTCAGTCCTCTTCTGCCCTTTTCACTGATTTAGACTCTGTAAGAAGCAATGTAGGTATACATGCATATCTATAAGCCTAATGCAAGAAACAGTTGTTAATTTGTTAGGTTTTAGCAAGGCCATCCCATCACTACATGACAATTTGTTTTCAGGGCTTTTTTTTTCTGTTTGACTGTTCTACAGCAAAGGAAGATATACAAAACTTCCAATTTTCAAAAGAAAAGCTCAGCTAAAGGACCACTAAAAAACAGTGCTACATTGGTACTTCGTCCCAAATTTCCCCTCTTTACCTGTACAATGACTTCTTCTATCTGACCACTATTCAGTTTTTCCTGTAGCTTTTGCACATCAGTCTCCTGTGTGTTCAAATACATATAATAAAACATTTTAGTGAGAAGTAGCAAGCCCATAAAAAGCACGAAAACAATAATTTAACCAGATCACACTCCAGTCTTTCTCAGAACTATTATCAAATTAGATGGCTTACATCATTGTACATTATCAAAGAAATCTCACTTATTTGTTATTGAAAAGCAAACATCAAACCCTCAACGATAAATACAAAGAATGAATGCTATTTAATGAATCCAAAGAAGTATTAGCAGATAAGGGCTTTAGTTTTTATCTTGGAAAAAAATCTTGTTCTCAGATTTTTCTAGAATTATATGCAAGCTTTCAATTATCACCTTAAATAAAGAATACCAGCATTGCACAGTTTAATACAACAAAAGGTGGTTTTAAGTATTGAAGGCAAGGATTGTGCTAAGATACTACACTGGCAAGAGCACATATATTTTTCTGTGCAAGTGTGTTAAATGACCAATTTCCTATGAATTTTTGAAAAAAAACTATGTTTGCTTCTAATTTTCACAGAACATCAGCAGGAAATTAACAATCTCTTTCCATATGCCATCAAAATATCCCAGTCAATAACAAAAATAAACCTCAATACTTCAATTGTTTCCTGAATTGATACCTGAAAGTTACATGTGAACGTGAGAAACAGCCGGGCAGTCCAGAAATCACTGTTCTCATCCTATGAAATTTTTTTATCTGCAGCATGAATGAAATAGCACTCTACTTACCTTTTTCACCAAATCAAATCGTTCATTTACAATCTGCTCGGTGTATTTCCTATAAGCTGCATCTTTGGGAATGTTTTGCAGGACACCAAGGATTTTTGTGTACAGTATTCGCAGACGCTGAAGTGATCACAAGACATGGTTAAAATACGCAACTACAATTATTTAACTTCTTGTCCTACTAAACCTACTAAGCTACTATCTATACACAAAATATGGTATTCAATCCAGAAGTGTAAGATTAACTACAAAAAACAAAGCTGCAATCTGAACACACTTGATGCAAAATGAAAAAAAAAACAGTAAAGGCTGTAAAGTGCTCATAAAAAAAAACGAAAAAAAAAGAGGCAAATTCATGCCTAACCCATCAGATACTGAAAATTTACCTGAGGACGGTATAAAGAGGTTATAATGGAAGCTTTTTTTGTCACTTTTTCTCAGGCTCGTGCAAAGGTCTGAGTAACAAATAGATTTAAATTAAACCTGAAACCTTTATCACTGGATTTAAATGCAGAGATAAAGGACACATTGTGGTGAAGAAATTGACACTTTTGTACTGGGTAATTGTATCTATCAGACAAGGAAGAAAAAACAGGAAACAAAAAGAAGATTGGCAAAGAATCTGAACTTCAACTAAAACATTGCCTAGTACTTTACTCTTAACTTTAAGTTGCTGAAAAAACTAAAATGTACTAATTTCACCTTCTTGTCAGAAGGTGTCCGACAAGGCTGTAGAATGAGCTAGAATAATTTCTACCAAACAGTAGTGATTCTTTCAAGGGTTCTTTTTGACAGCATTCTTAAGTATTGGAGTGAAAAACATATTTGAAATAGAACTGTTCTATAATAAAAAATTTCTAAGTAGAGAACTTAAAAAAATTACTTAAGTTCTTTCAAACTTCAAAGTTCTTTAATGCCTCCCAAATAAGCATGATGTGACAAACATACTTACACTACTGAGCCAGAACAGTTAAAAAGAAAGCCACGTATTGCTACAAGAACCAGCTAATGCAATTTCTGAGTACCACTGAAGAATGCCAACCTCAGCACTGCTTGCCATCACAGGGCCTTGGTGTGGCTTTGCACCACAGGGCTAGTCTCTTATCACCTAACACTAGACTATTCCTTTAGTATAAGTTATTTCAATACTTGGGTACACAGCAAAGCAGCAAAAATCTTTTTATATTTATGAAAAACTGAATTTAAAGAGTTTTTTGTTTTGGCATTACTGATGAAAGAAATCAAATATTGGTTCATAAAGATACTTATACTAGAGAGGTTTTTTAAAATCAGCACATGCCACAAAAAGTACATGTGTAAAATAACCTATAATGACATGCATTAAACCTTTATCACTGTGGATAATTTTAATTGTTTCATTAAGCTGGCATGAGATTAAGACACACCGCATATCTACACATGCAAACACATCACAAAAACCTTAGATCTCACTGAGAGTTTCCATCACTACAGAACGAGATGTGTGACATACCTCATGAGGGTTCTCAGCTACAGCCAGTCCTACAAGTCCAGTGGTCTGCAGAGAGAGCATAAACATACTTAACACAGCTAAGCATCCATTTTCACACTAAATATTTTGTTTTGAGACAACATACACCTGACAGGGACCATTCCATGACACCAGCTCTGCCTCCTGCTATATGCCCGTTATCCCAGAGTTCCAGTGCTCCCAGAGGGAGCAGATCACCTAATCAGAATCACAGAATATCCCGAGCTGGAAGGGACTCACAAGGATCATCCAGTTCAACTCGTGCCCTGCACAGCACCATCCCCAACAGTCACATCCTGTGCCTGAGAGCAGTCCAAACGCTTCTTGAATTCTGTCCGGCTGGTGCTGTGACCACTGCCCCGTGGAGCCTGTTCAGTGCCCAACCGCCCTCTGGGGGAAGAATCTTTTTCTAATATCCAACCTAAACGTCCCTGACAGAACTTCAGGCCATTCCTACGGATTCTGTCACTGGTCACCACAGACATCACTGTCTGTCCCTCCTCTTCCCCACACGAGAAAGCTGTAACTACAATGAGGTCCCCCCTCAGCCTCCTCTTCTCCAGGCTGAACAGAGCAATGACCTCAGCCGCTCCTCACAGGGCTTCCCCTACAGGCCTTTCACTATCTCCGTCTCTCTCCTTTGGATGCTCTACAATAGCTTAGTATCTTTCTCAGGCAGCGGTGACCAAAAACGCACACAACACTGAAGGTGAGGCCGGCTCAGTGCAGAGCAGAACGGGACAATCCCCTCCTCCGACGGGCTGGCGATGCTATGGCTGCCGGGCCAGCTCCGGTGCCCCCGGCTCCAGCCGCCCCGCACCGCGGGCCCGCCGCCCCCGGCTGTCGGGGAGGTCACCCGGGCCCTGAGCTGCCCTCGGCCTCTCCCTCGCAGGGTGCCGGCTCGCTCTCACCCCGCGGCTCGAGTACTCTCTGCCCTGCCCCCAGGAAGGCCGACCCCGCGCAGGAGCAGGACGCGGCCCAAGGCCCCGGCAGCGCCTCACCTTCCTCAGCGCCCCCGCCATGGCCGCGCTCGCGGCGCCCTCAGAGGACGCAGCGGAGGGCGCCGGGCTGCGCATGCGCCGCAGCGACACCGGCTGGCGGGGTGACGGCAGTGCGCGTGCGCCGGTGGGCGCTGTAGGGGGCGGGCGGCGCTGGCCGAGCTGTGCGCGGAGCGGGTGGTGGAATGGCTTCGTAAAGCAAGAAACGCCCTAAAACAGACCTAGACAGAAAATAGGGGCCTTCATTAACGACCTTGAGATAGAGACAGTGGGACAAAAGAGCAATGAAAAGGCAGTTTAAGTTACTGGTAGAGGGGAATATGATGTTCATTTGAAGATCCAGTTGTCTCTCTATGAAATCTTAGGCTTAGTTGCTAGCTTAAAGGGTGAGTTTAGTAATACTTTATAGTAATTATATTGTAAGTTTGTATGTTATTCTGGACAATTTTTTCTTTCTAGTTCCTTTGCCCTGCTCTTGAGCTCCTCTGTTCCATAACTGGTGAGCAAACTCCACAAACGATTTCAGAATATCTTTTGAGTTCTCCCTGGAAGCCAGTCCTTTGATAAAATATGCACTTCCACCAATCTGCAAAGCACTAAACCACAGTCCACTAGGGCAAAGTGGTTAATACAGTTCATACCAGTAATCAAGGTTTGTGTTTACCTGCGCCTCGGTTCTTTCCAATTGCATGGGAAAGAGCTGGAGTTTCTTTCCAAGATACTGGAATCCTTTCTCTTTCCAAAATACCAATCTTTAAAAGTTCCTGACTTTTTTTAATTGGATCAGCCCTGTACTTTCCCCTTCTCTCTGATGGTCCAACCAAATGATCTCTCTCCTGATCACACTAACAGACCACAGCACAAATGTTTCTGCGCCTAGTGATCTTTTAACACAGTTAGCATCATTCCAACAGTAGTTTTGAGTGACTGTTTAGACAGCCTAGGCACGTAGGAGTGCTTGCCACATCCTAACAAAGGTTAAAACCAGTAGGCCTTGTTGACTAAAATGTTCGTGAAATTAATCTCAGAGTAGTACTGTGGGAAGTTCTCCAAACTGGTCAAATCCTGTTTCAATACATGACTTACTTTAAAATATAACAAAGCTGAAGTGTACAAAGTATTATCAGTGTACAGTCAACAAGAACCTGACTTTGAAAACAAACAAACAAAAAACCCCAAACCACCCACATAGCATTTCACAGTTTATTTATTATCTGTTTTACACTGGGGATTCTGTTAGGAATATTATCCTATGTGTTAATATTCAGTATGTTATTCAGTATGTTCTTGGTAACCTAAGAAGGCCTTGCTATAGCTCTTGTCCCATGTTTGTCTCACCAATGAGTTTATCTCATGGTATTGTATCTTAAATTGCCATGTGAATTGGTATCTGGACAAAAGTCTTATTTATTCTGCATGAAACATAATTGATGGATTTATATCTAATAATTATGTAAGAGTGGAATCAGGCACTTCATTCACCATGCATAATATTATTAAAAATACATGAAAATCAAAACAAGCCCATGTTTGTAATGTGGATATGTACTATTTCTGATGGTGTCCTGGTTACGTAAAGGAAATGAAGGAACTGAAAGTAAATAATTACAACATTTGTGCTCTTTATATGTATTATAAATACATATTTTTCATTTTTTGATTAGATAATATATCTCTCTTCGTATAATCTCATAGACAGCAGTAGAGCAGCATCTCAGCGTTGTTTCTCTCTGCTTCTGTTATGCTGGGGTTTTTTAGCAGAGTGCCACCTTTACTTAGGTCATACTGGCCAAAGAAGTTGCAGTGAATATTACTTATCATCATTAAATGTTTTTGTTGATCTCATGTTTAAAGATTGAAATGCATGTAGTGCCTTAGTTAAGCTTACACTTTTGGGTTCTATAAATGCAAGTGAGTCAAAAGTCATGGAGGAGTTCACTGTAAAATTTAATTTCATTAGAACAGTTAAAGACAAGTTGGAGTTTGGAGGGGTTTTCAGTTTGTTGTGTACTCTTTTTGTCTGTTCCTTGTGGTGAAAGTGGTAACTAATTGGTTAAAACCAGAACAACACAAAGGTTTTCAATCAGCAATATTTCCAGCTTCTTTCTCATCCCATGCCTGGGTTTAGGTTGTTGGGTGCTGCTGTTCTTGATCTTACACTTGGGTTATTCTGTATTTTCATCACTGCTGTCTGTGGTGCCGTGCCTCCTGCTTCTTTGTCCAGCTTCAAGTTATTAAACTAGTTAAATAAGTATTGTAATTGTCTGTCATTGTGTCTATAAAGCTTTCCATGTGAGCCTTAGAGAGAGAGATTAGTGTTTGTAATATGGTGGGATCTGCAACTAGCTAAAGGCTAAACCTTCTCAAATTTATTGTGATTTATGTAAATATGCTCCCATATGTTGTTAACATAGTGCTTGAGAATAATTGGCAAATAATTAGTTTTCTTAATGGGAGTTGTTTAACCAGTGGGGGCACAGATAATCCTATATCCCCAGACCTTGTGTTACATTTGATGAGATTTTAGAGAAGTCATGTGTAATACTTTCCTGAGGGTCGAGTCTGCTTATGTTACAGTTGTACAAGGTCAGACCTTAATTTATCTAGCAACTGCGTATTTAATTTTAGAAGTATCACAGGACACCTCAGCTTGCAGGGCACCATTCCTGGCTGTTCAAAATTCAGGGCCCAGAGTAACACTGGCAAGATAATGGGTTGAAATGGTGAGACTGTGGTGTGCTTGCCAATTAGACTAACAGAGAAATAGTTTAAAAACTTTAATACTTAAGAGACTGAGCCCAAATTTAGATTGCTAGTAATTATTTTATTGCTATGAATAATCTCTGTGCATGCCTAAGGGCCTTCTATTTATAGAGTAAAGCTGAGATTTTCTAGTTTATTTTAAGGATAAGAAATTAGAATAACATTAACTCCCACATAACTTTATGTGTTTAAAAGCAATAAATGCTTGATACTCTTCTTTCCAAGGAAAGATGCAACTTCCATGATTAGCGAGTAGTTAATTTTTTTCCTAATAAAAAACGAGTGAGTTAGAGAGAAGAACATTTTCCTAAATAAAACATCATGAAGTAATATATTGTTTTTCAGGTATGAATATAAAAAAGATCAGAAAAATATCAGGGTACTCGAAATGTTGTTTAAGAAAAATATTCTTTGTAATATAAAAAACTAAAACTCATTTAGAGTAAAGGTTTGCAATTGTTTCCATTAATCTGTGTGTGGGTCTGGCAATTGAGACTGCCAAGGGTGAATGGAGGAAGATTTTCCTGCTGAGCTTTTTAGCCTTTTCATTGTCACATCACGTAATGTAGCAGCGATGTTTCTGTTGTGCGCAGTGCATCAGCCATGCTGTTATGTTCCCCTGTGATCCTTGTGGAACATCCATGCTTTGGTCAGTCCTTGTCAGCTCAGGACAGTGTATTGCCAGCAGTGATATAGCAAATCAGGCTCTTGAAGCGCGTGTAGACCCTTGGCAGCGTGTCCAGCGCTTGTGCTGTGGGGAGCTCTTTGCCTTATATTTACTCTACCCTGTCACAGTTACTTGCTACCTTACCAACTTTCTCATTTCACAATATATGAATTTTTGTGGGATAATTTGAAAATAGTACACACAGGAATCCTGAAACCGTGCTCATCTGAGACCTTTCTGGTTAAGTTTGTGTTCAAGAGCTTTATTATGCCTGTGGTAAAATCACTCAGGAGTATAGCAAAGCAGGAGAAAGTTTTGGGTATGGAAACTGCATAATCAGAGAAAATTTTCTGTGAAGGCCTCTAGACTGATTTATTTCTCTGATCTTTTGGAGAGAAAAGAGTGGTAGAAAGGAAATACATGCTAATGAAAATAAAAGGATTTTATTACTAAAAAAAGTATCTTGCTTAGTGTTCTTAACTCTTCCTGGAAACACTGATGTTGGGAGTGTACTGATCATCTGGCAGGAATAGACCATATGTGAACATTGTTAAAAAGAGTTTGTAATAAATTAAACTGACTTTTTCTTCAGAGAGTTTGCAATGTGAGGTTCTGATCTAAGGCCTATGTAAGTCTTCAGGAGCCTCTTCGGTTCTGGCTCTGGGGTAAATATATGATGGCTGGAATATAATAATTCTCAACTCTCCTAAGGATAGGAACTTCAGGAAGACTGGCAGGGCAGGAAGGTCCATCCATGTGGCTCCAATAGGGTGATCTTGGTTCATTAAAAAAAGTTTTAACAATGGCATGAAATCTTCAAATGGAGGGCTTTCAAAATGAAAGGTGTGAAAAAATGGAAGGTAACTTTTGTCTTAAAGCAGTTGTGGAGGAAATGAGATTTTGGGTGTTACGTACTTTTCCTTAATTATCTTACATAAATTAACTTTCACTTTCATCAGGAGCACCTCTTAGCTGTCAACAAGATACTAATGTACTCTAAAATGTACTTTCTTTTTAGCTGATGGCAGGCTGAGGTTGTAGTTATGTTCATTGATGTATACTTCTGAAGATGCTAGTCCAGGAGAGATTTTATCTTTGCTCTCTAAAAGGTTTGTGAGTGTTCATAACAAGAGTGTATTTTCGAATTAAATGATGGAAGCTTTAAGGTGCCATCAGAATTTGAACAGTGTTCATGAAAATGAGAGGAAAAATGCATAAAAGAACCTTGCCTCAAAATTCTCCTGCCTGTCAATGGGGTGCATTGCCCACAAGAGATGAGGGAGAGTGGTGCTTGTGTCCACATTGTGATGAGCAGTTCATCAGTCTAACTTACGTGTTAAATTTTCTTTTGGCCTGTTATGCTGAAAGCTTGACTATGGACACAATAGGATAGGACAGAGAACCTTCAGAGAAGCTTCTCCTATATGAACAACATAAAGGTCTGTTTTTCCAAGCTCCAAATAAAAATGTGTTCTTGAATATTCTTTTTTTTTATTCTTGGATTCCTTTATTTTGTGTTCAGAGATGGCACTCAAGGCCCAAGTTGTGTATTTTCTCTGTCAGAGAAAATGGGATTGAACTTGAGATTTTTAATGTCTTCTTTCAGGTTTCTTTCCTTGCAGTTGAAAACCCAACCCATGATTCCAGTACACATTGAAAGAGGTGAAAAAGTGTATTGTATGTGAATCTGAATCCGAGAGACCTTTAGTTTCTGAGTCAACCTGAACATAAGCCCTTTCTAATTTAATTTTGCTTTTCAAGCTTTATCATAATATACTAAGTAGTAAGGTATTTGTGGATGGGATTATAATATTGGCTATGGTACTTTGGGTGATTTACCGCTTACAAGAGCAATGCAGAAACTAGTCTGAAGAGAAAGTTGATTAACACTTCCCCTTGAAAATAAGTTTCAGAAGATTTCTTCCAAATGGTATTTCCAGTGTTCCTTTTTTATTTGCAGGATGACTAGAACCATGATCATACAACAGGAACTTAGTATAATTGTGTAATATTTGTGCAACATTTTGAAGATAAGTGCTCAGTCTGGTAGAAGGAGCACATGACTGCACTGTGGGAGTAGTAGTTTAAAAACAAAACAAAACAAAAAATATTGAACAGGACTAATGTGTTAAGCCACTAAGATTGAATTAAACAGAGAAACTATCAAAACCCAAAGCTCATTTGGAAAAACCTAGGTAGGTACAGCATATATTAACTTAAAGCTTTTTTCTTTCTGTGTTTTACAACATATAAAGACTGCATTTTACAGTTCAAAAACCTAGAAGATGTTGTATAGAGCAGCATTCCTGACCTTCCAGTTATAATGAGAATTTACTAATAGGATGGTTGGTTGATGTGATATCATTAGGAAAAAGCATAGTGAACAGTTACAGTTGGTGATATGAGCAGATTGAATTTAAGTTGATGACTATAGTTAAAAGGTTTGACATACTCTGTTACTAATCCACTGAGCATTTCCATGACTCTCACACCTTGAAAATAATAGCTAGCGTGGCTTGACCATCGCCTGACCTTGTGTACCAAACTCGTGTGAATGCCCATTAAACTTCACAACTGCAGAAGTAGTGCAGAGAGTCCAACGTCCTTTATCTTCCTTACTAGACTGTGCTTTGGCAGTATAAAGATAAAACAATATTTGTGAGTGTTTGTGGTTTGTTTTGGGGGGTTTTAACATATTGAGGACCATTAAAAGAGATAATTAATGACATAAGACCATTTTATTGTATCACCTAGTGAGAACAATAGGAAAATTGTAACATACATGAAGCTAGGTGGCCTGGGCTGAAAACAAAACAAACCAAACAAACAAACAAACAGAAAACCAACAAAAAAACCCAAAGAAGCAAAAAAACCCATCCTAAAATAAAGTAGTCCCTTTGCAAATCTGAGCTTTTGGCGTACTGTTTTTTCGACTGCATCACATTTATCTGTTCAAGTTTCTAAGGTCACGTGTCTGGGCTTCAAAAACTTGTGAACCTGACATATGCTCTGAAGGAAACTGATCAAAGAGAGTGGTTTCCACTGCGCAAGGTTACAGGGCGGCCAATTCCACAAGTATTTGAAGTCACTTAGATGGCAAGAAAGGTTAAAATATCCCATAAGGTAAGGGAAGCAGCAAAGAAACATTGAGCAATAAAAACACGAACAGGCTAGAATTGTTAACTAAAAGAAGTAATGGAGCATCTTGCTTATGTTATTTAAATGTTCAGGTAAATTTTCTGGTTTTGGAAAAGTTGCATCAATTTACACCAGTAAATAAGTTGGACCATTTTTAACATTTTGTTCAGAAGCTTACGGACAAAGCAAAAATTACTATTAGATATTCAGTGTGTTTGGCAGTACTGGTTGGGTTAACATAATTACCAATACTTGTCATAAAAACTTCGCATTTAAGGATTTCTGATACATGCATATGTGCTAACAGCCTTGTGCTTTGTTTTATCTTTTTTCACTTTCTTATGAATCAACATGGAAATACAAAACATACAATGAAAAACAGCATTAACTTTGCTAGCTTTGTGGAAGATGGGCAAATGATCCTGGAAAAGGGTGTTTATCGCAATACCGTTAATTACAAAGAGAAACTCCACTTCTTATTGATAACTTCTCCCTCTGGATTTAGGCAACATAGCTATAGCCATGCTCCTCTGTTCAATTCACCCCAGCATTCCTGTTGGCTTGCGTGGTTTAGCTGCTGATCATTATTTTACATGAAACTAAATGCCCAACACCTGGAGAACACCCAGCATTCTGTTCAGCACTCATCAGCTCCAGGTGATCATTGAGATGATCTTTAAGATGCTCCTCATGTTTTAGGTGAATGCTGAGCTGTTTCTAAGAAAAGGGGACAAATTTTTTTGCTCAAGATACCTTCTCTGTATGATCAGGGGTTATCTTTACCAGCCTGGTCCTATTCAATCATCCTAGGGTAGAAGCAAAATAGCAAGAACAGTCCATTGTTTTAACTGGAATGTACTTTTTCTGGAGATCTGGAGGTTAGTGGAGATTTTTGGTTTTATCAGATGGTTTCTTGAGGAGTAGGCAGGTATTTTCAAAAACCTCCCCTCTTGTGCTGAAAACAAGTTTCAACTGCACTGTAATACCCCACTCTAAAGAAAGATGATTCCTTAGGAAGATTTCATGCTATTGGTAGACTTAAATGAATTTTACTATATATGAGTAACTTAGCTATATTAGCTTCCAGTTTCTGTTAAATGTCAAAATATCATCATGATTCTGAAGAGAATAAATCTGTGAAATTAATATGAGAAAAAATTACAATATATAATGCAATGATCAGTATTGACATATTCATTTATGTGACTTTTTATTAACTTTCATCAGATGCAAATACTGTGGTTTTTTTAAGGCCCTGAGGCATTATAAGGTGTTTTTCAGAAATGTCTTACTGTCAGTTCTTTTCAATTCTAGGTCTGTGAAGCTACATTCAGCCGTTACTTTTAATGAATCCTGCAAAGAGTTAACTAGAGCGGATGAAAAAGGTCTTTCCCTTTATAATGACAATTTATTTTCCTAAATATTTCTTTATACAAACTCCTGAAAGTGAAGTCTGTCATCAGTGTATTGTTTATGTGATGCTTTTTATTTTTTCCTGTCACTTAGCACTGAAAATGTGGATGTGGATATTGTTGTGTATCATATATTTCAGTCCTAGTTTTAGTGAAATAGAGGATCGGCCACTTAACACTTAATAGATGATGCACATGATTTAGTTACTCTTTTTAATTTTAAAACTCTGTTGAGAGGTCTCTTAAGTAGAAAGGTACATGTTGAAGAGGTATCTATCTACTGAAATGATCTGGGCTTCCAGGTGCATTTGCTCATGCTGTACTTCAAAGCAGTTTTGGATAATTATGAAGACTGTTGCCTCTTGAAAACCTTCTTATATAGTGGGACATTCACAAAAGTTAAATTTGGTAACGCTATGGTGGTGATCTCCTTCAGCTGCCCCACCAGTGAGTGATCTGCTATTACAAAGCAGGAATTCCTTCTTTTCAGAAGTAAAATAAGACTCTTACTCAGCATCACTATTGTATATGTAAATAATTTGCAAGAGTAGTTATCCATGAAAACCATGGAACCTCAAAACAACATAATATGCCCTTTAAATATGGTAGATGTCACGTGTACTTTGGTTGACAACAACCACAGAGTACACAACAGGATTTGAGCTACCGGGTGAAAAAGAAAGGCATAAGTGGAATTTTCTCGGGACACTGCAATGTTTGTAACAACTTTAAAAGGACCATATTTGAATATTATGTGATTTTAATTTTTGCTTTCCTTGTGATATATCTCCTTCTGGATTCTCAGAATCAAAGTGGCTTTTGCCTTCCATGCTCCAAATTGAGACGGTTTTGAGCTCGTATTTGAGTACCATTTCAGTCAAGGAGAGATTGCTATATGTGCTCTTCTTGCCCTTCTGTGTTTCTCTTCACTCCGTCCATCCCTCCCACCTATCTTTCCTTCCATGTATGGTATTAATTAATGAAGTAGTTTTGAAATATGCCAGTTTGAAAGTCCTCAGTTGTAATGCTTACACTCAAAGCAGAGCCCACTCAGGTAGGCACTTGAACTTGTGTCTGTACACCTCTTATTTTGCTTTCGAGTTTTATATTTGCCAATATAACAACAAAAAATATTTTGTGCTTTAGTGAAGTTTTAACTTAAATATATCTGAAAATAGGGATGAGAGCACTCTGGGTTTGTCTCTATGATGATCTAGAAATCACTTTGGATATGAATATAGGTTCTGTATCCTCCTTTGAGGTGGAGAAGTCAGGCCTTAGCAGATGATCATGCATCAGTATTGTTTCTAGCAGCTGGAGGACGTATTCTAGACTGCACAGTTCTGCTTTTGAAAAATGGAGGAAGTGGCAATGTGCCTGGTGAGGCAGGACTGCTTCCCATAACAAAGTGGTTTGTGAGGGGAATTACCTGTTAGTATGAGCTTGAACTTTACATTTTCTCTAAGAAACAGTGTGGCACAAAGTCACATCAAAGACAGCTGTAGTAAACTTGCAAACATATATTTGTATACATTTCTATTTCAGAAGTACCTGTGTTAGATTAGATTTAATTAACTTTTATTTTTAGTATAAACAAAGCTAAATGCAAAACATGCTTCTTAGAATTAAGTGAAAACCACTGAAAGGACTTTAAACACAATATCTTATTTGACAGTGTTCAAAACTGGTGTTTCTGTGTTTTGATCTTTTTTAAAATGTTTAGGTGGTAACTAAGAACATAGATGGATGAAGGTTATTTTCTTCCTGCAAGGAAGTTACTCCTGCCTAGTTTTTTTCACTGTTTTTTAGGAGCAGGAAACATCTCATTGCAGCCGCATCCCGAACTTTAATCCAGAATAGTGGGTCAAGCACTGTTCACTCTGCTGTAGATAGCCATTGTCTAGAGCTTGTAGTTGAAAATAGTTTGGATGTCAACATTCTCTCATCTGAACACATAACTTCAAATACTTATGATGACAGAAGGGAGACTGCACTTTGTTGTGCTGTTTCTAATAATGAGATTCTTTGTACCAAAATATTGCTCAGGGAAGGAGCAAATCTAAACAAAGATCCTTTAAAGTGTTCTCATGGCAGTGAGACCTGACAGCCATGGAATTGTAAAGCTGCTATCTTATAGAGAAGATGTCAACTTCTAATTTTGTTGCTCAATGATATGCATTTCCCCAGTGCATTTGGTATTCTTAGACTGGTGACATGATGCTGAGGCTGTTGCTCAGTCATGGATATAATGTGGAGATGTGTTTGGACTTTGTGTCAGGGTATCTTTGGAAATTCTTTTGTGTGGCCAACTCCAGAGCATGAGCCTATTCCTGGTTGGACTTCTTCTTCAGTAAAGGATAAATTAGTAAATACATACCTTCCTTGCTTCTCGTTCACTTTGCTCTTTTCATTAGCCAGATTTAAACATTCTGGTTTATGGTGTTGAATTAAAATTAACATACTGTCAAAATCCTTTTTTGAAAACATTCTAAAAATAAAATTGCCATTTCTCATTTTCTGTTCTGAGATAGAGAAAGTAATGTACATATAGTGTTGATGGCGTTTTATATTTGCATTAATATATTAGAGATTTAGAAAGGAAATTTTACGAAATCTGAAGTAGGATTCTGGAATTTCTGTTCCTTTCCTAACCAGTGAAGTAGAGGTGTTTCCAAAGAAATATTTCTGTTGAACAAAACAGTGCCACAGATTACAGCAATTTTTTTTATTATTGCCTTCAGGTCTGTTTACATAAATTAAGGGTTCACAAAGGTTAAACATGGAAGAAAATGGCTTTTAAAATAACCTACCTAGGTATCAATTTGGTTATTGAAGGCCATTGCTAGGACTTTTTAAAAATTATCTTCTGAAATTGCTTTAAAATATGTTCTTTGGCATTCCTCTGCACACATTTTGAAATTATGTCTTGATGGGTTCTCTCTGTTTCAGTTCTGTGAGTTTATTGCTGTTCCATGATTGAGATATTTAGCTGGAAAAGTGGCTTGTGTTTTTATGGATTACACCGATTATGTGCCTCTAAGCACAAGAATTCAGTTTTTCATAGAAGCACAGAAAGAAGGAACAGAGATACAACAGACTGGGTAAATATCTAACTTCCAGTTTATAATGTTATGATTTATTAGAAGGAATTTTAATTGCTTATGTCAGGTCACATTCATCCAAAGTGTTGTAGCATACTTTGTACATTAAAGATCATGGTCGTATATGAAATTCTTCAAACATCTAAATTATTATTTTTAGGTATTTTTGCAAAGTGTTTGCTCCCGGGTACAGCTTCTGTGTGTGCATGTTTCAAGGCTTGGCAAAATTTAAGGGACTTTAGGTAGACTCTTTTAAACAAAGAGTAGATTTTGATGGGTAAACAAACCAGGAAATCAAGCAGCATATCACCTTGGTTAAGAAATATTGTAACTTTAATTTTGGTTCCTTCAGAGTTTTGGCAGATCAGTTCTTGAACAGACTCAGTCATGCTGTCATGCACTGCACAGTATGGTTCTGCACATTTAGAGAAAAATAATCTGACAGAATAAATTTAAAGATATTTCATTAAAAATTGATTGCAGTTACTCCCTTTGTTTTTCTACCATCCCTTCCATCTTGAGAAAGACAAAAGAAAATATAAACCCTACCAACTAAAAAGATATTTCAATTGGTAGATGTCAGGATTACATAGGCCATAATCCATTTAGCTAAACCTACAATTATCAAATGATTGTGTTGGAAGGGACCTTAAAGATCACTTAGTTCTAATCCCCCTACCATGGGCAGGGACACTTTCCATTAGAGCAGGTTTCTCAAAGCTGTCTCCAGCTTGGCCCTGAACACTTCCAGGGATGGGGCAGCCACAACAACTCTGGGTATCCTGTTATTTGAGAGATATGCCGGTTATCGCACGTGCATATTCACACAAACCAAAGCTCAAGCTCCAGTATGCTTCTGCCCTGCCCCCTAAATTGGCTCTCCATGTTCTTCAGAATTTCTCCTTATTTGCTTAATGTCATTGTCCTATAAAACCTAACTTGTGAGTCAGAGGTGTAAATTTCACTTCCAAAGGCAGCTATATCTGTCCTTCGTGTGTCTGTCTTTTGTCACGACAGATTAACTGAAGCAAATGGAAAAAGTGAAAATTTCTGGTCTGGGACATGAAGAAGTCTGGGCCAGAGCCCTGACAGAAGGATGCCCGAGGTGACTGGTGGCTGCAGGCACGGCCTGAGCACAGAGTGCCCAGTGAAGCCAACACAGCTGACTGCAAGTCTAGGCTCCATTGGCTGATACCTCCTGGACATACCAGGACAAATACATGTATGCTTCCTAACCTATAAACTGGTATTTCTTTGTGGGAATTCTTAATCAGAAATATGGGCCCAATCATAATAAATCTTAAATTGTGGTAATTTTAATTAATACAGTGACCACAATGCAAGAGTCTGGGTAATCGCATATCTGATACAGTATACTGCAACCAGCAAAGGAAACATGATTAAATAAGGCTTTAGACAGGAGATTTTAAACCCTTTCTGTGGCTAGAGCCAAATTCCATTAGTAATTTTAGTTCATGGGTGAAGGTTTATATTTAGGACTTCATACAAGCATCAGGCAGTAGTTACATTGCCTGCAGCATCAAAGCATTCAGATGTAGCACTCAGCATTGCCCCAAGTGTTTAAAATACCATGAACTAGTCTTAGAATATCATTAAGTAAGCTAAAAAGACATGGTATTTGTTGTGTTTATCTTTTAATCAGTACAGCCAGGCCCTTTTTTTTGTTTGGTTGCCTGTTATAGGAGATGGACTGATACTGGTTTAAAACTTTTCTGTCCTTCACCACTGAAGTTGTTTATTTATTGAAGGCTTCTGCCCACCCTTCCTTCCCTCCCCTCCCACCCCCCACCCCTCTCAACACTAAAGCAAATAGAGCATTATGAGAACATGTCTTTCATATTTTCAAGGCATCTGTGAACTGAATGGAGGGAGAAACAAAACTTTATTTTAAATGAAATGTGAGGTGAGATAGTTATGGAAAGGGAGCTGTTTTCCGCAGGTCAGGTTCATGGCACAGCTAGGAATTTAACACGACTCTTTTGACTCCCATATTTTGCAGCCAGACCATTTGATGCTACTTCTATTCACTTGAGTACGTGGTGGTAGAAGCAGGAAATTTAACTGGACCAGAGCTGGTAGTTGTGTGAAAAGACACAAAGGCATCATCCCCAGCTGGAAGAATAAATTGGTAGGAAAAAACTTTTCATTTTCCCTACTTGGACTGTGATTGAACCCTTGCAACACTAGAATTTAATTTTCTTGACTATTTGGGTGTGTCTTACAGGCTGTTCCACCGCAATCCAATTCCATGGCATGCCTGCCCCCGGGTGATGTTGTCTACAAGTAATTAAATGCCCCGGCACTGATTCAGGCATGCTGAGGGATAGGGACTCCTATCGATTTGGGGACAATATTTGAAATCAGAGGTACAATTTGGTTTCTATTTCTCACAAAATCTGACACAAGCAGCTGCACCAGGCTGTGAGCTCTCCGAGGAGCCAGACATTCAACAGTGGTTACATCAGCCTTTAGCATTTTCAGCACCCGTAGGAAGGACTTTGTAGCTGTGAGTGTTTTCAGAGCTCAGTGAAGAAGGAAACAAACCATAGCCATGAGTCCTGTATATGACCAGCTATTCCCTGTAGAAGCCCTAATGTTGTGAGTGGGTCGTCTGTAAAACACCATGCACTGACTACCATCTAATTTTGGGGGCTGGCTTGGCAGAGCTTTTTCTGGGTATCAAGGCGGGGGTGAGGCTGAGGTGGGAGGTGAGCAGCAATTTTACTGCAGCATTCTGTGTTCTGGCATGGGCTCCAAAGTGCGTGAGCTGCCCTTTCTCAGACTATTGCCATCAGTACAGGAGTCACACATGGAAAACCACAGTCACAAAGTCACAGGCGCTTTTGAGTCTACCTTGAGGTAAGGTAGAGGAATTTTTTGTGACCCTTACTTGGGGCAGAAAAAAAAAGCCCCTACTAAAATATCCATGGTTTGGCTATGGCTTGCATGGACATAAATTTGTGATAACTTATCTCTGTAAAACAGGTCTTATCTCTTTTGTTTTTCCATCACTTCCAGAGGCTGGAACATAAGTGTTATGAGGAGTGGCTTAGGGAGCTGGGGTTCTCCTGAAAAGCTACAAAAATATATTAGTGAATGGTTAATAGTCATAAGAATGATATAACAGTGTAGCTCTGGTGACATGTAAAATGCATTTACATTTAATTTTCAAAATTTAAATTTTCAGCAGAAATCTCTGCATCTAATTGGGCAAACCCATTGCAATTTGTCCACATATGCTGTGCATGATAGATATTCCCAGAACTCCTGTTATCATCGATATGGACTAACAAAAAATAAAAACAAAACAACTGCCTGACATAATTAAAGACAGTAGAGAATTTACCTGGTTAATACTGCTGCTTGTATTTAATTCCCTATGAAGTATATAACTTGTTTATATTGCTGGCATCGCTTTTTTTAAAAAAATCTTAATAAACACACACTGTTTAAAAAAAGTGACAAAGGAAATGCTAAATATAGTACGTACCTGTTTTGCTCTCCATGTATAAAGAAACAGAGTAATTTTTTTGACTGAATGACCAACCATAGGTTTGGCTAAGTTACATGGGAGAATAGTCTGGGACTCAAGTATAAGCAAAGGATGAAATCCATGCAGTTTCCATAATCACTTACAATTTAATAACTACCTGGTGTGGACACGCATATTACGGTGTATTTGCAAATACCACCACAAATAATATAGTTCTTACATTGATAGGTTTTACCTATTTTATTAGGCTTCTTTTTTTAAAGAGTAGCAGGCTAACTGCATCCCACTGAAATTACCCTTCCAAACCCCACATTTTTGTGCATACAGCAGTTCCTCTGTTACTTTCTTTGCAATACAGTGGCCTCTACTTCCTTTCCAAACCTGTTGAACAATATTGCGATGTAATTCCAAACAGCTGCTGTGGTCACCCTATGTCTGTACATCAGTAGCAAGTGAAACGATTTCTATATATAGTTGGTAAATCTGTTGGCAATGTTTGTAAAGCAGACCGAGATTCTTTCTGAGGAATAAGAGCAGCTATATGAAAGCAAGAGTGTTGAGACCATCCTTGCATACAAAGCAGTTTATCTTTTTGGTGTGGCAGAAATGAGGAAATGGCCAGTCTGCAGAGATGTGAAGAAGCACTTGCTTTGGGCAAAACCCTGGCAGGAATAGTTTCTGCTGTCAAAGATAAGCAGGTTCATCTCACACTGTTATTACAGAACATGACATTGTACTGACATGAGATGATTAAAAAGTATTGGCTGTGTAGGAAGGAAAGAAGACTGGGAATGGGAGTGACATTTATTCAATAAGATTTATTTTTCCCCATTGTCTTCCTTATTTTCATGTGATTCAGGTATGCAAAAGGAGCAATAAACCCCGAGTCTGCTGCACCTTTGGCACCCAGCAGCATCCTCTCTGTATAATAAAATAGACCTGCAGGATCCATGCATAAAGGTGCCTGTGCAACGTGAGCAGTGAATTTTCTGTCTTTCAAGTAAAGGTTGAGAAATTTGTTAGTTCAGAAATATTCTTATTTGCACTCTTAGGTGTCTTTCCCCCCAGTCCTTCGCTGCAGTCAGGTTGACCTCTTGACTCCCCTTTCCCAGATGCATCTGTACTGTCTTCCCATCAGCAGAACTTCCCATCAGAGCCCATTCACTTCTTCATTCCCTCTTACTCTTTCATCTTGATGAGTAAGGCAATGCAAACACCCCCACCATTGAAATATATTAGATTAGTGGTTACCCTGTGGCTTGTTGGTATATGGTGTATAGTTGTGTCCCCAGCAACTGGTGAGACAGCTGTTCTCAAAACTGATCTGAGCAATAAGGCAGCCCACATGCACATGTTCTTGAGTGAAAGTTTTTCTGATTACTGTTTGTGATGGTCCAAGTTGTTAAACTACAGCCTGGACTTGGAATCTGCCCTCCTGGTAGTCTAGGGTGTGTTGCAGGGAATCTGTGGGAAAAATCTGTCTTTGAGCTGGAATGCTGAATCTGATTCCCAAGCAAAGACTGGTTTTGAATCAGGATCACCTTTGCACTTATCCCACTTTGTGTTCCCCCAATATGGATGACAGAAAATATCTTTTTCTCCTGTGTGACTCCCTGTTTACAGCATGACCCAGAGTGATGGAGTGAACAACAGAATCATCTGGCATTGAGAAAAGCAGCCGAAAAATTTTTCTTCAAATACCTTCAGTGCATGTTTGATCCCATTTGCTCTGCTGATACCACTGTTAAATGTAGGTGATGACACATCCTTTTCAGGCACAGTACCATGCACACAATTTTCACAAGTTATATGAGTCTCCCAAGGGAAAGAGCTGCAGCTTGTCCCATCAGTCTGCCTCATGTTCTTGTGTACTTGCCAGACTGCTTGACCCTGTGTCTCTCTAGGATGGTTTGAATTCTGCATTCAACCTGGGCTTGTGCTCAGCATACAAAAACTGAGATATATATATAGAGATAAATATATATATATATATATATATTGCTATAGTGAGAGGGGGAGAGCAGGCAGTGAGGAACATGAGGGCAGGACAGAGGAGACGTGCAAGAAGACTTAGGAAGGAGAGGTCAGCAAACAGGCTTGCAGGGAAAGCAGGAGTGGGGGGCCTGCAGGACCAGGGATGGAGAAGGGAGCACAGCAGCAATAAGGCATGAAGAGGGAACTCGGGCTGGTGCCTCAGGGTTTGCTTGAGTGGACGGCACAAGTGAAGGAGTTGGTTGAGGAATGAAGGTTGTAAAAGTGGTGGTGGGAGGCGGGAGCAAGCAGCACTGCAGACAGGCAGCAGGAGACATGGGGAAAGCCCAGCATGCTGTGGTGCATTGTTTTTAATGTGCTCTATGGCAACTGGAGCTGTTCCTGCAGCGTGGGACTGAGCTTGGTATGAGCCAACGCATCTGTCTGACAGGCTGTCCTCGGAAGCTGGGACTGAAATAGCCACTGTCCTGCGCCTGAGGACAAGGTTGTACAGCCCTTTCTTTGCCTGCCTGTGCAGTTTTCTCTGCACTCATCTGAGTGGAAATATACATTTTACTGTGGGTTTTGTCCTGCTGAGGGGTGAGCACCATCTGTCACATGTTGCTTGTGGCCTTTAAGCAATTGACCCAATGTGCCCCAAGTATAGAAACATGAGAAGCAGAACAGAGTTCCCTAGGCTACTGATTGAAATAGTTAATTGCTTGGAAAGGCAGAAAGGACACTTAGAAGGGTTTCCTTTTGTAAAACCAAGAAAATAAACAATCTTTCCACCAGGTTAGGAAAAATTGGAACTCTTGTCTGAAACCTATCTGCTGAAAGCCAGGAACCCTGGGTGCCAAGATCAACAATGATAGAGTGAATCCTCCTCCTATAAAGTGGATGCTTCCAGTTCTCGTTTTCTCTCAGCTCAGGTTCTAAAGTGAACAAACCTTTTAATAATTCTGTCAAATGAGTGATGGGTTTTCATGGCCTGTTGGCGGAATGGTTAATTCCCTGCATACGGGATTTCAGCAGGTCATTAGGGAGGTGAGTTTGGGTTTTCTGTTAGGAGTTGGCAAAGCACTTCATCAAATCATCACAAAGATCTTTTAGGTCATCAAGTTCAAATATTAACCTAACACTGCTAAGACCATGACTAAACCATGTTCCTGAGTGCCACATCTACACATCTTTTCAATACATGCAGGGATGGTGACTCAGCTAGTTCCCTGGACAACTTGTTCCAATACTTGACAACCCCTTCCATGAAGAAATTTTTTCTAATGTCCAGTTGGAGGATTCATCCTAAAGAGCAGTCAATGTAGCTACTATAGATCTGCTCTCCTGTACTACATATGGTTCATCCTCTGCTCATTGCTTCCTGTGGTGGAAGAAAGCTCACTGTGCCACTTCACTAGCACACAATGAGCTCTTCCTAAACTGTTTATAATGGTGTAATTGAGAACGCAGCTGGGGAGATAGAACAGTTTGTCCAGACTGCTGGGTTTTTTGCTTGGTTTTTTTCAGAAATCAGAACATGTATAGTGCCTGAGAAAAGAGACAATGGAACAGGAACAAAATGTTTCGGGTAAGAATGCTAATAACAGGAAAACACAATCACTCCTGTCTTTGCTCTGAGTTCCTCTTGGAAGTTAGAACCTGTGATCTGAAATGTTGTAAGGGTCAGAAGCTTCAGCCATGGCTGATGCCCGCAGGAACTGAACCCTGATCAACTGAAATCCTTCTATAATGCCAAATACTGCCAGAAAGTGAATCCAAAATTCCAAATTAGAGGGTACTTTCGGTCTTAAGGTTTCTGTACCTCTCCTTCCTTAAAAAAGTGGGAGCACCTTCGTGTTCTCTGAAAGGGCGACTGAACAATTAAAATCATTGATAGCTTTACTATGCAGAAGAACAGGGGCAAAATAAAATACTGAAAGGCTATTAAATGCGTGTGATCTTTCCCATGCAATGAAGAAGAGTAAAGGTTCTGAGTGCTCATGTGTCTAGGATCAAAGTATATGATTACAGAACTATGGAATTAAGGACTATGTTTCAATGCTCGTCAGCAGGCAACAACAAATACCATTCCCACATTTTCTGACCTGTGACTACTTGTCTTTGCAGTTTTAGCATCTTTTTTTTTTCTTCTGTGTGTAATTTGCCATGTGCTACAGCCTTATTATTTTTATTAAAATTGTCCTAGAAAGTGTTCTTGGCTCTTCACCTTTGGCCCTTCCCATGTAAAGAATCGATCCTAAAATACCACGAGTGTCATATAGGATCAAGAAGGGACATGAGCCTCTCATATCCTCACCTGACTGCCAATTTTCCCTCTGCTTCAGGGGAGAAATGTAAAAGAAAGTACTTTGTCCATCTTTAGTAACATCTTTAAATTATCTTTTCTCATGGCTAGAATAGACATTGTTGGCATTTTGTGTAGAAAAACATCACCACTGGCCCAGTGTTTTATCATGTCTCAGCAAGGAGTAGCATTGAAGGTAATATTAATGTTATTTAATCTTCCTTTGGAATATTATTTTAGAAGTGAATAATATATGCTGCTTTTTGAAATTTCTTTGAGTTTGGAAAATTTGGTTTATACATAGAAAACTTTGAATAGACAATTCAGGTATCTGTATGTTTGTATTTTGTATAATGGACTCTCAACTCAGGAAAATTGAGAGACTTACAAATTTTGTTGTACCTGACAAAAAAAGGAAAAGCAGAAAGTTGGGATTTTTCTGGGAATCGGTAGATGTGAATAGATTTAATTTTTAACAGCATATTTTTGCTTTTAATATTGTACATATCAGTGTTGTACATATCAACATTGTACTAATAAAATATAGCATATTTCTAAAAGCATTTCAGTTACAATCAGCATTTTCCAACAGAAAAGCTCTCCAGTTTACATTTCCTAACTCCATCAAAAGTGTTTGCAACAAAATGTTGTCAGCAAAAATGCATTCAAGAAAGGTAACTTTATTGTGCTGCTTCTCTGGCTAACTCCAGTGATAACAATGTGAACCATTGTCCTAGACATAGTGAAGAAATAAAATTGCTTGGAGTGCACCTATATACAGATAATTAATGCCTATGTCAGCTCTACCAAAAAGCATTAATGATGCCAAGTTAAAAGAAAAAAGGTACTTTTTATATTTTCCTACTCTTTCACATTTTTCAGAATTTGGCCCAGGCTTCATTCTGCAGGTGCAGCTGAAAGAGTGAACAGAACTCCTATGGACTCACTGACTTGTCTGTGTGCACTTGACACATTATGGGAACTTATACCATGGAGGTATAAGGGTGAAGGTAACACTCACAGTTCCATAAGCCAAGCATCTGCCTCCTTTCCATTTTGTCCAAAGATTCTGTCAATATAAAGACTTGCAATTATTTATTTTATATTCAGGTGTACAATATTCTTATGTCTGCTTTATTAATGTATTTTGTAGGTTAGGAAAGACTAAGGTTATAAGCTTTCATACCATTTCTTGATAAAGATAACTGCATGAAGTTCATATAGACAAATGATCAAAGGAAAAATATAATTTCTTTATCAAATCTTTATGAAAATCATGCTCGATCTCCTCTCTCTACTGTCAGTAAAGCTGTGTGCAAAATAGTGGAACAAAGTGAGCAATTTAGCTAAACAACATACGTCAGTTCAGGTGGCCAATCCATGCTGACCGAAAAGAGATGATGACAAGAACAGTACTTCAAATTATGTTCACTTACATTTCCATTAAATATTGGCTTGACTATCTAAAACACACTGTGTGTTATCATATAAGAAGTTTGATGTATGTTGTTATAGATATGTTCCCACTTCCATGTACCAAAACCTCTTCTCTTCCTCTCCTTCCCCCTCTCTCGCAACACAGGTTGGCAGGTATTGCTGGCCTGCATGTTTCAGAAAATACTGCTAGTTTACCATCATTCACTGCTAAATAGAAAAACGAAGAAAACCAAAAAACAACTACATCAGAAAAACAAACAGTAAACAGTACAAAGTTTAATCTTTCTTTTTGTAATTCTTCTTACTGAAAGATGCCTGGAAATGAAAATAATATCAGAATAATGTATCATCTATTAGCAGAAACTATAATGTAGCTATACATTTGGAATAAAGAATTGAAGGGCACTCTCCAGCTGCACATCAGTCAGTGACAGCAAGCAATAGTCATTAAAAGAATAGCCACTAGAGGCCTTCAGTTGCTTGGCCTGTCACAAGTGGTGAAGCCACAGCCCCTCTGCCCACCCAGGGCTTCTTACCCTTAAATCTCTGGGTGACTCTGTCCTTTCCCCCCAGCAGAGCACAATTCTCCGTGTGAAAAAAAATCTCACAGGTGCTCCAAATGGACATGTCCAGCTGATTCTCACTCTAATAGTCCTAGAAAAAATAAGAGAATTAATAAAAAATTGTGTGATTTGTTACAGGCAACATGTGACACTGAGGGAGCAGTGCTCCCCACAGCTGCTGGCACCTCCTCCCCTTGGCTGCTTTTCCACCGATCCCAACTGCCTGCAAGCACCTTGGTGGGATAACAGCATTGCACTAGAAAACCGTGAAAGTGAGAGGAAGTCCACTGAACAACGACAAGGGTGTTTGGTGTTTTATTTCCAGCCCCTGTGACAGCTCCGGATTAAATGGATTTTCATTGTTCTTTCCCTACTGCAATTTGGACACGATGCCAGTGTAAGTGCGCCTGGGGTTTTATTTGGTGCCGCCCCCCCGTCTGTGAGGCTGGTATTCTCCCACTAGCTGCCTGCTCTAAATATGGCCATGGCCAGTGTGTCAATAATCCCCCTCTTTAAGGGACTTGCAAACATTAGTGTTGGGACATTCTTGCTGTTCAGATGTCTAGCTGACGTCTGATGCTTAAAATGGAGCATGCTTTCATCCCTTCATGCATTGTCGTAAGCCCCCGATGATTACTTTTAAAAGGGTGCCTCTGGCTATGCAGAGAAACAGTTGCTGACCACACCGAGACACAGCTTGCTTGCTTCAGCCTTCTTGAATGCCTTGTCACTTCAGCTTTGTACCAGCCTGACCAAGCAGGACCATGTCTACCTTTGGGTATAGAAGAGAGCTCAGTAAATATGAAGACATTGATGAAGATGAACTCCTCGCTTCTCTCACTGAAGAGGAGCTGAAGGAGCTGGAGCGGGAGCTAGAGGACATAGAGCCCGACCGTAACCTTCCAGTGGGACAACGACAGAAGAGCCTGACAGAGAAAACACCAACAGGGACTTTCAGCAGGGAAGCACTGATGGCCTACTGGGAGAGGGAGACCAAGAAACTTCTGGAAGAAGAGAGGTTGGGTGCATGTGAGAAGGTAAGATGCTGAGGCATTTGCTGTTTCCTAGAGAGATTTGGTTTTATTCTTCATTAGCATGATCCCACTGACTGACTTAATTTCTTTTCAGTCTCTTGTAGCATTTTTAAGAACATTGTTAGCCATACCTCTGTGCCTGTTACAGCACTGAGTATTAGCTCAGAGAACCTCAGAGAGGTTTTGCTCTCTCTGGAGGTACCTTAAGTGCTCAGTTCAGAATGGAAGAAAGAGCCATAAAAACTATCATCAGTGATTAGAATAGGAAAAAAATTAAATGGTGTGTTAGAAATTAATAAGTAAAGATGCGGGCTTTTGGATAGCATTTTAGTTTTTGAGAAAGCTACACAAAATGCCTTTTCCTTTCCTTAAAAAACAGCCAGTATTGACTGCTGAGAAGCATATAAGAAAGGTAATTTTGAATACATGTTGTGTCAGAAGTTGAGTAAGCGGATGCCAGGCTTTGTGCTCACTGGAAGAAAGCAGCCTGTGTTGCAGTCAGCAGCTTGTGTTGCTTTGTTCCTGCTGAGGATCCTTGGCATGGTTCAGGAGTCTTTTGGCAACTGTTGTCAGAGGGCAGTTGTGCATTATTTAAAAAATGGCCTGGAATAGAGTCATCAGTCAAATCATTTAACTGCATTTGCCCCCAAAAATACAACCTATAGTGTTTGTCAGGCAACTCATCCTCCAGAATAAAAATGTTAGTAATAAAAGCCATTTCCTGAACTGCAAATGAACAGTGCAGCTGGGCAGGAGTGAAGGGCTCGGTCTTGGCAAGCAGTGAGCACTCTCAGTCTCAGCTGATGTCCACGTTGGCACTCCTGATACTTGCTAAAAGTATATGTGAGACTTTTATACTTGCTAAAAGTGTATGTGAGACTGAGCCCAGCCAAAAACCAACTTCTGTTTTCATGATGGCTCCATGTAATTTCAAATTGAAGTGGGGACTTGGGAATTTTTAAGCACTGCTTCATACCAAGCTCTTACTCTGTTTATAGGGATGCATTTTCCCGTGTGTAAGCAGAGAGTAATACAACAAAGGCAAAGACAGCAAAACTGAACTCAGAACCTCTAACAGCCTTGATTCAGGAGCTTATTTCATTTGCAAGGAAATAATTGTAGTTTATACATTAGATAAAATATCCTGCTAGAGGAAAGTCAGATGGATTAAATTACCCTGCAATATCCAGGATGTTTTTACATGTAAGTATTTTCTCTTGTTTGTGAATGGTGGTATAAGGTCTTTGCAGGCAAGACACAGACCAGTAGCTGTCATCAGACCATTAGTATCAGCTTGCAGACATCGACTTCACTCCCATCGACTTGACTCACTGTCAGCCCTAGAGAGTAAATGGCAAGATTAATCTTTATTTCCAGCTTAGCCTGGAACTTGAAACCTGGGCACTTCTAAAAAACTTGCTGAGCAGGTCTAGTTTGGTATCTTATACAATGGCAGGATCTTTATTTTTTTTCTTTTTCCATGTATATATGGCATTAATGATGATACTGGCTAAACCTCCAAGTCCTGACAAAAGACTCTATACTTTTTGATCTGAGAAAAAACTTCCTAAGTACATCCTTAAATAAGAAAAGTTTGATATGCTGATATAGATGTCACAGACTCTCCACTGATGGCAATAAGAAAGCTCCTTGAAAACAATTTTCTTCTTGTTTTCAACTGTCCGGAAATTATTCACCTTTATCTAAGATGGTTATTCATGCTCCTTCTATAGTAAGTGGTGACAGATCAGCTGGTCCAAAAGGCAAACAACATGCAGATAGCCTTTTAGGGTGAATAACTTGTTCTCCAGAGATATTTACCTCTGCATTAGTCCAAACTTTTCATCAAATTACTCCCACAAATTAAGGTGACGCCCTACAGGCTGCCTGCAGCAGTCCTATACCACAGTGCTGCCATAGTAGAAATACATCTCTGTATTCAATTTCAGAATTATCATGCAGATTACAATCATACCAGACAATGTACGTGACAGGCAGCTAAATTCTGCCTTTGACCCCAGAAATGCCACCCCCAAAAAAAAAAAAAAAAGAACTATGTTTTTATTAATCTAGCATCACTAAACATATCAATAATGCATTTAGGGGCACCTCCTTTTGCTCGTCTGTAGTATATATTTTCATAAGTATTATATATAATATATATTATTTTATATATTTTATAAGTATATATATTTTTATTATATTTTGTAAGACTGGTGTTTCCAGTCTTAAAGCCCTACACATATATAGAAAATACAGATATAAATCTTAATCCCATAATAAGCCTATAGGTAGCACAGTATCTCTCAGCATAAGGGCCTGCTGCACATGTTCTACAGGAGAAGCAATAGGGCTGGGTCCTACAACATCTCTGTGTGCAGGCCAATCAGTCAGAGTCTGCAAGACCCAAAGGTACTGAACGATCAGGAACATCAGGCAGAAACAGCTCAATGTCCTGTTTCATTAAGAGTCACAGTTCTGCAAACATTACAGTTAGCATCTTTCTTGCATGTGTCCCAGCACAGAATTCTACTGAAAATTGTGAAACAGTGCCATGCATTTTAACAGTTCTCTATTTTCAGAGCCAGATAATTAAGCAAACCTTAAACTGCACAAGTTGTCTAAAAATAGGCTGTCCTTTTAGTAACACTTTAGTTTTCCAGAAACAGAATCGCTGTGTCTCTGCAGAGTGTACTCACTTTGGAAAATATACTCTAGTATTTTACAGAGATCAAAATACAAATATTGCTAAAGTAGTGCATACAGAACAATTATAATTCAACCAACATTTTATAAACATTTACAATTGTAAAGAAAAATGCATACCTATAGTTTTTCCAGCAGACAAAACATGACATGGAAGATCTTTTTTGAGAAAGAGGTTTAAGGTTGGCTGTAGGTTCTGTCGTGTCCCATAGATGCCCTGGAGTCCTCCATGTGGAGAGTGAGGCTTTCCTAGGGTGAAGACCTGTTCCTGCTCCTCTGCAGAGAATTCTCTTTTGCTACCATAACTGCTAAAAAGGCAGCAGAGCTTTGGTATATGGTTCCAAATTTGCCTTCCTGGTACCCACCAAACACACCAAAATAACCTTGTGTTTCATAAAGACAATGCATTTTCTCTGTAGACAATGAGTTATAACAATTTACAGTATGGCAGCTGGCGGTAAGCACTGGCTTAGCTCTTGACAAACACAAAGGAATTCAGGGATTGTTGACATGTTGTTACATGTCACCTGTGGGAATCCATCTCTATCCTTTCTTCACAAATAGTTTATTAGTACATACAGCCCATGCAGTACATCCGAAGTATTTTTGACATGACTTCTCTAATTCTGTATTGTTTTGCATGCTGGTATACAAGACTACACATGCAGACACTATTTGTATCTTAAATCATTGCAACCTTTAATTTTTTAGACATACTAACATATGCAAGGGAGTCTAAGATGTCTAACCCTCATGAAATGAAGAAGCTTGTTGCTTATGTTCATTCTGAAATTGTCTTATGTTTCTGCTGTCAGGGATCTAAATTATATCCCCTTGTAGACATGCCAACACATAGAAAACCTGAAGTACATCTGTGTCATACCACCTTGCATCAAGTTTTCTCTTGGCAGAAATCACTGACATTGGTAAAGTAGTTGCAATTTATGCTAAGCATTTGCTAAACAATGTAAAAGGAATAATGTTAAAAAGGTGTTAGATGAAACATTTTCTGTTCTCCTAACTGTATCTGTTTGTTTTTAGCTTTCAATGTTAACTTAGTGTCAGTATAATTGTTCCTGTGCTAAAAGGCAGTAGTTACATTACTTCAATCACGTTTAACATCCACACCTACATTCCCGTTCAGGATTCTGAGCAAGAAGACAACAATTCAGAACTTCAAGAAGAATGTTTCACAGAAAGCAATAGCGAAGTGTCTGAGGAGGCATATACTGAAGAGGATGATGAAGATGAGGAGGAAGATGAAGATGAGGGTGATGATGAGAATGAGGAAGAGCAAAATGCTGCAGCTGGCAGGCATTCTGACCACATCAGACACAAAAAGTGTAATGGTGCAAAAGACAATGAAAATTTCCTCAATGGCCATGATGGAAAAGTCAGTGATAATCAGAGCTTAAAAAGCAATGCCATCCACCCTTGTGGAAATCCAACCGTTATTGAAGATGCTTTGGAAAAAGTTAGGAGCAACGACCCTGACATGACAGAGGTCAATCTGAACAACATTGAAAACATCACATCACAGATGCTTATGCAATTTTCTCAAGCCCTGCGGGACAACACAGTGGTTAAGTCATTCAGCTTGGCTAACACCCATGCTGATGACAATGTGGCAATAGCTATTGCTGGTATGTTAAAAGTTAATCAGCATATAACTAGTCTGAATATTGAGTCAAATTTTATCACAGGCAAAGGTGTGCTGGCCATCATGAGAGCTTTGCAGCATAACAAGGTTCTAACAGAACTGCGGTTCCACAATCAAAGGCACATCATGGGCAGCCAGGTGGAAATGGACATAGTCAAACTGTTGAAAGAGAACACCACTCTGGTAAAGCTGGGGTACCACTTTGACCTTGCTGGCCCAAGAATGAGCATGACAAGTATCCTGACAAGAAATATGGATAAACAAAGGCAAAAGCGCATGCAGGAGCAGCGGCAACAAGAGTCAGGTTGTGACGGAGCTATCAATCCAAAGACCAAAGTTTTGCAGAAGGGAACACCTCGGTCTTCGCCTTATGTGTCACCTAAAAGCTCACCATGGTCTTCCCCAAAGCTCCCTAAGAAAGCACTGCCAGTGAAATGTCAGCCTTCAGCACCTGCACCCCCACCTCCTCTTCCCCCTTCGCCACCACCTCCCCCTCCTCCTCCCCCTCCTCCGGTTATTCCAGAGAAGAAGGCACCTACCAGGAATATAGCTGAAGTCATCAAACAGCAAGAAAGCTCAAAAAAAGCCTTACATAATGGACAGAAAAAGAAAAAAGGCAAAAAAAGCAGAAAACATGAGAACAGCATATTGAAAGAAATTAAAGATTCTTTAAAATCAGTCTCAGACAGAAAATCAGAGGAAGGTTCACGGCCCTCCACCCGGCCATCAACCCCACAAAGGTCTCTCCATGACAACCTTATGGAAGCCATTCGGGCAAGCAGCATAAAGCAATTAAGGCGGGTAAGTAAGACATCCTAGTTCAGTAACTGATTGTGGTGCAAATATAGCACAAGCTCAGTCAATTTTAGTACACACATTTAGTTAAAAAATAAAAATCTTAGAAATGTGAACATAATAAAGCACCTGGGAGGAGGCTTCCCTCTGATTAGACTTTTCTCAGCACAGTAGTTTCTGTCTGATTTTGATTTTGACAGAAGTTGGGGTTCTTTCCCAGGCTCAGTCTTATTATGGGAGATGATGTGTAGCGCAAAGCTCTTGGCAGTGTATGTCTGGCAGGAATTTCAGGTATTTTGCCATCTAGACTGTACAGCAAGTGTAATGAATGCGCTTCCTGCCCCTGTTTCATAGGTGGAGGTACCAGAAGCTCTTCGGTGAAAGCCTGGATGACAGAAGAAGAGCAGTGATCAAGGGGAGGTTGCTTGTCCTTTCACTGGTGGTAACAGACTGTCTAGAAAGCTGCTTCCAAAGTATATCTTAGATTCAAGCCATTTCTCTTTTATTTCAAACAAATAAACCCGCTAAATACAAAATAATGCTTTAAGGATCCATTTGCATTGTAATCTGTAAATATGGAAATAATTTTCTTTTTTATTTAATGAGATTTATATTGAGAAATTGTTGCTTATTTAGATATTCTTGTCAATATCTGGTTGCACATCACTGGACAAGTTCTTTACACTGAGATGTAATAGTTTACCAGCCTGTGGTTTCTTCTTCTTTTTTTTTTTTTCCATGAATTTAAAATAAATGTGGTTTGAAGCTTTCAAGCAGACACATAGTCCTGGATTTCTGTGAATGAAAACCCATCAGATGATTGCATCAAGTTCATGAGCATTCGGGAAGTCTTCTGGAAAAGAACCTGAGGTCTTTCTCAGCTGCACCTGAGCCTCTGTAGAGGATAGTACCTGAGCCCATATGTTAGTGCAGTTTCATATTTGCATTGGAAAAAATGGTTTATAAGGCTATATACCACTAAAACTAAGCCATGGGCTGTGTCAGGTCACCAATGTTGCACACCAAGTCCTGAACCTTGGCCTAAAGAACTGGGAGATGAATAAAGCTGTAATTCACCTTGGCTTACAGACTGATAGTTAATGTCAATATTTTAAGGATGCAGCAGAGTTATTCAAGTGAGATCCACTTAGTACAAGTGCTGTCTGTAATCAGAACTAACCGCAGTGCAGACATCTAGTCAGACAGAGAAACTTGAAAAGCAGCCTACCATCCAGGTGGAAAAAGGCTTTCCTATGGTATCAGTTGAACAACAAGCAGAGTGCGAACTGTCAATATGATACAGTGGAAGCACAGCCAACACCACTTGGAGATGAACGACTGAAGGTATCACATCACAGGCAATGGCACGAATAGCCCTTCTTCATGTAGCACTAGACATCTCCCTCTGTCAAATTAGTTATGGTTCTGGGTGCTTCAGCTAGTGTGAAGGCAGTGATAACATGAAGAAAACTGAGTAGTGGCCAAAATATTGAAAGGCAAGAAGAGAGATATGTTCAGAAGCACTTCTAAGTACTAATTAGTTTGCTCATTGGAACTATAAATAACAGACTTAGTATTTCTTTTGTATAAAGCCACATCAAAGAAACTTACTTAGGCTTACCGAGTAGTGGTACTGAAAAAATAAGGGTAAGCTTGTACCTACAAATATTAATGAGACAGATTTTCCCAGAAATAGGAACAAATTACTGGAAGGAAATTAAGCCTAATGGAGAGGGGTCTTCTAATGAACTGTCAGAAATGTTACTGCCATGGCAAGAAAACAGTGGAGACACCTTTTTCTTTTGTATTTATTGACCAAAACATACAAAAGCAATTTATATCTAACTGAAACACTTCCCAATAATTTTCTTCCTGCTCAGGATCACAAAAACTCATGAGTATTTCTAGATCCAGTTTTACAGGAAATATGGTACATATGATTGGCCTTTAGCTACCTCTATAATTGCATAGGCTCCCATAGCATAAAAATCGACCTATGGTCAATCTCCCATGACCAAATGGAAGCTGGGGCTTGGGATCTTCTGAGGATAGAAGCAATACTGGAATGCAGACCACATTCAGGAGTAGACCTGTGGCTCCAGACCTTGTATGCAGAAACTTGAGGAGGATGAGAAACATCCTGGATGTTTAATCAAATGGCAAAAGCAGCTAAGCAGCTGCAAGGGAAAATAAAAGGCAATGAGGGAACTCAGGGAAAGCATGATGGAGAGGATTTGGGCAAGACAAGTAAGTGTTTTTAAAACACAATACCATACTTTTGAAGAAAGAAGTTGAGTGACAAGTGAGGAAACTGTATGAGAGGTGAAAAATTTTATAGAAAAAAGAGATGATGAAGAAAATGAATGCTAAAAAGTGGCAGATGAGAGAAGAGAAAAATGTGGAAGAAGAAAAAGCCTAAAAAAAAGGAAGAAGGTAGAATTGGTTTTTCAGGTTGGCAAGAGCTGTTGGAATTACCCTTTTGCAGAAGGAGAGGATGATGGGCACAGCTCCCATGAGCTTTGTCCAGAGCTACTGCCTGTGGTGGCTGTCAAGTGGCCATCAGCTCTCTCAGGTGTGAGTCCTGCTCTGAGGTGTTGAGCAGTCACAGAAGCAGCAGCCACGTGCAGTTATCGAAGCTCCTGCGGCACGCTCCCTCACCAAGTGTCAAGTCCTGTGCCTTAGCCAAAGTCTAATCTGGGCAATTACCTTCTGCCTACATACATTTCACAGCAGTTTCCCTTGGAGAAATTTCAAGGCATGACTCCTATTTGCAGAACCACAAGGCACCCCCAAACACCTTGTTAAGGTTTTGATGCCCCACTGAAAGGAAAGCCAGTCCCGTTCCCTCCAGGGTGTCGCCTCTGCTGCCAGTGGTGCTGAGCTCCCTCACAGAGTGTCCAAGAAGCAATATCTTTTCCATTCAAACAGGCAAGCAAGCACTGTATGACAATCATACCAACCCCTCTGGGAGCTACTGTGACGCCTTCCTGGACAGTAATATGGTTTAGCAGGAGCCAAGAGGTGACAAGACATGTTTCTGCCTTGGGAACAGACACCCCTGGGCCATTTCCCCTAGGGCCCAGGTCCTGCCTGTAAGTTCAGTTCACTTCACTTCTTTTTGATCACGGGGAGACAACTGATCCCTGCTGGAGGCATGAGTTCCTCTTAAAATGCAGGAAAGGTGTCCTGGAGTCAGCTCCTGCACATCCTGTGCTATGCTCCCATCAGAGTTGGACACGGGAGCCCCAGGATGCAGGTATGCTCCTCATTTGGACTCATAAGGCTCCTGCCATTTGGATGGTGGCCATCCATTTTCTCTGAAAGACCAGTTAGAGAAACAAACATACCAAAATCTATCATCCACGTGTCCATATGTAACATGGGACAACTCAGCACTGTGAGGCCATACCTCAAATCTTGTACACCTCACTGCAGGAAGGACAACAGAGCTAGTGAAAAGTCTAGAGAGTAAGTCATATGTCTGAGGGAGCTGGGTATGTTCAGCCTGGAAAAGAGAGATGTTGGGGAAGATGAAAATGGAAAACCTTATAAATATGACTGCCTGGCAAAAGATTTTGAGAATATGGAAACTATAAGCAAGATTGAAATGAAAGCCATATTTGAGATACCAAACCTTAGTTACTGAACAACTAGAAAACAATAGCATGGCCAGCTGAAAGTAATCCCCTTGTGATTGAAGAATTCCCTCTGCTTGCAGACAGGTCCAAAGGTCAGCAAAGACCCTGCTAGCTTGGCAGAGGGATTCAAAGAGTAGTTTTTAGGGCTTAAAGTGTAACACAGTATGGTAATGTAGTGATTCTTATAGGCTGTATGTAAATGCTATAGGATTTGTATCTTGTATTAGATTGGTTAGTGAAAATTAGAATATTCAACACAGAAAAAGATTTATTGTATTGTAATGGGAACCTCACTCTCTTACTTCTTCTCTCTTACTTCTCTTACTTTACTCTCTTACCTCTTGCCCTCCTGCTCTCACAGGCCTGCTTGGAGCTGCAGCTGGCAGCTCCAAGCAGGGCCTTCTACCCACGCCCTATGCAATAAACCACAAGTTCCAACACCTGGATTTAGAGATCTCTCCATCTGTCCCACCCATCTGGACCAGCTGCTCCTACAGAGAGAGACCTTGTTGATCTCTATAACTACCTGACAGGAGGCTGTAGGCAGGTGGGGGTCAGTCTCCTCTCCCAGATAAAAAGTGATAGACCAAGAGGAAATGCCCTCAAATTTCACCAGGGGAGGTTTAGACTGGTTATTAAGAAAAATTTCTCCTGCAAAATGGTGATCAAGTAATAGAATAGGCTGCCCAGGGAAGTGTTCAGAAAATGTGTAGGTGTGGTGCTTAGAGACATGGTTTAGAGGTGAATCTGGCAATGCTGGGTTAAGGGTTAGACTCAATGATCTTAGAGGTTTTTTCCAACCTTAATAATTCTGTGATTCTATAAAAGACCTTTAAAAGAATCAGAAATACCAGAGCCTGACTGCTACCTGTAAATCCACTATGTGGCCCTTAAGTTCATGCCTCACCACCTCTCCTCCAGGGAAGTGTCTGAAATTATAGAAAAAAAAGGAGCATATAAAAGAGCAAGAAATTTTATTTCCCATCTTCTGGAAGTTTTGCTGCCTCCTTCTGAGTCCCCTGTTGATGTTCTGTGTGGTGACCCACCTTGCCAGGGCTTGGCTGAGGGCAAAGGTGCTGGTCTGACTGCCCTGCAGAGGTGAATCCTTCCCAAACAGGGCGGGTGGCCATGGTGCTCCTTCCAGATGAAGCCACAGCCATTTCTGGAGGCCAAGTCTGTGCTGCACACAAGTGGGGAGCCAGAAGAGCTGGTGTGGGACAGTCTCTGCATGGTGTGGTGGGAGAATGGATGTCCTGAGAGGCTGTGAGGCAGAGAGGAGTGGGAAGCTCTAACCCTTGCCCACATGGTAGCACAACACAGTTACAACTCTTGCAAAACACAGCAGAAGCTGTGAGTGTTGCAGACTTCCACATCCCCACTTGTACATCTTTCTTAGAAGTCCGTAAGTTCAGTGGAAGTAATGATTAAGGCAGAGCAGCTCCACACCCAAAACAGAGAGGATTTGTCTGCAGGCTGTTTAGAGAGTGACACAAATGACCACCATGAGTTAGCCATGAAGGGAGTACTTGCAACACCTGGATGTAAGGGGAAAGGTAGCTCCAAACACTATTTTCACAGGTGCAGGCCCAAGTGAAACAGTATCTGGAAGGGTGTGTACAATTTCAGTAACTAACAGCCAGGAAAAATTGTTTTGAATTAGAAGAGGGACAGAAAATGCCTGGGATAATTGGGCAACTGAAGAGGCTGTCCTGTGAGAGAGATGAGAACAGGTGGTGGGATCAGTCTAGCCAAACAAAGGCTCAAAGGGATTTCAGCTCATGTCTATAAATACTGCAATGTGGAACAAGCTACAGGACATAGTTAGCAGTAGAAAAAAACCCAGAAACTGTCCATGAGTGCATTTGGATCAGAAATTAGAAGACATATCCAAACTCTTAGAACAAGAAGGTGCTTGGAACAGCCTTCCCATTAAAAAAGAATGGGCAAATTCTTACTGTTAAAATAATGCAAGAAGCTTATGAAAATAGTAGTATGGTTTGGTGCTTTCAGAAGCAGAAGCTTTAAGCTGGTAACACACAAGCTCTGCCATTATTTAATTAATGCTCTTAGATGTGATAACTCCACAGGATCTGCAACCTCGAATAGTACTGAAAGTTGTAAAAATCTCCTTCAATTTGTAGAAAGATGCTCTATTTTCAAATCCATGTGAGTAAGATGTAACTTTAGACAAAGACTATCATATGGAAACCAAGGGGTGCTGCCACAGCTTGGGTAGGCAAAGTGAAGGTGTAAATCTGGACAAAGCAAGGGGGTGATTGGTAAGGATGGGATAGCTCCCAGCATGGACTGACCATGCTGCTCTCTGCCTTGCCAGGGCTGCCCTGCAAGGGCAGCATGGGCTGAAGGTCTGTGGTGGTATTGGGGGATGCAACCTTGTGCTGGAAGGCAAAGGAGAGAATGGCACTGAGAGCACAACAGTTGTGGGCTTTATTTCTATGTAGATGCTGGAAAAATAGAGCCATGTCATGCATGGGCTCCAGGATATCTGGGGCACTGTCAGTATGTAAGTGTTTTGTGTGAAAAGGATGGATCAGTCCAAAAGAAAAATAGATATATAAAAACATTCTGTCATTGTGGAAAGCAAGAAAACAGTCTATCTGCCAAATGTATTTATTTCTATCTGTAACCTTTGACTACATTCAGCTTCAAATGAATATGAATTTTATAAAGCCTTTTTAATGGCAAAAAAATTGAGTTATTCTCTACAGAACTATAACACAGGGAAAGATTTTTCTTTTCATTAAAATACAGTCATAGTAAAAATTCTTACTGAGTATCTGGTGGGAACCCAGACATGTATCTCAAAGCCAAGACTGAGGGTTATGTCCTGGGCTGTTTGTGTACTCTGGGGTATATTTTTTAATTTGTTTTGCCTCTACTTTGCTTTGGAGAGATCAGTACTGATCCATCTCACAGTGCTGCAAGGTCATGTTCACATAGACTGAAGTGTGCTCCAAGATCCTCAGGCATCAAGTACTATTGGATTCATTATTACTATATTGATTTTATTTTTATTTTTGCTAACATGAGTACTTTGACTGGTGGAATAGAAGTGAATATTTCTAAATGGTGAGAGAAGCTCAGCCCATGATCCAATGCGGGAAATTTTGTAACTGCAGATGAAGCAAGCCATGAGGACAGGAGTCTCACAGCTGACCTGGCTGTGAAAGAATGCCTGTGAAAAGGAAGACACACCATTTCTGCTATATCCTCACTTAAGAAACAAGCATCTAAGGAACTGGTATTCAGAAATGCTTATGCATGCTGAGGAGGATAAATCTGGGATGATTCCCAGGAGTGGCCTAGAAGACATTTCACCAGACTAACCAAGTATAGCCTCTGTGCATGAGACTATTCTTCTTGCACGGGACATACTTGAAGTTTCAATTGTATAGGTAAGAAATTAATTCCTTCTGCACCTCATTATGCCTTTTTGCTGACAGTATTAGGTCAATCCACCCATGAAGGACTAAGTATTTCCTGGGCTTTTCTTTCCAGTTTTTTTTCCAAGAAACATTTGGAGCTATAGCTGTATTTTTAAATTATCACACTCATGAATGTTCTTGAGGGCTGTCAATGAGCTACAACTAAAGCAGTGAATTCTGCAGGCACCTGAAGGAAGTGTTTATGCGTACACAGTGTGGGGTGACCCCTGTTGCTTGGTCTCAGCTTACTGCTCTCTAAATCTGCGACCCATGCATGTGTTGCTGTGTTTCACAAACAAGTTGGAAGGCAACAGTGATCCAGTGATTGGATTTCATGTGCTCTTGATCACTTCTGCCAAATTCCAGCCCTTTGTTTTCCTCTTCACCAAGTGTTCCTGGACTGTGGCAGGTCAGTCTCAGCTGCAGAGGGTGGGCAGGTGCAAGCAAACTCTGCCCATATTGCGAGTGGTGAGACAGGCACCAGCACCAGTCCAGAAGGTTTGTGACTGCACAGGCAGCACCCAGACAAGGCAAATACTCCTGCCTTTCATCCCATTTAGCATGGGTTTGGGTGTGTTACAAGCTCTTGTGACAAGATTTATGTATGTCATCCCATGCCAGGATTATCCTCTGTCTAGCCACTCATGAGTTAAACTTTTTAGTCTCTGCTATAGTTTAAAATGACTAAAATCAGTTTGAGATCCAATCACTCCGAACATCCTAGTAGTTGGATTTTAGGTGCAACACCAGCTGGTGCAGCTCCAGGACAATTTTGCAGCTCTGGATGTACACTGCAGGAAAAAAAATCCACCAACAAAAAGGAAGACTGTTCCAGTTTGCCTCCCTAGACCTCTCACTGCAGTTTCAGAGCTGTATTGCTGGTGCAAAGGAGATGCTAGGAACCTCTAGCTAGGAACAGAGGGAGGATAGTATTGGGTAGCATGGATTTAGCTTGGATTTAATTTTTCTGGATCAGTCCCTGAAGCTTTTTGTGACTACGGAGTCACAGATGTTGATAGTTGATAGCCCAGCACAGCTGAGCAGGCTGAATAACCCCACCATGCCACTGGCTCCCACTCTCAAATTCCCACTGCAAAGAATCCCACAGGTCACATGGAAAACTGAGTTCACAGCTGGGTGTCAGACAATCCTGAGCCCTAATCCTGCTCTGACAGCTCCCTGATACAAGACATGGTGTTACCTCAAGGGCACTGAGCACATCTTGTCAGCTTCCTGTCTGTAGAGCATAAAAACTCTCCAGACTGGTCTTTGCTTCAAGAAAACAGCAAACATAATTAAACTGGCCCTTAAAAATACATAGTAGATGGAGCTCCTAGTCTCCCTAAACAATGTCCATTAGAAAGTCTTATTTAGTATTTTGTCATGTTCCTAGGTGAAAAGTAAAGTCATTAATATCAACCATGCTGGACATGGAGGACCATTCACACAGATAGCTATCATTTGACTACCTCAGAGTGGCAATGAATGGCCTTATCTGTAAGTGACTGTATAGCATGTCAATACTGCAACTTGCTGTGTCTCATTCTAATGCTTAATTAAATGCAGGGTGAGCAGACCTGTTCAATGCAGAGGGCACCAGGTCCTCAGCCAGCCACCCTCAGGGCCCTCAGCTCCTTGCCCATGTCACCCAGCTGTGATCCCACCTGCAGACTGATTCTGAAGCAATCAGCTTTGCCCCCTGCAGTGCATTTCTCCTCAGCTTTATTCCACCCAGAGGAGATGTGGTGCTGAGTAACTGGGAATGTGGGGTCCTTATCACATTTGGGGATCTGCATCACCCAAGACTGTTCTCCCATCACTTGCTCTGCCTGCATTGACACTAGCAGTGCCACCTGGGATAAAGTGGCAATGGGGTGATAGATGCAGAGATTCTTTCATCAGAGATGGGCCAATTCATCACTTCCAGGGTGGAATTTCTGGGTCTCCAGTGCTGCTCTTGTGGTGAGACTCACATGCCTGAGATGGATCAAAGCAAAGACCTGAACTTCACTCTGTCATATTTCAATGAATGTTTAAACACCTGCTTCCCAAATCAGCTTCTTTCCAAGACAATAAATATTTAACCCCATCTCCAAATGAAGCAGTGGTCTCAAAAGATTTTCATATTGACTATAGCTTTGTTTATAGGATATCAGAATCTTTGAAATTCAAGGTTACTGCATCTCTTGGGCAGATTCAGGGTCTTTCTCATTGGATTTTAAATTAAGAAGTCTGGAGAGTTCATTACTTCTGGGGCAAATGATAAAACTGCTCAGTTCTTCAACAAGCCATGAGGTGGAAAACTGCAGGGCCATTCAGTCCTCTTGCTGGGTCTGGGGGAGCTGCAATGATCTGTGAAAAAAAGATTCAAATGTGTTCACCTTGTTTTAGTATTTGTCAGCAAAAGATTCTGCCTGCTGTCCTGAGGTCATGGGAAGTTTCCAGGGCCCTTCCTTGCATTTAAAAGCAAGCAGTGGGCTTAAGTAGTTATTTCTGACACAAAATACCCTACTTTAAAAGCAGAACATCTGGTTTAGTTGAAACCCCCAAGTGGTGTGTGAAGGATCACCTTGCTGTGGGGCAGAGGTGAGCACCATCCTGCCAGTGATCTGACTTTTCACTTGAAGGGCTTTCTCACCAGCTTGGCCTCCATGCTGCACAGAACCAAGAAAAGCATGACTATGGTAAGTTACTCTTTTTTCTTTCCATATCTCTTGCCTTTCCTCCAATTACTTTCAAAATTACAGAAGAATATACTCCATCCCTTCCATTTTCTTCTGTTGACCCTTCCCTTCACTGCAGTGTTTTGCATAGAAAAGGCTTGATTTTTTCCATGTTTGCTTTGGGACATTTGTCTGTTTAATAACTCTCTTGGAGACATAATCAGTGTGATACAAATGTTATCAGCTTGGGCTCAGGGGCTCTCATCAGTGTCAATCCTTTCCTCACGTCTGTCTGCTGAAGTCCACATTTTTATGTCAAAAGACACCCTGCAACCTTTTTCTTCCCCCTCTTTAATCCTCATGTGGCATTGCTCAGGTAATGGGAGATGAAAGTACCTGAGGTAAGGAAAAGCCAAGCCTAACCCTGAAGACAGTCTGAATCAAAATTTCATCAAGCTGCTTTTTCCTTCCCACTGGCTCTGAACCAAAACAAAGACATCTTTGCATCTTAGGTCTCAGTACTGATGAAGAATATTCTCTCCTAGTAGATATCACACAATCCCTCAATTGACATCCCTCTCTGTGTTTCAGGTAAAGGGTCATGTTCTTGTGGTTGTGATACCAAGCCCCTCAAGATCTGAGCCCCCCAAAACTTGAATAAACCAAAATATTTCTTTGTTGTTAATCAGTAGCTAGAGCTGGATAGTTATGATTGAGCAATTGAATTGTGAACATTGTGTGCTTGGCTAATCTTTTAAGGGAAAGGGAAGAGAATCCCAAGCTGAATGGGCTGTTTGGACAAGAGCCACCAGGAGTGAAGTCAGCAGAACAGAGCAGTAACTGGGGGAAAGGTAATTCCAGCAGTGGGAGATCCTGACCACCAACCCATTGACCACCTACTCAAAATGAACCTTACTCAAATGGAGGAAGAACTGTGCATGCAGACTAATTAGCACGAGAACAAGAGCTATAACTTGGAAATAGCAGTTTCAGTATTAATGAAAAAAGTTATGTAATCTGTAACCAATGAATGCTGATGCCTTTGTTAAAGTGTATAAATAACAAAAAGTTTTGATGATTGAGGAGCTAGCATACACTTCAGAGGAGAAACAGTGATGAAACGCAGAGATAACCTGATAGCATGAGTCCCCAGCAGGTAGCTATGGCACAGGAGAGCTGCTCAGTGGCATTATGAAAACTAATTCTACAGGGACTCGCTCTCTGCAGACTAATAACCCTACTCCTGTGGTTGAAGTATCACACCAATTAAACACATATTCTTCTCTGGGACTGAGACTATTGCTAGGAAGTACAACTGTACCTCTGCACTTGTTGCTGCAGAGCTCCCAACCTGGCTGTTTCCAGGACATTCCAACAGCGTGCACATGCACGCACAAAACAACCAATATTTAAACTAAGTGAAAAAATTTGGTGTTAGCACCTCTATGAGCTTCTGCTCAGCAAGACCTTAAGGAACTGTGTAGGGCAGAAACATTTTGCCAGTTTCACTCAAATTAGCAACACAAAGGACAAAGGTTTTGTTTCTTTTTTCCTTCTTTATTGGGACAAAATAGATGCTGCTAAATAAGCACCTGTCTTCACAGTAATACAACAGAAGGTGAGATTTAAAGAGATATGCTAGCACTTGTGTTTCTTAGAAACCTTCTCTGCCTCCATGTTGATAGTGCAGCTGTTCACTGAAAATTATACACAAAGATGAATAAAATCTTATCTGGAATCTAAAAATGTATGGCAAGCCCAAAATTTTTTAAAGTAAGCATGGATCATGTTGTTCAGATGCAATAGCTGACACATTTTTACCTTATGGCTGTAGCAGTTACAAGTGCAAATTGTAAAAAAAGAAATTTAATGGAGGAAAGTAAGCCAATCTGCCTTCAGCCAAATTCTGTCACAATTTCCCCTAATATCCCATGATGATCCAAGAAGCTGAGGAATATAGTGTGACTATCATCCAGCAGCAAAAATATTATCACACGCTTCAAAGCTACTGGCTGCCTTTCCTCCAACAAAGTCAGAGCTCTAACGTGCACCCTGATGAAAACAGGATGGCCCCTTTCAAACAGAGACAAATGAGGCAGTAAGACGAAACCAGCAGAAGCCAGCACACACAGAGCTACAGTAAATCTAAGCCATAAACAGAATGCCTCCTATACTTCAAATCTTCCAAGGGCCCTGCACTTTCTGAAAGTACGGCAGCAGCACTGCTGCACCTTTGACCTTGCAGGCCTATAGGCAGCCAGAGAAGCAACGATTCTGATGATTTTGAAAAGAATCATGCCCATGAAACTATGGCTTTTCACATGTTTGGGGAGGAATGTGTGGCTGTCAGTGGGCAGCCAGAGAGGCAGCCTGGTGCAGCCCCGGGCAAAGCCATACGATAGGGCTGCCCACACACTGCTGCAGGACTCCCTGTTCGGGATCAGTTAAGCTTCTGACACCGTCACTCACAGTGAAGTGCTCCTGATGGGAGCTGTGCTGCAAACCTGGTTTGTAAACCAGGGGATTAGCAACTAGTCTGTAGGTCCCAAACTTCATGTCTTTCACATAGTGTATTAAAACATTTTTAGTTTATTAAAACTAAATCCATGGGGAACTGCATGCTGTGGCGGGGTTTCCAAAATATTAAATTGAAAACCAATTTGATGCAACACTAGAGCATAACTAAGTATTTGCACACACAACTAATAAAACTGCTCAGATTAACTGTTCTACAGACATGATTCATGTTGTTTTGATTTTCATTCTGAGAGCTTAAAAATGGCTACTGATTCTGAAAACCAGGCCTTGTAGAAATGAAGGAGTCTTACCTAATGTTTTTGTTCTGAGAACTGAGATAACTAAATCTGAACAAGGCAAACGGCATGTAAAAATATTTCAAGTGTCACATGTCTGGACTGCAGTCCTTGTCTGGACTAGATGTATTTATATGCATTGTGCTGTTAGTACAATTAGACAAATGAGCAACTGAGGCACAGGGCAAGACAGATTTGGTTTCAGTTAAAACACCTGCATCTAAGTGTCTGAAGTCCAAGATGGCACCTGCTCAGTGCCTACATGCTCATTACAGCGGGTGCAGATAAGTAAGGATCAGAAGAGTGACTGAGTCGGACAAATGCAGGATTCTGCTTTGCGCTGCATCCCTGATTGCTCAGTTACACATCACATGTTTCTGAGAGCACAGCTACCCCTCCTGAACGCTGGGCCCTGGTGTATGGGACACGAGCCCCACGCTGTTCTCTATGCTTCCTGTACACACCGCTGAGATACCCTGTGCAGGCAACCTGCCCTGATGGCCTGGTGACTCTTTGGGGTCACCTTCAAAAGAGCACCAACAAAGCCTGCTTGAGGTTGGATAAGATGCTTCTGTCACGCAGAGCAGCAGTTTCATTCAGGGCTCTGTCCTCCTGCTAACAACTTTAATTCCTTTCATGGCAAAGAATGAACAAGAGAGCAAATGTACAGATAGCTTGATTTTTCTCTGTCTTTCAGAAGGCACTAGTTCTATCTAGGCAAAGAAGGAATATTTGAAGAATGGACCAAAGGCTAAGAGGCTTAGCACTGAAAATTACTTGGGAAAGGACAGAAGGGAGCATATAATCTAGTTTTGGTGGAAAGTCAGGAACTACAAAGATCTGTAACGATTTCATACTGTAATGACTTCATATTGCATCACTCTTCCGGAGGATTTTGGGACCAACAGAAAGGCTGTTCTGACTGAAAACACAAGGGATACAACTAACAACTTGATCTACCACAGTGTTTGATTTCAGACAGGAGGCTGAAATTACAGCCTTTCAGAAAACAAAGATACCTTGTGTCTACAAGTAACGCTGTGACAATTCACTTCTGCTTGGCAGAATACATAGGTCTCACTAAATCCTCCCCACTGCAGCGGAGCTGAAGGTAACTCAGGTAAAACCTATCATCCAGGGCACAAAGTACAAGAAATCTGCTCTGAGCTCATTCCCAATCCAGGTATCATCTCTAGACTGGACAGGCAGCTTGACTGAGGATGCATATCCTATATATAAAATGTTGGAATGACGATGATCAGCCTGACTGGCTGCTGCCCAAGGTGTGCATGGTTTCCTGAGGTTTGTAGCCAGGAGAATGAGCACACACAATGAACCAGGCAATGTGCCCAGTACCAAAGAAAGACTGTAGTATTTTATTGTTTTCTATGCCAGCAGTGATCTTATGTTGGGTTGATTCAGTGAAGAATGCTTCTTGGATTAGTCCTATCGTTTAACCAGCTACCCACCTCTCACAGTGCTCATGAGAGCAACCAGCACAGTGTTTTCCCAACTGGTCATTTAGAATCACTATTTTTCTTCACCTTGGTACATAAGCAAGACCATTTTTTTCCCAAAGAGGAATTCATATAAGGACAACTTCTGTTCCCTTGAAATGTGTCAAACAACAGCTATGCGGTGTAAGCTGCTGAAGGTATTTGTGCTAACTGTATTTCTACCAGGAGGTTTAGGGGCATTGTTAGTGAAGACAAGAATGGTCAAGTAGTAAGCAAATGCTGAGATGTGATAACATCTGAGTTATCCAGGCAGGACATTAGTGTAGTATGAGTCACAAGAGTATCCCAGCTCCTGTAAGGCAAGCATAGAAGATACTAAAGCATAAAAGGGATCCTTTAACATTACAGAATGATTTAATACTCTTTTTCTTCTATCAGCTGCAGGCCTGAGCACTGTGAACACAACTGACAGCAGAGAGGCTTGCTCTCCAAAAAGTCCTACACTTCTTACCTGTCTCAGAGACAGCAGGTGAGTTTCAGTAACACATTCTCCAGGGATTAGATACTAGAAGCTACTACAGATGAAAAAGACTACTTACTATTAACTAGCAAATTTCTGCTTTAACCATAGGCCTTTCATGTTCACACACAGTAGATGAACCACAGAAAACATGTTTTATTTTGAGTGTAGCCTTTTTCCATTTAATTTTGAACTTAAAAATAAAGACAGATTCTCTGCTGACAGTTGGAGAGCCATAACTCTGGAATGACTACATTCTGAGGATTATTTCTTCTCTTGATTATTAAATAAGCACTGTTTTTGTCCAAAGGACTATTACTCTGTAGGATTATCCAGAAAAGAAAGAGAACAGAAAATGTGCAAGCTACTCAACAGTTTGTCAGTCTGTGCTCCTTGTATCCCGAACATCTGGGAATGACCCATCTACCAACAAAATCCAGCTCAGATGCTCCAGCAGTTCCCTGGTATTGGCATCAACGTCCAGAAGAGCCAATTCCCAATTCTGTGCTCCTGCCAATGTCATTTAAGCAAAATACTTTGTCTGACATATGATACAACCATTATCCTATTTCTTAAGCGTTAAACATCAGATTTCATTGTGTTCCTGAAGTGGTACATACAAAAATATAATGCTGGTAATGGCTGTTTTTTAAGCAAAACTTGCACTCCCTCATCTAGTCCTTAAGTAATAAATCTAGAATTCATACTGCACAAGTAACCAAACTCAAGATGATTAAGCTTCAGGGAGGAAAAAGCACGCACATGAAGTAATAGCTCAAGAATTTCACTGCAGAGAGACTCAAAAAACCCTTTAGAGCACAAGAAAAAAGGCCTTAAAGTATATTTGTTGATATTAATAGATAAAAAAACCCAAACAACCCCACAATAAAGGTAACATATAAAACTTCTTAATTTCAGGCACAGTTTATAGATGGGCAAGTCCTGCAGTTATTACCTAAAAGTATGTTAGAGAAAATTGAGTAACTGATAAATTACTAGTCTAATTCATTTTAGCAGCTTACACCTAAAACTCAGCATAAAATAAAATTTGTCAGAAAAACATCCCACTAATTTTAGTTGGGCAATGGTTCTAGTTCTCAACATGTATCTGAATTGTTTTCAAAACTGTGATTTCAAACAATCAATGTTCTATTTTTTTTCAAGCACAGTATAGCAGACAAGCCATAGAAATTTGGCAATTAATAAAACCAAACCAAAAAGACTCCTTCACAACTGGGTAAACATCCTCAAACTTTCAAAGACTGTCTTAGATGTGTCAGGCTAGAGTCACTGACCAGGTGGTTAAACCACAGATATTAAACCTCCCCAGCTCACGTGCTAGCTCTTACTACCCCATCCTTTCCATCTCCTCATTCACAAGAAAATTCCAGGCAGTAAACAAGTATATAGCAACAGGAGTTCCTACTGCAGTGCTAGAGGATAACACTGGTCCTTTGAGAGACAAAGGCTGAGTATCTTCTAAGCTTCCCTAAACCATTTTCACTTTTCTATAAATAAAGCTTCTTATCACTGTACTTAAGCTTCAGGAACTTTAATTAGACCAAGAATTCCTCTAATGATTAGATAAAGGCTGCTGCAGTGGACTGCTAACAGTCTTAAAAGCAATAGGAACTTTCCTCCTTTTTCCTCTTTACAAGAATCTTACTTGGGAAAGTAACCACTGTCAAATTTAAAAAATCCTCCTTTCAAAAGCATATTTTAACCTTCTGCTTGTGAAATGGAAAGAAAATGATTATACACCGCAGCTCATCCTGCAGTTAACAATTCCAACTTTGCCTCGAACTTAAGGCCTAGAAATCAGATAAGCACTAACCTGGTGTACACTTTGTTTTGAGGTTAACAGTTTGGAATGCTGAACTCTTCAGATGCTTTAGGAGAGAGAAGCAAACTCCTGAAGTATCCTGAATTCAAACACTGTAACATGCAGGACAAAGATTTACATTTGTATAATCCAGGTTGAGTTAAACATTCACTGACAACTGTTAATTATTTAGAACTTCTTCTACAATGTTTATTAATGATCCCATGTTTGTTTGACCTTGAAATGTTGCTGATTTACTGCACTTGCCTGCAGCCAGTAGCTGTTTCCAAGGAAGCAGCTTAGCAGCGGTGAGATCTGCCAGGAGGACGGGGTGTCACATTCTTACTCATTGTGTTTATTCAACAGTACAATCCAACTTTCCAGAGACATGAAACTACTGTGATTTGACAGTGGCTATTTACTGCTTCGTGAACTTGGCCAGGTGACCAAAGTCACTTTTAAAGTGTATAATCAATCTACAGATCTATTTTAAAACCTCTGCCACAATCAGCACTTAAAAACCACACAGTTTAACACTAGTTGAGTCAAATTAATTTTATTATGCTTCATGATGAATTGCCACCAGTGCAACATCCTATTCACTGTACATTTCAAAAATTCACATACTAAAAATTTCAGTTTGATAAATGGAAAACTGAATGATTGAGAAGTTCTTATGTATTTCATACGTACAAGTGGCTAGTTGATATTGTCTATGCACATAGTGTTGAGATACAAAAGCCTCATGCTAGTTTGTTAATTGCTAAGGCTATCTGGACAGTCAATTAACCAGAATATATAAGAGGCCTTCATTACAATGTTTAGCAACAATGCACCAGTATCATGAAATGCTAGCTTCAGCTCGGAGTGCAAGTGGCAGAGTGCTGTGAAGCATGCAGCTATGACTAACTTAACTGCCATCGCAGTCTGTATGCCTGAAATTTATCATGAACAAACACTACTTCAAAGTAAATATTAAACCTGGACACCACATGTGTGTATGTATTTTTTGTATGAAGAAATAGAAAACCCAAAAACTTTCTTTGGCCAGTATCTACAAATCAAAGTTTTATTCAATTATACAACTTAAGAGTTCCCAAAATCCAGACGAGAAATTTGATTAATGAACTGTGATGCTTAATTATTAACTATATTACAGAAATTCCAATTCTGGGAACATAACAGCTAAACATATCTCATAAGTAGCATATTAGGAAAACCTCTAGGCCTCATCTGCTTAATTTTAAAATGCCCTATATGCAATAAGAGTGCAGTGCAGAAGTTATATGAAAGCCATACAAATATTTTCTTAGTACACAAGTTGTTAACTCCACTGCCATTAGCTACACCGGGCTGCACTTGCACTTGATCAAAAGCTCAAGCCATTATAGCAGCAAAGCTAGCAGGAAGTGTTTCCAGCAGTGGAGGCCAATGCAAAAGTTACTGCAAGAAAGTGAGACCACTTGGCAATTGTTTTTTCTCAAGTTATGTGCTTAAATTACTCTTGGAAGGAAGTTAACATCCTCTGAATAATTTAACTACCACCTTACCACTCCCACTACTTTTCAGCAACTTTTTCTCCTCCTATGACTAAATTAATTTGCTAAAGACTAGGTTATAACCAGGTTAGAAATCCAAGCCGTATCATGCAGGTCCAGCCTGTCAAGATCAGGTCAACACTGGGTTTCAGTCAATACTTTTCCGATAACTTAATTTTTGTTTGATACCCTGACTACAGTCAAAGACCCAGGATGCTATGTATTAACTACACTCCAGATGTGACAACTAAACATTGTGTGTCAGATAATGTGGTTTTAAAAAGACGTTTTACCTGAAAATTACAGTAAGTACAGTAATTAATGCTGCAGATATTAAATACCCACGTAGCATAGATTAGCATTTCATAACAGGCAGATGTGCCAATGTTTACTGCACTACAAAGTATAATGTATATAAATGTGCAAGCTGTGAAATCAAAATCCCATTTTATGTCCACCTATTCAAATACTATTCTTGTGAATCAGGTTCTTGATCCTCATCACAACCTTGGTCTTAAAGCCAACATATGAAGACAAAATACTGCCATAAAGTTCAGTATTTATCCAAACTCTGTAATTCTGAGTTAATGACTTTCCAACCTACAGGATGTAGGATTGGTGTTTCAGCAACTGCTGTGTACCATAAAGCAAAGACTGCAAAGTAATACCACTTGTGTTTATTAGTACACCAATGTCCTACAGATTTTAAAAAATAATTAAATGCTATTGAAGCAAACCTTAAATGCAGCCCTTCAGCCTAAAAACCACAAAAAATGCAGCCCCCAGTAATTTAGACATCTTCATTCTGAAAGTAAGAGCAGGGAAGAAAAAAACAAGCAACCCCCCCCCCCCAAAAAAAAAAAACCCACAACCAACCAACAAAACCCAACCCCCCAAAAATCCCCCAGAAACACTCCCCAAAACACAACAAGCTGACCAGAAGTTGAACTTGTCTGCATCAAAGTTGTCTTTACCACTATGACAATATAGAGCCACCCTGTTTAACTTCAGATAGAGGTCCCCAATTGAAGAATTTAATTACTACTGCTGTTCAATAACAGTCAATACTATAGTTAGGGCAAGGTAATTTTCACAACCAGCTGTGCATTTCTGTAGTGCTCTTGTGTTATGTAAAGCATACTGCTAAGATTTGAACTGCAATGTTTTGATGTATTTGAAACCATGCAATAGTATAAACAGTCTCAACATTCATATAGCATTGCATTTGAAATCAAGGGGCTAAATAAACTAAGAGCTGCATCACTTAAAGAACATAGTGCTATACTAGGCTTTAATAAGAAAATTTAGATACAGAAAAAGTAGGGTATGAAAATAGTGTTTTCCTTCTTGCATTATAACTAAATTACATTAAGGTTTTTGTCAGTCTCACATATTACATTTAAACTCCCTTATTGATGGAATGGAAAGTATTCACATGTACATGATCATCCAGGTGTAAACTTGCACACATTAACAGGGAGTAGCTTTGTAGAGGATTATGACAAACCTTTACAGATTAAATGAGGTATTGCACAGATTAATAAAAAAGCAAAAGGCAACAAAAATATACAGCAAATTGGTAGAACATTTACATGATAATTTTACAGAATCCATAGACAGAAAGCAGTGTTTAGTATATCATTCACCTTAAAAAAAAATATATAATAATATATGATCAATCATCCCATTCGTCATCATCCTCAAAGTCTTCTTCATCGTCTTCATCCTCATCTTCATCTGTAAGATAGGAAAAGCAAGTCACTCAATTGTACAGAATTAACATGATAAAAGTGTTACTGATTTCCATCACAATTTTCTGAAAAAAGAATGATCAGTTCAAGGTGGTCATGACAACACATTTAGTAAAACTATTTTAAGATTGCTAGACATGACATCCAGTTCAGATAGTTAAGAGCTGGAAGTTATATCTAATTTGTTTCTTTTTTCACTCTTTTCCTCAGGTAGGAAAAACGTGTTTTGTTCTAGAGAAAAAGAATCAGAAGCTTTCATTTAACACTTACTACTTATTACTCTTTCTTAAAGAATGTGCAAGTTGCCAGCTTGTTCCAGACTGGGTGTTAAACTACAGGAACAGATTAATTTTGGGAATGTAAGAACTGCTTCCCCAGGTTTACTATATAATGGAACTTGTTTACTTTACAAGCAGATAAAAAAAACAGCTCCCCAAAAAAGGTCTGGTGAGCTAAAGACCATCGTGGATACTGGAATATTCAAAGTTGTGTAATGAACATCAACTTCAAAGTCAATGCTTGTTGACTTTATTCTGCCTTCCACTTTTTTTAATATGTATCATACTTAAAAAAATGTAGTCTGTTAAAATTAAACTACTTATTTGTTGGACAAGAGCATTTCCTTCCCATAGGAAAACACTGCATTTAGCTCCCTTCAGGTATTTAATTTATATGAAGTACCAAAATTGGCAATTACTACATAGGGCACCACATCAACAAACCATACTGCACTTTGTCAGATGCTCTGCAGACTGCATACCCAGTTGTTGGGGGTTGAACTGTTCCCTTTTCTTTCTGTGATTTTTTCCCATTGTTATGCTAAGTATTTGTGGCTATACCTTAGTAGCAACAGTTTCTCTCACAGGGAGGTGGGGAGAGGGGGAACACCAGAAAAGGAAAGGTGGGACAGGGGCCTGGGCGCTCTCTCGCTCGCTTGTGGAGTGGAAGGAAGACGGCCGGGGCTCCTACCTAGCGTCCTCCCTGCCATCCCAACGCCAGGAGCCACGTTCCCTGCTGTCAGACATCGAACTGCTGCCTTCCAGCTTCATCCTACTACCTCCGGGCACTCTGCCGAGCACCACGACTGACACCGTGAGGAGGGAGTCTCCCCTCCATCCCCCTCTCACACCTGGGCCGCCGCCGCCGCCATCACCCAGCCCCCTTCAGCTGCACGGGACCTGCCCTGCCCACACAGCACCGGGAACTGAGCGCAGAGAGAGACGGCCTGTGGCCAGAGGGACTCGAACTGACCTATACTGCTCTGTTTTGTTGTCAATCTTTATAGCTGTTGTTGTTTCTTTTGTTTGCCTTGTTAGACATATTAGTAAAGAAATGTTATTCCTATCCCCATATCTTCTGCCTGAAAGCCCCTGATTTCAAACTATAATAACTGGAAGGGAGGGAGTTGCACTCTCCATCTCAGAAAAAGCGGTTCTTGCCTTTCCTTAGCAAATACCAGTCTTTCGAACCAAGACACCAGTTCTGATATCAAGGCAAGCTCTAGAAATGTATCAAAGCCTAAAGAGAAGTAACCAAACAGCTGCATTGCAGCTACTGACCTATATTTATTGCAAGCTGGTATTTGAGAAATGCAAATCCTCTTGTAGCCCTAATTTTTCCCAACACTTAAGCATGGAAAGTTGATTCAGTCCTGGTAGAAGCCTAGTCAAGTAACATTGAATATCTGCTCCTCATGCAGGAGGGGGCAGCCAAAGCCCACCTGAAGCCATGGCACAGGAGCTGAATACTGGCAAGAGATTTAGGGTCAACAAACAGAAAGCATCAAAAACTTTCTTCCAAAATATTTTGACAACTTATTGCATCAGAGAGCTAGTAAATAAAAACAAGTCAGTTGCAACAACAACAAAAAAATGTTTATAAGGATATTAACCTTGCTTAGAAACTTAGTTGAGGATTACTGCAAATTGCTACACCCCAGTAATTCAAAGCAGCATGAAGGAACCATTCAGCCCACTGCCAGGGCACTGCCAAGAGCATTCTGCCCTGCACTATATGATGGAATCTGTGCTTTTCTCCAGGAGTATTTTACGATAAATAGGAGTGTTAACTCTTGAAAACCTGACACTGTGAGGTCAGAAAAATTCCATCAGACACACCTGAAGAATGAATGGCTTTGCTCCTTTTCTGCATAACTTCCATTAACGCACCCACAATTCCTGAAGTGGGTGCAGGTGTAGGCGGTGCACTCTCCTGACCATCAGATACCTTGGAAAAAAAGGTTACAATAGAAAGAAGCAATTAGCAAAACAGAACTTCTGTATTTTGAAAAAAACTTCCCTGTATGATTAATGAGTTTATTTTCCACCAGAAGAAAGTGTGGAACAGCTTGTTCCTTTAGCTCAGACTGCAAAATCTTTATTTAAAAAGTCAATTTTATTACCATATAACAGAACTGTAGTTAGCCATACCCAAGGTTAAATATTTCAGCTCTGATGAAGTGAGCACTCATCTAAAGGAAAGCTTCTTAATATGGTTGTACAGGCATGACTTATGTGGCTGCATAACCATTATTTATTTTATCTTTGGTATATACTACAAAATATTTTTTCATTTTTTGGGTTTGTAAACTGAGACTGCTTTGGGCTGATAATCCCTTCTGAAGTAATTAACTTTGATAATGCCTACCTCTAATGGCAAATAAATATGAACACACCCTTATACTTTTTACAGCAGAAGCCTTCAGTGCAGAGGAGTGGCAAAAAATAAGTACCAACAGGCAAAATAATTTTTCAGAAATTACTTTTAAGAAAATCAGTGGCATCAATGAGAAACAGTAATAGCCTGTGCTGCAGCAGTGACAGCTATGGCATCTCTTATGGGCAGCACTTGTTGAAACACAGGACAGGCAGTCACCTTCTTACAAGCCTCAGTATTTGCAGAACACAGGTCCATTTTAAGATGAAAATAGAAACAAACTAATAAGTCTAGTGTTTGCCTTCCACTACCATTACTCCTAAACTCATCCCCTGCAGTTTAGATTATTTCACTGATTAGTGAGGAAAGCAGCAATCTTTCATAATTCTTGCAAAAGTTCTGCACAGCCATGATACTATGGCATCATCATCGTAGGATTTATGGATTTTACTCAAAAGTGAGAAATGAGTTTGAAAGGGTAATTTCATGCACTTAGGACTCATCTGTAGTAAATGTGTGTACTTTGCATTTTCTCAGTACTACTGTTTAGTCATTGCTTCAGACGCTCTAAAACTTACAATCCAGCCCCCAAAGCAGAGCCTCATTTTACTGTTCACACTGCATTTGCAAGTCCCAAGGGGAGCAGGATGAGAAACAGTTTATACTCACAGATTTCAACTGTATACCCTGTCGTATCTGGTCTAGCAGTGCATCTCTTCCTGAGCAAGACACCGGTCGACTGTTCTGTTCTACCTTCTTTAACTGAGCTCCTTCTCTGATTTGATCCAAGAGTGCTGCTTTGTTTCCCGCAGGAACTGGAAGCTGGTGATCAGCCTCTGAAGGAAGGCCTGGGGGTGGAGGAGGACCAGGAGGGGGTGGAGGAGGCGGAGGGGGTGGAGGAACAGATGACCCACTTGCTGGTGGCGGTGGGGGCGGAGGAGGGCCGGATGGTGCAGATGAGGAATGCACTGGTGGTGGTGGAGGATACATCCGGTTGGGAGGAGGCGGGGGTACTGCTGCACCAGGTCTAGATGGAGGTGGGGGTGGAGGTGCCGCTGTGGGAGCTCTTGAAGGAGGTGGAGGTGGGGCCCCTCGGCCCCTAGCAGGGGGAGGAGGAGGGCCCGAGCTATGGGGAGGGGGAGGTGGAGGTGGAGGGGGTCCTCCTCTGCACGGTGGTGGTGGAGGTGGAGCTGAAATGAAACAAAACAACTTCAAATTACCTGCTACTCAATACCCCTAAGTCTTTCAGAGACCAGCAGAAAAAGAACACAAGCTGTGCCTTGCCTTTTGCAACGATTTCTGTGCCTGCACAAATTTTATCAATTCTGGAATAAACTAGATACAGCTGAATATAAGCTATGCCTGTATGGCAAACCAAGCTAAACATACCCTATGTCAGTTGTGTATTTTGCAAAAGAGTCAACTGCTGCCCGAAGCAGGTGCAATACATAGAATGACTGATAAAATTCAGAAGAATCCTGTAAAACTTTGTTGAGCTAGGAAAGAAAAAAGGGGAAAACTTTTCTGAAAATACACTTAAAGTGAAATACAGAATTTCCACTTTCTAATCTATCCATTATTCTATTAGGTAACTCTTGAAGCAAGCATTTTTTGAAGCAGTATCTTCTAATAATATTCCTCTCCCCCCCACCAATACATTACAACGCAGTATAAAGCATAAACTGACTCTTAGTCTCTTTTACTAAAAATTACTTCCAACAATATCTTTATGCCAGGGGCTGTCAAAAGGAAACAACTTTAGGGCTACACACAGGATCATCCCTCTGTGGCCTTGAAATGTACTTGCTTCGCTAATGGCATTTTAAATAGCACTGTTTCATTTCCTCTTCCATTAAGTGTCTAATGGCTCATGGTACTTTAGGTTGTGTGGCTGCTGAACGTAACTACTTAATAATCCAGGTGGCATCATATAACTAAGAAAATTCAAGATTGATTTCACATGCCTTTATAGATATTACACTCAAGAAGACACTTTACCTCTTCTATTATCCCCTTCATATTACTTGCAAAGAAAGCAGGCTGGCTGCACTAGCATCGAGAAGGGGACTTCCATAAAAATGGAATTTTGGGGAAGCAGGAGTCACTAGTACCTCAATGCCTCCTTCCCTGCTCATCTTTAGAAAAAAGATATTACTCTTAAAATCACGTATTATGTTGTCAAGATCCACGAGCTCCTGGCTTTTTTTCTACCCCCTCACAAGAACAACACAAAGAGAAATGCCTCTGAAATGCCATGTATTTTCCAACAGACATACTGCCAACATTCTTGATTTTAGAAACGGCAATTTTTGACTGATGTGGCTGTAGTTCCGTCCACGGCCACTGGAGGGCGGTATCACCAAGAGTAACAACCCGCCAAGCATTACAGATGTGTTTTTGCAGCACTGAGGCGGTAACGGCGTGGTCATGGCTCCAGAGCCTGTACTGTCCCCAGACTTCGTACACAAGTTAGGTTCTCCTGTAGGGAAACGGTTTATTCACATTATAACTAGAGAGATATGCCACATCCAATCTGTGGAAACAGCATTCTGCCTGTCTGCACTCAGCTGCAGTGAAATGAGAGAGGAGCAGCAAGGAGAGAGCACCATTAACTCATCCTCTCTCCCTTCTCCCTCAAACAGATGGTAGAAGCAAAGCACTAAAATTATTTTGTTGGTTTTTTTTTTATAAATGCACACTGATCTGTACACTGCTATTAACAATAAAGTTTGTATAATTGTCTGTAGATGATACTGTCACCAGAAAAAACAACCACTAGTACCAAAACTAGGGAAAGGGCAGGGAAAACAGGAAAATATTTTCCATCTCAGCAGAATGGCCGGTCCGTAACTCTGTAGTCAGCATCCTAGCAGGGTGAATACGTAAGCACAGAAATTCTTGCAATAAACACAGAAACATGTTTTTCAGTTGAGAAAGAACACTTCAAACAGCAGTCAAGCCCATACATCAAATACTGCAATTGTGGATAAACCCACTGAAATACTGGAATATTTTATCCACCTCTATCAAAAAGCACAGAGGTAGATTATCAGCATGCATATTATAGATGATGCAGTTTTTCTTTTAATTGCATATATGCAAATGGTCATAATGTGAAGTTAACACATACAAAATAGAAAAATAGGCATTTAAAAATATTTTAAGCTAGTCATAAGACTCAATAAGACAAGCTTCCTCAATCTAGTTTTTTAAAGTTAGCAATCTGGGATCAACAACCTTGTGAACATTAAAACAGAGTTAAGATTCTATAGAGAAGCTGACAGATTTCTTACTGAGAAAAAAATTCATAATTGGCAGTTTTGCTTGCAATTTAACTAAGAAGTTCAAATGTATTTTTTAGTATTGCATTCAAACAGGTGCAGACTAAGGTATCGTCTAGGAAAGAAATCACACAACAGCATGAATGCTTTGAAGCATATGCTTAGATGCCAGCTCAAATACATACCACTCCACCGAGGGGAACCTAAGGAATAAATGTAACAAGTCATTATACCCTGATTCTGTATCTCTTCAGTCACTGAACAATTTACCCATTGCTTTCAAACCGCTGTAATTTCACTTTAGATAATTTTTGTCTTGAGAAGAGGTCTAAGTAAATTTTTGAAAGTTTGACACTGGCAGTGTAATTTTAAACTGACTTGCTATCTTCCACTAGATAATGCATCAGCTGAGGTCACATTTAAAGGTTAGGCAGGCAGCAGCTTATTTGAGAACTTTTTTTGCAGCAGAATCATGTTCAGAACTAGTATTTTTAATTTCAGATTAGAAAAAAATAGCTTAAAAAAATATAAAAATTTCAGGTCTGTAGCTGTTGCAATGCCCTCAACAGAGTGCTGCCAGGGTAAACAGGCAGCATACATACCTGCCAGCCATCTACTACTACTACAGCTGACAACAGCATTATGGCTTCCAACATTTTATTTATAAGACTGAGGTTATAAATAAATATTTAACATACACAGTCTGAAAAAATCAAACATACTGTGTAGCTTTGTATTCAGACTAAGTGCTCCTAGAAATTACTTAATTGGCATAAATATCCTATCCCTCAGGGACTAGTACTCTCATGGGTCATGCCTGAATGTTTTTTACATAGTGTATATTGTACGGAAACATGATCCAGTGCAACTGCAGTGACATGAAGCCCAGAGAAGAGAATCAAAAACTGCTCACCATCAACAGTTTCTACTCTAACCCTTAAGGCAAAAAATACCCTGGCAATTTTTATGTAGAAATAAAAAGAATCTCACCTTGTCTGCGCAGTTCATTTTTAACAGCTTCCACACCTCCTGTTTTTTCAATGAAATCATATATGACCTTTGAAGTTTCTTTGTCTTTTAGCTGAGCTTCTGAAATTCCACACAGATCAAACAGATTTTTCAGTTCTGGGTCTAAGTTGTTCACCTGCAAGTCAGATACATTAGTTTTAAGTAGCTTGGAATGTGGAGATATTTTTAAAATATCATTTCTATTAGGGGAAAAAAATACCCACAAACCATATAGTTAAAAGAAACAACAAGGTGACGTACAAGTTGGAAAGTACTACTTTAGGAGGGCTAAGGACCCTGCATGAAAAACTGAAGGTTTTGAATGTTTTCCCCCCTCAGTCCCCCGCCTATTCCCTTCTACTCCAACATCTCTCAGTTTACGTCACATCATGAAATCCCAATTTGTAACTATTTAATTGTACAGTTAACTTTTCCTTTACTGCAAAAAGTCTCTAAAGTTTAAATCATTGTCTTCAGTAACTTATTTAATTACTTACGTCAAAACCTGTGTTTGGATCCCAACCAACATGTCCAATGTGCCTAAAAAAGCAGAAAAGTCTATTTAATCAGCATAAAAATGATCTTCTTAGGTAAAATAAGAGGACACCAAGACAACTGAGATGACTACCAGCTTCTAAGCAATTCTTATTCCTCAGTGCCCCACATGAGAATGGAACAGTAAAACTTCTTCACTTTCACTTTTTGTCTCATGTCCCAAAGACAAAGTGGAGAATTTCTCTCCTTAGGTTACAATCTGTGGCAAAATATGAAGGCTTCATGCCACCCTGTGGTGCATATGGATAATGATGGAAAGACTACACAGAGATCAAGGAGAAGTTTAGCCTTTACATAGTAACTGACCTTGAGCCAAATTTTTCAGTGCCATGCAGCTGGAAAACCTCCTCCCCCCTGTCACCACTGTGTGTTCTCCAATCACCCCTTTCCTATTCACATCTTTCAAAGATACAGAATCCTGAATGCTAAGCTACAGCTTGCTTCACATAAATTGGATATACATTTCCTAACAGGGTCTCACAGCTGATCACAACACATTAATGTGGTATATGTAAATCAGTATTAGTTTACTACTAATATAATCTTACCCACATATCTGTGGACATCTGTGTGACTTGGGATGCCCTTTTAAGAGGTTGTGAGGATACAACTCAATTTAGTGCACTTAACTGACACTAAAGTTTTATATGCCATAGTTTCAGCATTGTTTTTCATTTATTTTTCACCCTTCAGAGTAAGATAAATGACTTGTACATACTGACTGTAACACACATTTTTCAGACCTCTTAAATGCAAATACATACCTATCAGGTAACCCCAAGCCTTATGAGACTTAGACGAATGTATACAGTACTAAGTTACATTCATGTTGAGTACAGATTGTTGTTTTTTTCTCAAGACACTCCACATCTGTCTAACAGAAGGCATTAAAAAATTTTATCTACTGATTGCAACTTTGATCTGGCATAAACAAGTGACCATGTTGGTCTTCACAAATACCACAGCACAAGCGATACAAGTTATCCTACTGGCTTATTTGCCTAACGATACCAAATGCCAGTTTCCATATGTTTGTACAAAACCAGCAATTAAAATGTCTTACGTAGTAACATGACACATAGCTGCTGCACTCTACAGGAAACTTAAACAGACCTTAAAGACAAAAAGACTTTAAACAGACTTCTTCATCAACAGGAATATTTTCTTTTGTAAAGGTTCACATTTACAATTTCATGTTACATTTAATGATACTAGAAGATCTCTTTTGTTTAAATGTCATTACAAATTTTATTACCTTACTCTCAGCTTCTCTAGATCACAATCTGATAGACATCATAAACGAAGTCTCAAAGCAATTTTATATCTATGCTGCTGCTTAGATATAACCCTTTCCACAAATTCTGAACAGAGGTCTGACAGGGTAAGCAAATTTTGTCCGCATATGCTCAAGTCTGCATCAGTACAGTCACAACAGTGACCAGCTACCAAGCACCCTTCATTTTTGTTTCCTCTTCCTTCTTTTCTGTATTTTTCTGTTCAAGTGACACTAACAGAGTAGTACTTCACTGATACATCAGTAAGAACAGGTTTGATGCCTGAATTTTCTAAGCAGAGTCTGTTTAGGGAAGTGTTTTAGCCCACCTTGTTTAGGTTCCATCCACTATCCCATTCCACAGAGCACTGTCTCAAAACACTGCAGTAATGTCACCGTAACTAATAGTGTCAACATTACTTTAATGGAATTTTATTCTGGGAAAACACATCAGTGTAATGATGCAACACACCAGTTCAAAAGAATAAGACATTCACTTGGCATGTAAATGTCACACTGGTTTTCTCGTGCTTCACAGAAACAGATCTCTCCTGTAACTAACTCTAGCTCTTAAAGTTGCTTCAGCAAATAAAGCACATTTATTTTAAAAGGCAGAAGATTATTACATCAATTAACGTTTGGGAAAGCAACAGTTAATTGAGTAAAGTGACCAAAACCAAGTTTCATGAAAATGAAGCTTAAAGTGGTACATCGCAACTACTCCAAAAGATAAAAAGATTAAAGATAGGTAAGAAATGACAGTAAGAAAAATTCCTGAACGATGTATGCTGTATTTTCATCACAAGATACACATCCTAGGCTACACATCTGAAAAAGTTTGTAAACAGAAAGCCGAAGATGAAATCATGGCAAGTAATTTCTGCAGCTATGACAAGTCAGGACGCAAATGTGTGTTTCACATGACAATGCACAGCTAAATATGCGGTGGTGTA
>VWZS01000028.1:99473-137369 GCA_013397075.1 Rhabdornis inornatus
CCCAACAAAACTCCCACCCATCCTAAACCAAACACAAGAACATACTTACTGGAAATTAGATGGAGTTCCAATATCTGCCTTTGTCAATCTTCTCTTTTTAGTTTTTCCTTTTTNTAGTGTCAACATTACTTTAATGGAATTTTATTCTGGGAAAACACATCAGTGTAATGATGCAACACACCAGTTCAAAAGAATAAGACATTCACTTGGCATGTAAATGTCACACTGGTTTTCTCGTGCTTCACAGAAACAGATCTCTCCTGTAACTAACTCTAGCTCTTAAAGTTGCTTCAGCAAATAAAGCACATTTATTTTAAAAGGCAGAAGATTATTACATCAATTAACGTTTGGGAAAGCAACAGTTAATTGAGTAAAGTGACCAAAACCAAGTTTCATGAAAATGAAGCTTAAAGTGGTACATCGCAACTACTCCAAAAGATAAAAAGATTAAAGATAGGTAAGAAATGACAGTAAGAAAAATTCCTGAACGATGTATGCTGTATTTTCATCACAAGATACACATCCTAGGCTACACATCTGAAAAAGTTTGTAAACAGAAAGCCGAAGATGAAATCATGGCAAGTAATTTCTGCAGCTATGACAAGTCAGGACGCAAATGTGTGTTTCACATGACAATGCACAGCTAAATATGCGGTGGTGTAGCAATCACAGTGTTAAAGAGTTGACAATTGAGGCTGAGTATGAGTCTCCACTGAGCTGACAACTTCAATAAGGCGCCTCTATGCAGCTAAAGTGTTTTCTAAGATGATTTTGGATAGCAAGCTACTTTTTGCTTACAGCTGCAGGAAAATCCTCAGCTGTGTATAACCTAACCTTCTTTTAAACCCCACAGCATTCCAGCTAGTATTTACTTAGTTCAGGTTACACAGATTCAAGTGTAACTGACAGGAAAAAAAAAAATCAGAAAANTCTTTTCTTTGGTATATGAGATATTGTTGACTTGTGGAGTATAAAATCTGTTAGTCGTAATTTCTGGGTTTTTGATATCAACAGTTGCCATTGGTAGATTTGGGCCTGTGAAAGTAAAGCACAGGATTTTTACTACTGTGTTTCACCAACGCCAGTTCAATCCACAAACTTTGGGAGTTGTTTTTGAGCTGTAGAATACTTGCACTCCAGCTGCAGCTCTACATACCACATACATCCAAATGGGTTCTGGATGTCAGATGCATAAACTAAGATATTTGTTGAAAAAAAAAATGTTGCTAGAGCAGAGCAACGGGAATATTTTCTGGACTACACTTTGTTTTTTGCCACATGCACTGAACACATGGAATGACGAGACACATTCAGTACGATACAGCATAGCTACAATCCTAGATAAGATCAAAGATGTGACTTTCATGAACAATCAGACCCAAAGAGCCAGCAGGCCATTACCCGGGCAGCACACTAAAAGGATCTTTCAGGAGACAGAACCTTCATTTAATAAGCCCCACGTGGGAATGCCCTCTGCCAATACACACAGAACCTGAACATCACAACAGCTTCAGAAAGCTGTTTTGGACATACTACTGTCTTCAAATATAGGACAGTATCTGCGGAACTATTCAGGATTTTTTATGTCTTACTCTTTGATAGGTTTTCTAAACAATGAAGTCCCAGATAAGAAATATCTTGCAGCAAAAAGAGACCTAGAAATATAATCCATAATTTGTGTATTTCATTTGTGCTCTCAAACTTTTTTCTCAATTATAAATAATCCTGAATTATTATTCTAATCATTTAGAATGCATCTGAGTTATACTCCTTGCAATTTTAGTGTTTTAATATAATGTTACTTGTGTAATACTAGCAAACGAACATACCTAGCACACGTTTTACTCAGGTTTTTTTCACTTTGACAGAAATAACTCTTGACATAAGCAAGTGATAGCAGTACTTAAATACTAAGAAGCAGTCTATGCGTTTATCATATACATACATATGTATACATATATATATACACAGGTGTATTTTTAAAGAAACCTACAAAATGGGTAAGTAATTTCAGTTTTTGGAAGAATGCGATTAAAGCAGGTCATTTAAAACCAGTTTGGCCAAGAAATAGTTTGGAAACATTCCCTACTCCCCTGTGAGTTAGGACCCAACGGTCAGCAAATCAACTGAAGAAAGACACAGTCTTACTGGACAGGTGATAAAAAAAGTCTAATTAGACTCCGATAAATCTGAACCTTATTCTGACACTATTTTTTCATAACTGCATTCAGAAAGAACCAACAAGCCTTATGTTCACAGTCCAATATAAAAATCAGAAAGGACAAGTAGACAACACAACAGATAACACAGCTGACACTTGCAGTTAAACACCTCAGTGGGAAGCACCCAGTACTGGTCAGGACACGAAAGAAGAGCAGAAACATCACACTGGGCTAGACAAAACTCATCTAAAACATACGACAACTCCAACACTCCTGCAGGAATCTTAAAGGACAAGATTAAAAACTGCATGAAAAAATTCTAAAATGTTTTCTGCATTTTTATCTAGAAATGTTTTGGTCTAGACAACTGTCCTTTGAGAATACTGAAACACAAATTGGCCACATAAGACTACACAAAACAACGTGCATTGTTAGAGTTTCACTTAAAATTAACACTGAATTGACTAATCATCAAATATTATCAACTCTAAACTTAGCAATAGGTTCAGTAAAATCTTCAGAATGAATTGAAAATTACAGTCTTAATTTCCTTGGTAAAAAACAAAAAACACTAGGAGTTAATCTTCACTTTAATCACCTATTACATTTTCTGTTATATTCTGTCCATTTTCACCTATTATATTGGTATTTACAGTTTCAATAGCTGAACTGACATTCAAAAAAGAAACAGGTACTACCTTTAAAATGCTAGTAAGTTGGTGATATTCTTCTCTCAATTTCTAGCAGTCTTTCAAATGCATCTTTTTGTGTATAAAATCCTGAACTAACGAAACATGGTCAGTTGTATGTAAAGCAGCAGCAAACTGCGAATGGAAGTTTTATTCAGCTGAGCTAAAATCAAGGACAGATAGCCTGATTCCTTGACAATAATACTCTTACAAGAGGTCACAGTAAACATAAAGATGAAATTTTTTCTTACCATCTGGTTTAGACCTTAGATGTCCACGAGGGATAAAAGAACCTTGGAAAGAATTGTACTCTTCTAGAACTGCCATATTTATATCCAGTAAAATTTTTCCCATCATTACACATGCACCTTCCCCAGCAGGTGTAGACAGCTCAATAAATGAAGATGAGAGAGGCATATAGAGCTCATCATTAGGAAGTACTTGACAATACAGTGGCCTTAAGCATCCACTGCTATCAATATCTGTGACATCTTCAGAAGGGGCTCCAGAAAATGTTGTACAGAACATTTTGAAATGTTAATTCTAGCCTGTATTTTATTTAGAGCCTCTCCAGGTATCTGTCCCAGACTACAGACAGCCCCAGAAGAAACGCAAACTGTTCTAGTTAACAGCTGAAACAAAATTCTGCCACATGGTTCTTCAGGATTCCCTCAAAACCTAATACTCTGACAAATCCTCATTTCATCCTCATCCGTACTTCACTATGAGGTCAGTTCAACCACTAACTCTTCTTTATTTGCATAAAGAGACCTAGCTATTACAAATGAGTAGAACATAAATCCCAGGAAATTACAGACTAATACATTTTACATAACTGTTAATGCCAATTTGAGTTTAATCCTACAAAATTCTACAAAAAAAAAAAAATCTTAAATCTCTATAATTGAAAACGTCATACAAAAGACCAAGTGCTTTTTCCATGCAGCTTCAATGTATGCAGAAAATCCAGACTAACAAGCCCCAGTAAAACAAAATTCCTCACAGTATTTCAACCATAGGTCATGCCAGTACAGAAATATGACTGTTCTTGTTTTTCAGTTTTAGAGCTAATAATGCGTTAATACCCAGAACAAAAAAGCAGGTGTTTCATCTTTTCTCCCCAACAGTTACTGAACAGAAACTGCATATACAGAGTAAAATAAAAACTAGGTGTTACTACAACAGGTGTGGTTTTTCTTTCTTCCAGTTACATGCTGATAGTATGCATCTGCTCTAGTCTTAATTCCAAATACTGAAATGCGAAGTCTGTGTAAGGTGTAACTACCTGAGGCTATAATCCATGCCCTGACCATGTCTTATCTGTCACTACTGAGGACATGGCCACACAACTTTTCACCAGGAGAGAAGCCAGGCATTACAGAATTTTATAAAATCAGAAAAGGAAAAGGTTTTGACAGGTTTTGAAAGTGGATGTCCCAGGGAAACAGCTTATTTAAAAACAGATGCGGAAACCTTTGAAGTGATTATAAATCTGGAACACTGAGCATAAACCCTATGTCTTCCACAGAACACTCAAGATACATTCAGCATAGGGACGATAACTGCAAGTTAAGTATGAGAGAATTTTTCTCAGAAAAATATTGTTCCCAGGTCTTACAGTGTAAGTTATGGAGAGTATTTTAAGCACAGAAGTTTTTGCAGGCTTATTTTTCTTAAATCTTGCACTATTCAAGGATAGCAAACTAGACCAATAAATTGTTTATGTTATAACAGAGATTAAATTTTTTGTGGGAGGTGTTACTACATGATCACTGCTGCTCTAATTCCCATCTGCTCTGCAGACATTGCTATCAGGGATGTGCTGCTTAGGTAAGCAGAGCAGTTAAAACTTTCTGAAAGCTCAGAAAAGCTGGCAAGACCATCACAGATGGTGTTACTATGAGTGTTTCAAAACGTTAACAGCCCAGTCAAAGTTTAATCTATACTAAAAATGCCTGACCTAAACTGATGATTACCTGAATTTCCTCAAAACTTGAAGTTCATGAAAAAGAAAAAGCAGATTTTTGAGAAGTATTCCATATGAGAGAGGTTTTATCTAGGTATAGAAGGAATCATTAAAATATCTAGGATAAAAGGAATCATTAGTTTCTGTAATTCAAGATTATTTATGAATTACCTATTTTGGTGACCTGCAGAGAGATGCTTGAATGACTTGGTTAGAATAAATTTTTAGGCTACCACCTCAAGCCATAAACAGATTTCAGAAGATCAGTTGACTCTACCTTTGCTCAAGCAGCAAACTCACAGATATATGTTGTGATCGATGATCTGGATCACTGACAGAAATATGACAGGAGAAATCCCTTTTTAACTTCAGTGTGAATTCAGAAATCAAAACCACCAAACTTGGTATTAATTAACGTGCCATTTTCATATTTTAGAAAGGACGGCAAAAGAGTTCTTTACTAAACTGATACATAGTTTGATTCCTTCCATCAATTTAATAAGAAGATCTCCTGAGGAACCTGTATCTTCATGCTAGTGAGATGCTCCTGAGAGGCAAGGAACTTCAAGTAAGTCTTCATTCAAAAGGAGTTTAATATTGATGAACATATGACATAAACACAAAAGACTATGTTACATGGTTAGCCAGATATACTGAAATTGAAATATTATATTATATTAAATCCATCATTATTATGCCTGCCATTAAGACAAATGGACTAACTTTGTATAGTGATCTTATACGCGCATATTCTGAAGATCAAGCAGCAAATGCAAAGTACAAAGTTTTTTTCTCAGTTAAAGCTAAAGGGCCCTCTCTCCTACTTGCAATATGCTCCTCCAGAAACATTCTCTACAAATGCCAGCTAAGCCACAAAGTTTTCAAGCCACAACTAAACAAATACCAAACAACAGAAACAGAAAGAATACTGTAACCTTCAATTTACTGCTTTTGTCACTTCATGACTATCCCGAACAAATCTGAAACAAAGCTATACACAAACAGTAAATGACAGCAGAAGGAAAAAATAAAATGCAGTGATTCATGCAAAAAGCTTACCATTTGGTGGATCTCGTCTTTTTTCTGTTGAAAAAGAAAAAGAGCCATTTAATCATAGGTATCACAGGAAAAATTAATTCTAAATTTTAGTGTCTAGTGAAGCTTTTAATGATCACGACCTCAAATTTAGGAATCTATTAATATCCTTAAAATCTACTTGTGCAGTTGAAAAAAAGTATTACAGAACAAAAAAGAAAACACAATCTTAGGTAATAAGCACTGATTTCAAGTGTACAAACTGAGCAGGATCATAAGGCAGTAGCTACTGACTTGGTTTCAGGCATTTCAACCATGGAGTAGAGTGAGATATTAAAAAACTACCTGTTTTAAATATAACCTAAGTAAGATTCTTGAAGCATTATGCTTTTGGATGTCCACTGAATGAAACTGTTCTGTCATTTTTATCTGAAATGTAATTAGTGCTTTTTTAGAGTATTGTTCCCTCACAGAACCTAAAATTTAATTAATTTTATGCTTTATGCATAAAAAATTGGACACACATGGGCAAGACACTTCACCTATGTTATCCAACAGGTAACTGAACAGTATGGAAAGAACTAGACTCTCCTTGATACTAATATGATATTCTATTCACAACACCACAGTGTTTCACAGACTATGAAGAACCTGGCTTGATGATTTAAAACATGAAGATTTCACACCTCAATATTCTCAGCCTATAATAGTAAGTTCCCCTTTGAAGGAGATTTCCCTCACTTTCTTTTAATTCCTATCCACCTTCAGTACACATCTACACTATTTGTCTATCTCTACACACACCCTTATGAAATTTGGATTTATCAGCACCCTCAAAGGCAGTTTATCATCTCACTGCAACAAAAGCCACAGCTCTGTAAGGATCTGGAGTATCTGTAGTATAACAGGGACTCCCAATAGTTGTATAGTAACAATTTGTAACAGGTACTCCATTTTCCAGCAAGCCCCAGAAAAACTGTTAACTTGCTATATTTTTCCAGACTCACAAACATAAGAAGGGAGATGGTGCCTCCACAGATGGTGCTAGGATTGTCCTAGGAATACTTAAAACCCCAAAAATACACAATCCTAAGTATGCAAGGCAAGTCAGCCTCATGACAGTCCGCTGATCTTCAGGTAGGAATAAAGGAATCTATCAAGATCATCAAACCTTCATGGGAAGGTGACCAAAACCCAGTGAGAATCAACTTTTTATGAACAAGGCTTCCAAAGACAGTTGATTTTTAGGTCACAGCAGGTTAGTTTCAGGCATAGAGGTGGAGAACCTCTGCAAAGGTACCTCAGCATAAGGTATCAGATCTGAGGTGAGAAAAAGATAAAAAGGCTTTTTGGCTAAGTACTGTGTTCTCTTCCTACAAGATTCAGTTTAAGAAACCACATCTCGTACTGTCCCCTGGAAATAGATTTTTAAAAAAATAATAATCAATCCCCAACTCAACCTTTGGACCATAATCAGAGTTCTAGTCAGCAACTCAGAGACAGCAAAGGAGAATGCAGGACTGGTTTGCAAGTCATCTGTCATAGGATGGGAAGATGGCAAAAGCAGGAAGCATTCACAGGAGGTGTTAGATAGCCTTGAGTCAAATAATGGGAATCCTTTACAATTTTCATTATAATAAATAGTTCAAGAGAAAAAATAGTGGGAAACAACCCAAAACATTAGAAACACTTCCTGTAATTTTTACTGGGTAGATTAATTTGTGGCCCAAAGAGACTAGCCCTGTTTTTCTGTGGTTACCACTGCTGACAAAAAAGTATGAACTTGTGTTCTTGAAGTGCAGATAACCTGACGAGAGTGGCAGATTTTCTGGTTTTTGAAGATGAATGTGCCTACTGATCTAAAACAGATGAATATCAGAAGCTGCCTATGTACAAAAACCACAGCTCCCTTCAATGAGGATTCTTGGAAATGAGAATAATCTCTGCCAAGACTTGAATCCAATGCAAGCTAAGCAAGTTAGAGATGCCCTTGCCACTCAGGCAGCAAAAACAAAAGCTGTGACCAAAGATGAAAGAAGAAACCCAAAGCAAATAGAAAAAAATCCCTCTCCATATGAAGTATCTACCTTGAAACTTATGAAGTCCATTACGAAGGTACTCAGGATCTAAAAGCTTCCGAAGGAAAAAAGCAGTTTTATGGAAGGTCAGCAGAGCTCCCACCCATGAGCTACAAGCAGTACGTAAGAACTAATCAAGAAGCCTCCTACTTCAGAAAGAACTATCTGTAGTTAAGAACAAGTGTCTGTTTCCCTTTTAGGGATGAGTGCTCAGTGTGTGGAGAAGGCACTTATGTGTGTACATGCATTAACATTTCTGAGGCAAGATAATAAAAATAAAAACTAATGTATCTATGTGCAATACCCAAAGTGTGAGCATACCTGCAGTGAAAAGCACTGAGAAGAGACACACTATGCTCACCCTGTTTACTGGGAGAACTATTTGGGATTGGTTTAAGAAGTAAATTGAGAGATTATTTAAGTAAATCCACAGACAATAAATGAATTATAGCAATTTCTTTCTAATCTAAGGTTAAGAACTTAATTGACTAAAAAAAAAAACAAAACAAAAAGCCCAAAACACCCAAAGCTCCCAAAATGAAAATCCAAACCAGAGATTAAACCCCACACTATTAGAAAGATTAGAACAACAGATCAAGAATTCTTTCTCTACCTTCATCCCTCATTCTATTCTCTATTTGATATTTTGCACATTTGCGAGCTTTTATATATTCTCTGTTTGGAGCCAAACTTTCACGTCTCTGGAGCTCCAGATGCACTTACTCAGGGGTTGTCTGTATATTGGAGTGCATTTCATGCTGAATGAGGAAGAGCGGAACACTGTTGAGTCTTCTCTTAGCTGTCAGACAGTATTTTGTATACTAACCTCAGTACCAAGCCTTGGCTTTGTGAGCCAGAATTGCTGTTACTGCTATCTTTCAACAATCTAAGTTTTCCATAAGACTCCTGGAGAAGTTGCCTAGCAAGCCCTGAATGGCACAGCAGGCAGCTAAATGATCACATGGTACTTAGCTGAGTTGAAAGCATCTCAAGTGGCACTGCTATGAAATTAAACATAGTTTGGAACATATGAAAGTTAAAACCCCGCTAAAACAGAAAAGCATCAAAATTATCAGACTATCACCTCTGTGACTGTGAAATTAAGATGTACTAATATTAGAAATTATATACAACTCTGGTATCATTTGTATATATATAAAAATATACATGTAGATTAATATATGTTTTATATAGGAATTTATAAATAAACAAACACCAAGAGCAAATCAGCTTTGATTTGAACAATGCAAAGCCTGTTATTTTAGAAGCACAATTAAACAGTCATAAAGACAAATACAGAACTCCATCTGGTGGCTTGACTAAGGAATCTTGTAACTGTTTTAAGTTCTTGGTTTGCAGCTCTTAACAAGGAAAAACCTGAAGTGTTTTGTTTTGAGGCTTATTTTTTTTGTTTTTAATTTCATTTTCTTTTTTAAATAAAAGCTGTCTTGAAGTTGCAAATGTTTGGGGAGGTGGAGTTGTTTATAGAAACAATATATGAAATAACATGAGCTTTAGCATACAAACCAAGATGTTAGTTCAGAGAGGAAACAAAAGAACTTAATGTGGTCCTGTAAAAAAACTCAATATGTGTAAGAAAAACTCTGTGAACAGAAGGTTTGACTGAACCACTATTTTTAAGCAAAGTTTGCTATGGCAAATAATGCAAACATACTTCTTCCACATCATGTCTGTACATTCTGTTTCCAACATGTAATAGAATAAAACTTCAGGAACAGTAGACACAAAATTACTTCTGCAATATGAGTATGAGAAACTATAATTGCCATTTCTTAATGGTCCCACTTCTTCTCATGAAACCTTATGAGCTTATTCTGAGCTGAGGGAATTTTAAAGACATTTGAGCTCCTGGAACAAGTGCTCTGCTCCTGAGTCACCACACCTTGGTGAAATCCAAGTGAATACATACAGATAATGTGCATTCACAAGAGTACTTGCAAGGGCAGCTCTCCAAGATGAAGGCTTCCTCCTTTTACAGTAGCCTACACTGCATTGCTAGCACAATTCCAGAACAGATTACAAAAATGCATCCTGTAGCTCACATACAAGTCCACACTACAGCTTACAGCAAGCATGAACACATCTACTTGTTCCAAGCCTGTATTTTGTATCACTTTATCCTTCACAGACATATGGCTGTCAAGACAGGAAAGTTGTTTATGGGCTCCCTGGAAAATGACCAAGACAAGGTCTGTAGAAAGCCTGAGCTGCCTTTTAAAGCACTAACCATGCTTCCAAAACATCTTGCAGCTGGCAAAAAGCATGCTGTGCTTCAGACTGTCCTGTGCTGCTAAGGACAGTATAGGCACATTACGTCTTCTGTTCTTGGCCTGAGCCAAGATCACTAGTTCTGCATAAAAGATATTTCTCTACTAACTGCTGGATCAATGCCAAAAATTCATGAACTACTGAACATACCAGATGGTAAAATTTTTGTTACAACCCACTTGGGCTGAATTTAACAAACCAGTTATAAACAGCCCAGGGCTAAAAGAGGGTCTATTCAAATACGAAAACAACTTAGAGATAGACTTCTAGTTTATTCAATGTCAGCTTACAATTTTTGTTTCCCCCAATCTGTATTTTCAAATCAGAACCTTGGGGTCTCAGCTTACACAGACACTTATAGTTCACAAAAGTACTAATTTGTGCACACTAGAGAGAGAAGCACAGTTTAATAGCATAATTACTTCAAAATATAAATATGGCAGTAGTGCCTCCAGTGGCTTTCAGACATAGCAGTAGCTTCCCACCTCCCTTCCCCAAAGCAACAGAAAAAAGCCTGAATTTAAGATTAATTTGAATATTTACCAGATTTTCTCTGCCGTCGTCCAAGTAAATCTGTTACTGTTTTGCGGAATAGTTTAGCTTCTTCTTCATTAGCAAAATTAAGACCAACTTGACATGTCTGAAAAACATTAATATTTCCCCCCATGACTAAGAAAATGTTTTACATGCTTTCTTAAATATTGTCCTACACCTTTCTTAAGGCCTAACAAAAAAAAAAAAAAATCACCACAAATCTGGAACCAAGTCTTAGTGAAACACTGTATCTTAGGAATGTCTCTCTACTAATCAAGTTTCTAATGATCACAGCTAACAGATACGAAAAAAAACTTGTAGTTTCAAATCAAAAAGGGAAGGGGAAAGGAAAATCTGGGCTTTAAGAATACATTATACATCATAAATATCATCTGCAAGTCAAAATGTAATTTCATTAAAGAAAGTTGAAAATAAAGAACCACGTTTTACACTTCTGTACTATATATTAAACTTTCCAGTTGAGATACCACAAAAATTCCTTTAATAAATAAGCTTTTATGAATAATTGATAGAATTAATTAATAACCTCAGCTACATTAAAAGAAGATACTGTTCAAACCAAAGGCATTTTAAAATAGGTATTCAAAGACATTGAGACTCACATCTCCAGCAAAGGTATGAAAATATCCTCTAGGGCTATTATATACAAAGTTATTGTACAGCTCCTGCTCCCACATTAATTTTCCATCCTGAAAAGAAGAAAAGAAACAAAAAGAAGACTATGAAACTTCAGATGAAATTGCAGAGTTTATCTTCTTTTACAATAGAACCTATTAAGAATCGGACACAACATAGTGTTAAACATCTGCCTTGCTATTAACCCAATGGATGAATCAAAATACACCAGAGCTTGTGGAAGAGCTGTGAAAGCCTATTCCATTGGGTCACTGTGTTCTGTTCAAATTCCTGGATGTTTCTGAAAACTTGCTTTCAAGTTCTACAACCCTGCAACAGGGATACTTGGAGCAGTAATAGTGACCAGTCACAGGAACACAGGGATAAAACAGCAACAGCAATAAAGGAGGCTTCCAGTCTCCTGTTCTTATCTCAGGCTTGACTTGAAAACAGCTAAAGACAACAAAAATCTCGTCTTTTAAAGAAGTCTCATGTATTTAAACAACATTAGAGTTCAGCACCAAAGGAAGATGGTTCTGACAAGAGTCTTAGCAATCAAGTGACCAAATCACAAAGTCAAATGCAAGCACCAACTGGCAATTCTGAACAAATCTGAGAGACTTCAAGCACTGAATGCCGACAGATAAGGAGCTGTTTCCTGGCCGCAGAGATGGCGGGAAGCTTTCCAAAGTCTCAGCACAGTCAGTAGGACTTAGGTTTCTCAGCATCATTTTTGTTATGACAACACGTCTTGGGCACTTCGTCTCAGAGTTTCCACTCTCTTGAGTTGTCCTACTGTAATAGGACCAAGATCTTCAGTATGAGTCTTTATTTTGTGGAGCGAGTATGAAAGAAAACGCCACCCACTTCAACCCACCCAGAAAGTCAAACATACAACTTGTTTATCCTGCAGTTTTCACATGCACCACCACACTGATCAAAAAGATTGTTTCCACCCATTATTTTCTTAAACCATCCAAAGTAGTGACACCTGTTAGAATTTTGACAGCTATCCATATCAGTGACACTATACTAATTTCCACTAATGTGATTAATCAGATCTGTAGAAGACAGCTTCTGAGCGCTGTAAAAAAATTGATATTTATTTCAACCATTAAAAGTGAAATATATGAAATTATTTGAATTTAGAGTACCTGAAAACATTGCAATTGCCTATTAATAACAAGTGTAATTGCACTGCTTAAAGAACAATACTTAGTCGAGAATTTCTATGAACGCATAGCTACAACCTATACTCATTGAATTCAAAATGGCGAATGAATACAACCAAACTTAAAGGCTCTGAAAAAGAAAAAAAAAATGCTTACCTTAATATCAAATATTCTGATAAAATATGACCTCTGTGGATTGTCCTTTACAAGGCAAGCTACACCACAGCACTTCTTTGACCACATGGCATTGCGATCTGCTGCGTATATCTGAACAACTGCTGAAGACATAGTCTAAAAAGAAAAGGCAGCTATTACTTAAAAAAAACCCATAAATTCTATAATCAATCCTTTCCCAAAGCATCTCTTAGTCTTCTTCCTTATCCTAGGCAGCAACTTTGCTGATTTCCCAGGCAGTTAACACCATAAGGTTCAAATGACCCCAAATTACTCCTATGCTTTAGATTTTCACTTCTATGCACGATTTAGAACCCAAATGAAGTTTTCATTCTTTTTCATGAAAATTAGCAAAGTGGTTTTGCCTATAAGAAGCAGGTCAGTAACTATGGTGGTCACACAGAGTAGCCCTACTATGCAAGGAAATGTCTGTTTAGTACTTCAAACTGAATACAAACACAACAATCAAAATGAAACTGTAAATTGCGTAGTGCCTGGACACACTCCTGGGTACTGGAATGCAACTGGTTGCATTGCTTAGTTGTTTAAGCGGTCTCTGACAGAATTTTAACCTATGCCAACTAGCAAACTCTGAAAATTCCTGGGCACAGTTTGAGAATTCACATGAGCTTGTTCCCAACTGGCAACCAGAAACTGTCTCGTTTTCAAACTGAGATATTTTAGTAAGAGATGAAGATTATTCCACACCAGATTGCTTCAGTCACAAGAACATTCTTGAGCATATTTTGTAGTATATATGTGTCTTATATGAAGAGTCCCATAAGGAAAGGAAAATGGAAGTCCTCAAATAATATTTATTTAGCAGCCAAGGCATAAGGACATAAAGCTTAAATGATCTGCAATGGGATCTACACTCCATCAGCACCAGATGCCAAAAGAAGGTAAGAATACACCATTACAGTTATGGAAGCATATCCCCAGGAACTGCTCCCAGGCTGGAGCTCAAAGCTCCCCAGGCCAGGAGCACATTTTGCATTTTTCCGTCATGAATTTGTCTATTCACTCTTCAGACCTGTGTGAAATTCTGAGCATGATAACACTGGACAGGATTGTGTTTCACCATTTTCTTATGCACTGCATGAACAATTAGCTCCTTTTATCTAGACTTTTGCCACCTGCCAGTTTCAGTAGATTGTCCCTCCTTACTCTTACACTAAGAGATGGTGTTGACGGCTTCAGAGATGTTCCTTTATGCAGCACACCCTTTTATAGATATTTGCCACACTACTTTGGCCTCTACGCTCTCTTTAGGAAGTTTAGGAAGCAACACTGGTTTTACGTCATTCTTGGACCAAGCAAAAAAATCATCCTACACATTACCCTTGTCACTCTTACATGGATATTAACTAGTCCTACTATGTCCTTCTTTGCATGGGGATGGGACTTACGCTATATGAATCCAGTTTGTTAGCCCTTTGAACATAGGGTCACAACAATAGTTTTCTGCTTTGTTCTCTACTTTTCTCACTATCAATTTCCTTTATCACTATGAAGTATTAAGCAGATGTTTTCTGAGATCTGTTATAGCTCCAAGACCTTTCTGAATGACTTATACCTAATCTGAGTAATGGGATCCTTATTAGATTTTCCCCACCTGCTCAAAGATTACTTTGCCTTCATCAACACTGAATACTTGCCAAAACAGCAGACATCTAGAATGCAGGCATGTCTTCTTGCATTATAAGATTATCTAAAAAATATCATTGTCACCATGGTCACACTTTTCAAATGGCTTAAAACCCCAAAAGAGTAGCCTAAGTTTCACTGGATTTTTTTTTAATCAAAAAACTTTCAGTTTTGTTAAAATAGAGCCAACATAATATAGTCAGACTGACAGCTACACCTTAGGGAAGCTATATAACCTTTGCCAAAGCACTATGATGCTAACTTTCACAAGTCAAGATATATCTCTGTTTCTCTTTGCAGCCACCTCGTCTGAAGCTGTCAGACTGACTACTGATCTTGCTGGTAACCTATAGAAGAAGTTAAAGCATGATTGTCTGATGAAAAGAGTGCTTTGTAGTTGCTTCCTCAAATGCTCTACAACTAAGTGTGGATTATATAGTCCTATAATCTACAGAGTAATATGAGTAATTTAATCATAACTGCAGTAGTCAGACAAGTAAAAAAGGACCTAATAATTAGCCATACTACCACAACTAAACAGCTATACCTGCAACTTAATGTCATCTAAGAGATGTCATTTTCCCCTCTATGTTGCAAACAGGCAATACCTAATTTTGGGAACAGCTGGGTAGATCTTGTTCAAAACCTCTGCTTCTTTAACAGCCTTCTCCCCTCATTTCTCCAATACTGTCTAATTGTTAAACTGATAACCTTTTAGACACAAGACAACACACAGGAGCAAAATCGGCCATTCTACAGTTCACATTTAACCACAGCAACTATCTCGCCAACCCTGCAAGAAACCTTCTTAACACTCCAAGACAAGTCCAGCTCCAATAACCTCTCCCCAACAGAACTTCTCATAGAAATGGGTGGTCTTGGAAGGAATTATACAACTTAAATTCAAGGCACAGGAGACAGTGACCCGTGTCAAGACAGGGCTCCAAATGCATTGCTTATCATCATATCTAACAGTAAAAGCACTAAGTGGATTATCTGGGTAAACCAGTAACTGTCATAACTCGACAACTGCTTACAAAACCTTGAACCAACACCTATGTCATGAGTATAAAGAGTATTACACAGAGTGTGTCCTCATTCTGCATAATCATAATATATTTAATGTATACTTGGTTACTCTACGAGTAGAGCTTGATTTAGAAGTTAGAAAATTATTTCACTGAATCTAAAGTAGGTTTTCTTTTGAGGTCTACCAAGTTTAACATTCAATTGCATTTTAACTTACTCATTGGCATTGTACAAATTCCTAGTGTTGACAAGCTGCAATGAGGTTTTTGCATATTAGAATATAAAGTTACAAATTCTGTTGTCATACCTCTCAGTTTTTTTTATTAAAAGGGCAATATAGGAAAAAATATAAAGGGTATTTTTGGGGGGGAGCAGGGGGAGAAGGACAATAAAATCCAACTCCTTTTACTTCATCCCCTGTTCATTTTCATTATGTAGAGCAGTGGTGCCAAGCCTTCTGCTATTCAGCTTCTGGAACAAAGATGGTAAAAGTAATCATCCACACCATTTGGTATTTACAGACTCACAGTGAGATTTAAAACTTGAGAAAATAAAACTTCATCTACTGCTCTTTAATATGAAACCTAGCCACATAAATTCAATTTTAAAACTTCAAAATTAATTACATAATAATTGCAGCATCTGAGAGCATTTACATTTGAGTAATAATTTGAGTATTCTACTGCATTTATTAAATGAGTATTCACTGTCTATTTTGAAGTCAATTAATATACCCAGCTCAGTTTCTCACAGCATACTTGAGAATCTTGCATTTAAAAGTATGGGTTCTTTTATACGTAAATATTTATTCAGAGTTGCTCAGACCACTGATTCAACATAATTATATTTTTTTCTGACATGTAGCAGGTTACTTTGTTAGTACTGTATTTTCAGGAGGAAGATTTTGAAGTTGTCACTACTGCTTTTTTTTAAGAGTTTTAGTGAGGACCTCATCCTTTTTATACAGCTGCATATCTAGAAAAGGTGCATAGGATAAAAAAATAAGGTAGTCCACCAAAAAGTGACGGGCCATGGAGGTGAAAACCAACTCTGCTCAGTTCCCTTTACTTTTTCCACAGTCAACCTCCAGCGGAGGACATACCATTGATTCCAGGAACCTGTCCCACCCTTCAAGCTGATGAGCTATGAAGCAGTAAGTCTGTGTTGTCAGCTGCACACTGGCTGTCTCACTGGAAGAGCTGGTCCTACCCTTTGACCCACACTGCAGGATATGTGATATCAACAAAAAGCTCATGAAAACACCTGCCTGCAAAACTTAGCCACAACCAGTCACCGCAAGCCTGCAGAATGAGATCACAACAGCCACTGACAGTTTCCAACTGGGCAGCAGATAGCTGCATACTTTGATTGACTTCTGGTATAAACATTTGCTGCAGTGGCCTGTCAAGTTAATGACTTGCTGTAACTCAAGTGTTTCTCAAAAAACAGCAAGCCAACCCAGACGGTGGCACATCTCATTACAAGAAAGAATCATTACAATGCATGGCTTATGGCTGACAGACATTAAAACATAGTTGGCCAAAAGTCAAAACAAAGAGTGGCAGCAAGTTTAAAGCTGCAAAATATTCAGCCACCTCAGTATACACCAGAACAGAAAGCAAGACCCATTTGAATGTTTTTTTCCAGTGTTTACACACAGACTGTGGTGCAAAGCTCAAAGGCTTATAAAATGTCTTTGGTTGGATGTGACTTGTGCAAGTCTTCCAGGCCAAGCTCCTGCTCACAAAAAGGGTAATAAAAAGCCTAGAGTTAATTTGCTCAGTGTCCAGTCCAGTTAAGTTTAAGGGCTACAAAATCACTTCTGTGCTTATTCACTCCCATTTTGGTGCTTGTACAAATGCATCTAAACTTCATGTATTTCTCTAATGGCTCAGTACTGTTATGTGTTACATCTTGACATTACTACTGAAGACACACTAGCATTAACTTTCAACATTTTCCCAATTTTAAGAGTGATGTTTTTTTCTCATAAAGGGCCAGAACCCTGCATACACACAGAAGTTAATCACACATGACAGGCTTGCTTTTCTGAAGTTATCCTTCCCAGCCCCTGAAAGTATCTTACAAATAAAACCAGGAAAAAAAGATTTTAAAAATAGAATAGTTTGTTCTGTAATGCATGAATGCAAGTAGTAGCACTTGCTTCCAAGTACAGTAACCTCTTGAAAAAAAACCATGCTTATACAATAGCTGTAGCTTCTTCATCAAGTCAGTCTGAGGACTTTCGGCTTAATTAGATACTTTTACATTTCTGGGGGGAAAAAGCAAGCTATGGTGAACAGTTGTGTGCAATCCAAACCCTGTAAGAACAGAAATCAGTATTTCTATTCTCTTTTTCATAAAGCATTATCTGGGAACGTTGTCCTAGTCAATACTAGAACTGGTGAGAAGATACCCATGGCAGGTATTTTTAAGACACGCTATGGTGGAAATCCTCATCATAGCTAAGCCAACATGTTGCAGCCTGACCAGATGATGCTGGGTGCTCCTGGGTAGCACATTTCTTCTTTGATACAAGACCAGGAAGACAGCCCACAGTTTGCTTCTAGGATGAAGAGCTGTTGCTATTCACCGCCACTACAACAGCCACAACAGTTTTCCTCAGAGAGCAGGGTTCAGGAACACAGGGATGCTAACATCAAGTACCACTCCACTGTAGAAATTTTTAGTAAGTCCTAACTTTAATCTTGACCACAAGAACAGCAGAAAGCTTCAGCACCAAAGCAATCTCTAGTAGCCTAGCATTAGCTGAGTCATGAAAGAACATACAGAAAGAGTACAGTTAAGACTTGTGAATGAGAAAGACAAGAAGCTGAAGTGAGACCATGCTCTAGAGAAAACTGACATTCATTCACAGATAATTAAGCAATTAGACAGAAACCAGAGGCTGACATTTTTTTCTCCAGACGACAAATATTCTGAAGGAAAGAAACAACTAAAATATAGCACTGACTAATCAAGCAGTGAAGACAGCACGTTAAATCTTAAGTTTTTTCCCAAAACTTAGGTTCTAGCAATTACACTTTTAAGTGTTGATACTTTAATTAATTCATGTTATTCAATGCAAATGAAATTGTAATTAGACAGTAATAATAGCTCCCTGTTGTTTTGCAATTGCCTTATCTTCAATGTCACAAACACATGGAGCTTCCAAAAAGGTTTCTTCATTGCTCAATACTGCTATGCATTCTATCTCCTCACTCAGTACAGAAACATAAAACCTGCTGTAGGGACCAGGCACCAGAACTTCCATCCCTTTCTCAAGGGAAGACTTTGGTGTGCTACACAACCAAGCTCTACTTGCTCTTTCTGGCAGTTTAATTTTCCTTCTGCACAGTAGTCCTGTTTCAAGAAAAAATGTAGTTTTTTTTCTTGGCATTGAGGAGTCTATCATGTGGGAACAGTATGTTCCCTTCCTGCTAGGAAGGGCTGATAACCCACTTCCAGAGAGAATGTTCTCTCCATCATGTACTCCTACAGAAGGCATCCACTGCAACCTCTCCCAATGGTAATTTTAAACAAACTGACTAAGCCTGCCACTACTGAAATGACCCCTAACTAATTAGGCCAAATAAAAAACATGCAAGTACACTTCCCTAACAATTGCAACATTTTAAGTAGCAGAGGCATTTGCTAGAGTAGACAAAAAAACTTCCTAGCACTTTCACAGAAACTTAGAAGAGTTTAATTACGTTCAGAATCCTACAATATTCATTAGCCCCGGAGAACAGGTAAGCCAACCTTCTCAAGCATGGGTGTCTAGTATGATGGTATACGAATTCAGGCCTAACAGTGAGAAATATGAACACAAATTAACATCACCACCAAATTTTAAAAACCTCAGGAAGCATTCACAAGTTGTACTCAACTTGTGAATTCACTCAACTTGTACTTGCTTTTCAGGTGTGGGTGGGAAAGAACTGAGATGGGAAGAAATTGGAGAGAGAAAGGACTGGTGATGCTGAAGGCGGACTAGTCTTGCTTACTTTTGACACCTTTATCTGAAGGACTGCAAGGATTAGGGCACCAGACAATAGAATAAGTACAATAGATGCATCTAACTGTCTTTTTAGGCTTTTCCCCTCTAAAAACAGTGTATCAGGCTATTTATGGGTACTGCATCTTGTACAAAGAAAGTGGGATGATACTTGATAGCATGCACACATGTGCATGCTAAAAATACTCTTCAAGGACTCCACAATATTTTGACTACAAAATTAGATTTTCAGCAGTAAGATTTTGCAACTCTCAGACTGGTTTATAATTTATGTTTTCACACCAGGTTGCCTCTAGAATCTTCACAGCTGAGTCTAAATGTGACAGCATTCATCCACCAGGGATTTGATTACTACTTGATTTCTAATTTGGACAAACTGTGATTACTTCACTTTTTAAAGCTATTACAGCTTCTAAAGACATATTTAGCAAATTATTAAGAATGCCTTCTTTAAAGACAATTGTGTATTGCAAAGAAGCTACCTTCAGATGTTACCGACATGATTTTAAATGTTTCCCATAGAAAGAAGACATACAGAATTTCAGAAGTTTAAGTTAAGCAGCTAGAAACAATCTTCTAATTTTTATGCCATTTACAGGACATTGTCTTCCAAAGACCAACTGACTGCTCCAAAGACAGGACAACTAAAGCAAGACTTCACATTATTTGACAGAACTGACAAAAGAAAGCCTTTTGTAAATATCCAACCATGTGAGTAAAACTTTATTTTGTGCAAATTGAAAAATTACTCAGCTGAAAACACGGAGGCCTCACTAGTTCTACTACTTGCAAAATTATTTGCTACGATTACCTAGTGTTCAATTTGAAACTTAAAGCTTGCTTTTGATTTTATTAATTTCTCATGATTTCTCACTGATTGAAAAATGCCACATATACAGATGCCAAGAAAATAGTAAATTTTTTCCACCTATACAAAAAGTTAGGCTATTAGAAATGAATCCACCATGTAAGAGACGCTGCTTTTTCTTATTTGAAAGCAGAAGAAAGACAGAAATTTTTTCAGAAATAACAAAGCCACTTCAGGTATTTCCTAACACTTCTGAAACATGAGAAGGTAATTCCACACAACACACAGCTGAAACATTTAACGAATTAAGAGACTTAAAATATATATTTTTTTAAAGTTAATACCTAAGAACAGATTCCCTGTCTTGCCTGTGCCCTAATAAGCCAGACAAGTCATCTGCAATATCTGCATGGAAGATCTTTTATTGATGCGAAGAAGGTATCAGTAATCAGTAAGTGATATTACAACAAAAAAGGGATGAAACAAGGGACTGCTGTTTGACAAATCTAAGCCATAAAAGTGCTTGTCTGAACTTACGTCTGCTGTTGTCCAGTAAAGACATCCTTCACTCCTAATCCTCAGTCAGCCTGATACAGACAGCTCATATTTTAGCAAGTGTCTTCAGATACAAATTCATTTGACTTTACAGTAGCTCCCACAACCCCTCAGTTCAGTTAGAGCTGGCCAACTCCTTTTCAAAACATTGCTCAATGGTGGATCACAGAAGACCAACAATTAAGGTGCGGGCAAACAGCATAGAATATAAAACCTAATCAAGCAGCACATGATTAAGAGAGACATTCTTTTATCAGACACAGCACAAAGATATTTTTAAATCCTACAACCTCAGTTCAGGACAGCACATGGAAGACTTCAGCCTTCCCGAGATATGACATAACCATAACCACAAGCACGCTGCAGATTACAATATTCCAAGTTATCTCAGTTTAGCAGATCATTTATCAGCTGACCAGACACAACCTGGGTTTTCCACTGATGAGCAAACTGAACACCATCACTTCCTGTTTACCTGCACAGCATCACTCACTGAGCAGCACCTCGCTGCTTAAGGTTGCTGAAACCTCCACTGGCTACAGAACAGCACACAAAGCAAAACAGTTATTTGTGTTCTAGATTTACTTTCAGAAACAGAGAATATGTTGTGTACACACTTTCCATAAATTTGTCACTGTCTACTGTCATGGAGCAGAAATTCTCACTAAAGACATCTTCCACTCCCTCTTCAGCCTCCCAAGAAACATTCAGATTCAAAGCATGTGAGACTGTTCTTGCCAAAGTTCAGGGAATTTTTAGACAAAACGCTGAAGTCTACGTTGCACTTCTGATCCATTTTAAACTTACCAAGACTCCCAAGACTAGGATGAACCTTACACAACCAGACCATTGGACAGATACATAGATCAACCAGTTCTCAAAACTGTTTTTCATGGTCATACACATAAATTGCAGATTCAAGTCAAGAATCGCAAGTTTTATACAATGCACAGGATAAAATTGGAGTTCTCCTGTTTTGTTCCACTGCCCATCCAGTTATAAGAACACCCAGCTTCTTGCCCTCAACATTCCCTTCTCTTCTACAGCAACTCACTGCCTTCATGCACTAAGGTCCTCTTTCTTCAGCCTTCAATCATTCCATTCTCTGCACAGTAACATTTTCGTAGATGCTACATCCTAGTTCCATATAAAATGCAGATTCTTACAAGCAAATACTCATACCCACTTTGAAGATATGAGAGTGCTTTGAGAAAAAACATCAGAATTCAGGACCATGTTTTCCGTGTTAGATCCACTGCAGTTCCTTACTGACCCACACAATGATATAAGTATAATGAAGCTCACAAATAAAAATCTGTAGAACATCAGTTAAATTGATTAAGGAAAGGATGTGAAGCATAAACCTCAGGAATTCATTAATTATCCCAGCTCTGGAACACTCATTAATGAGCCCTTGGAAATGCTATTTAGCATCCACTTGGTACTACCAGGCCCAGATTTAAAAAAACAGATTACAAAAATAAGTATTTGCTTTGCAGACATGATGTTTAGGTGAACGTTACTCATGATCTTTACACTTGAAGACAGAAAATAATATGGAATTTTGACTTTTCATACTTAGGGAAGATTGAAATAAAACAGCTTAAATTGTTTTAAAAGAACTCTTTTATAAGACCACATTCATTACATGCCAACATAAAACAAAAACTCTCTTCAAAATATTAAGAAATATGAGAAAAGGCTATTAAAAGTAAAACCTCTTTGAGTAATAGCCAGCAACTGGTCTTGCAATTGTGTATACAACTGGTGTCCTGTCTTGTAAAGCAGACTCAATCCACTTACATAAAGGTACTTAGAGATGCAACCCCCCCTCACACTCTCACTGTGCCACAATTCAACATGTATTAAATTCCTCCTTGAGCAGTTCACATTTGAACAGAAGTTATGGCAATTCAAGTCAGATACAAGAAAACATAACTGCACGTAAGATTTTGTTTTTAAATATATACCAGCAACTGAGTTTGCCATGAATAGTTATTCCCAGTGACAAGTCTTAAAAAGTAGATATACTATGGGGGGGGAAGGCATGAAAATGTGGCAGTTCTATGATCCTTTGCCATATTCAAAGTTTACTGCAGGATAAAACATTAGACACCAGCTGAATGCCCAGAAGATTGCTGGTTTTCATTTCGTTCTGGCAACAAGAAGTTGCACACTAGTGTTTGTTTCTCCCCTGTGCCTCACCCTCCTCATCTGTAACATGTAAGGGAGACACTGACCTCTAACTCTGTACAGTGCTTTGAGAACTATTGATGAAGAAGTATTATGCTGTCACTGACAGAAATTATTTTTGGAGGATGTGGGATATGTGTCAATATTATCTTCTCTGCTAATAGCAAAGGTTAAGACAGGTTCATTTCCACATCTCTTTTAGATAAGGAAATGGAGATATTCTTCTACCATGCGGACACCCCTTGAGTCTAGTGACATTTATTACAGCTAACAGTTTCAATTATCACTGCCCAAAGGGGCTCCTTCTTTGCAGGTACCAGCACCATATTTACCAACATGCTGTGGAGGCCAAAATTCACCTGTCTGTAAATTTTAGTTTGGAAGCAGTGTCACAGCATGATGGTCTTAGATGGCCAAATGTACTTAGATCTCAGGCTTACGATTTAAATCACCTATTTACATTCTAGACAAGCCATGGCTGCAAATTCTTTGTAACAAACTTACTAATGCTTTTGTAAGTCACCATCACTTATTTTTTTATACAGTACATTTAACTTGTGATTCTTAAGATGGAAGACTAAAGAGTACAAAACATATGACTCAAAACTTCCCACGCACCTGGAATTTCTCAGTGATCTATTACATGACAACCCCTGGGCAATAATAATCCACAAAGTCTCAGTATGTAAACATTGAAAAAAATGTAAGATAATGCATCAAAAAAAAGGTCGCTCTGAAAACTAGGCACTCTATCCTATTTCTGACACAGCCCTTCAATAAGAGCAATCTCACCATCCTGCTATATCTAAGTCCATTTACAAAGGATTAAGGCTACATTGAAAAATGCTAGGCAGAGTTTACTAGCTTTTGGCATTGCTACTTGGTCCCTGAAACTCCCCTAACAGCTGAAAACTCCACTGTAGCACGGCCTTTGCAGCTCAAGATTTGTGTCTAAACTCTCAGGTCAAGTATTACAAACCTTCCATTTCTACTACTACAGAAAAGCCCCTGCCAAAAAATAATTTGTGGTTTTGTTACACTCTCCCCATTGATTGTCTAAATGAGTAGTACAAAGGCAATATTAGAATGTAGTTTACTGAAGGGAAAAAACACCCAACCCTAAGGAAAGAATTGCTGAGTTTGCAAAATTCAATTTCCAGGGTGAAGAAAGAAATTAATACAACTGAGCTCTGCCAAGCTGGGACTTAATGAAAAGTTCACATTAAGAATTATTTTGAAATTCAGATATTAACAATGGAGTTAACAATTTCCTTTCCGAACTTACTACCCACTATCTGAAAAAAAATGCAGAGGGTTGCTGAATGGGAAAACTCCTTCCCTGAAGCCAAAATTCTTCTGTAACTCCTTATGGTTTCTTATAATGAAGTTGCTTGCTCTACTGAACATATCTAGAAGTGCAACAACTGTAAAGAATCTACTTATTTAAATTTAATGAAAAAGTGTTTATTTATACAAGAAAAATGTTGTAGAAAGAGGGCAGCAGGATGTATTTTTCCACTGCACTTAACACTTCAATGTCCATAGCCAGTCACCAGCTTAAGACAAAAATTAAAATATCATGCAATACTTATTTTTTTTCTTTCAGTGCAGAACTGGTAGTGCAAGTTCACATAGAAAGGGGAGGAAGAGATACAGTGATATTGTTCTCAATCTTTAATTATTAAATACTAATGGTCTGAATGATCAGAACAAAATCACCCTCATCTTCATTTGAAGATAGTTAGCTCTCCTAAACTGCTGTGCTCCTGTTTGTAACTTGAACATTGTTCAACAGCAGTAACATACACGCTACATGAAAAGTTATGTGTACCCACCTGAATTTACAAGTAATATAAAAATTATTTCACTCTACTTAGACTCGTGAGAAACAAAGCCTACAATAAAGAAAATCAATATTTATTAGAACAATATAAGAGTTTAGAATCCACAAAGTCACACCAATATAATTAACATGGACACAGTAAAGATATTTTAACAACTCTTTGGACAGAAAATATTTATTTCAAAGAACAGCTAAAAGATACATCTGGTCTGAAACAGACCTTTAATTTGTTTTGGTGAGTATTGTCTGAATTAATAAAATACAGCAAGTTAAGCCAAAATATTAATTTAAATTAAAAAGATCTTAAGATAGCTTTGCTTGGGATCACAGTGAAGTTGTAACACTGACAACCACCAACTTGTATTGCAGTGCAGTCCAATTAGCATTACATGTTTCAATTTCCAAACTACTTCTCTGCAAGTCTCCAAGTCTGTTCTGGAGCTGACAGAGGCTAACATGCTCAATGTTACTGCTTCCTGCTGCTTCGGAGAACTGGCAACTGCTTTTTTGTCAAGTCAAGTGTTTGTCACTGTTCTGAAAACCTTCACCTATGCAATATATTACAGTGCTTTTATGACAGTATAAAATCAGCAGGTAAATTGTTACACCATACTAACATAATAAAAACATATATAATAAATGCTAGTTATAATCATTGAACAGATAAAAGTTATTAGTGACATACTGATTTTTTTTCAGACGTTAACACTTTTGGAAACAAGATATTCCTCTGTAAGGGCACTGATGGACGTTCAATCCCAATGACTGAAAGAAGGTACCCCTTGTCAAAGCAGACTTTGGATTTCCAGTTTTTGTGTGGATATTCCCTTCCTTTATGATCAACTAACTACATCAATTGCTCTGAGCATCTGAACAGCCTCAATCTGTCAGTATAGAAACAGAAAACTCTTTATGTTGAGTGTATGACAGACAATACCACTTGCATGAGTACATACTTTAGGCAAAAAACAAGCTGGTTACCTCACTAAGACAGAATTAAAGAAAAATTACACCCTACTAGAGAGACTTTACATGAATGTAGAAATAGGGTACCTCTCCCAGTCTCCTGCAGTAAATTATCACAAGTGTGGGACCTACATAATAGCAATACATTGCTAGAAGTTCAGTATGGTTGACTGTATGCATATCAGACTTAAGTCTGTGTAACTGGGTCCTTAAAAGATCTAGGAGATAAACTGCCAGAGGCTTTAACACTGTGGTACAAACACTTCCTACAAGGAGATGGCGATGAAGAGTGCCAGTAACACAGCTGTATCCTGAGAAAGCCTTGTGGGGTGGGGAGGGTTGGGTAAAAAAAAAAAAAATTGATTTCCTGATTTTGCATTCCATTCCTGGGCACAGAAAGTAGACTGACAGAATAAACTGAAGGCTAGTCAGCTTCATCAATGGAAGTGTCCCATTGAACATCTGTTACTCAAAAGTGCATCCTTCAGAAGGCCACTACAATCCACCATGTTATGTGCAACATGATACCCAGCTTGAGAGTTTTTTACTAGATTATGTGGAACTAAGATCTTTAAATCTGCCAATCCCTACATAAAAGCTTCAGTTCTGCAACAAATGCAACAGTCCTTTGCTGCTCCAGTCTAGAGAATTCCAGACTGTCCAGAAGTGACATTACAGTCAGCTCATTCCAGGACTAGGTTACTCTGACAAACCAAGCACCATGCTGCACCTAAAGTGCCCAGAGTGCCTGAACTGAAAAACAGCTTTGATGATGCACGGCAGACATCCGTATTCACGGCTGATTTGTTTATTTGGAATAAGCACACTACGTAACAGCCTTTGCTTATTCAGATTTGCATCATAGTGATATCTTCTGTATGCAGTGATCTTCGAGAAGTTATTTCCAGCCAAATGGATATTGGTACTGCATCATTTCATTGCTAAAACAATTATCGCAGCCAGAATTGACATACAAGTCACCATCCTGAAATAAAGCCTAAAACCACTCAGCTTCTAAATCCATGACAGATTGTTACCTACCTTCTGCTCTGAAGAAAATGCTACCTGTTGTAGAAGAGAACTGCTTGCACAGCACCAAGCCTCACCAGGGGACCAGTTCCTGCCAGTGCTGACTTATAAGTTACACTGGGAAAAAATATGGCCTAAAGGGAGAGAAGGAATAACCAGACACTCAAGGGGAAAAAAATGATAAAATAAAAACTTGAGAGAAGTGTTTACAGAACTGAGGCATGCAAACACTATCTAGCAGATCTTGTGGACATAGAAGACAGAATGAACTTTAAAGTTTCCTGAGCTCATACCTTTATACCCCAGACAGAGCCAATGATTAAGGTGAGATATCAGAACAGACAGAGTATGTGATGATTAAACTATCACTAATTACACTACTTCACACCCTAGAACAGTCTCTGGAGCTCAATCAGGAAACAAATTATTGCATCTTAGCTGACAGTAAACTGCTACAACACCCCAAAATGCAACTTCAGGTAAGATTCCAAGAGAACTAAGCACATCCCTGGAGGCTCTGAGGATACACAGAACTTTTCTTAAATTACTTACAAACTACTCATCAGAAAAGAAACCCTCAGACAGGAGACATTTTCTTGGTAGGTCATTGCTCTGCAAACAAAAAGTGAAAAGAAATGCAGCATCCTTTAAGGTCATCCCTGCTGTACCTCATGCACTTCATAAAAGCACAGCTACAAGTCAGCTACATCTCCTCACCGGAAGGCAAAAATCTCTTTTTTTATCTCCTGAAATCAGAGATCAGAAACCTTATGAGCTTTTGTTCACAGTATCAGTATCAAATAGACTTGATAATTTGTCCACTGCAGCAGGTGATTACATGCACAGGCACACTTTCGTCTGCTGCAAACTTCTAGGCACCTGCATTTCCTCAGGTTTCCAAAAGCAATTTCTAGGAGCAAAAAGACAATATTGAATTTTGCTGCTGGCAGGAAAACAAAGTTTGACTTGAACTTAATGTCAAAGCAGACAGTTATGTGGACAGCAGCAGAGCTGACCCTTATTCTGTGATCTACATGCTGCTGACAATGCTAGAAGAGACAGCTCACATCTCCCCATCCCCAGACTGCTTTTGTCTCCTTGCAGATTTCCCTGGTTGTGCAGATAGGAGTTACTAAGACCTCGGCCACTTTCTGCATATGATGGGAAATAGCACAAAATGCATACATGCATAGAGGAACAAACTCTCTTCCCAACACAACAAAAACTGGGTCATGATGGCCCTACCCCACATGATGTACCAGGAGCTGTTTACACCATTCTAATCTCAAAACCACACTCATATTAATTTGAGCAACTACTAGGCTAGCACTCAAAACTGTGCCAGGAAGCATGCCAACAAATCGAACACAATGGACAGTCATGGAACAGTGCTGAGTTCATGCTACTGCCCCACTTAGGTTTGTTAGCCACCAGTATGTTAGTTGGCTGACAGACCAGAGGTGAGAAAAAGGACAAGATGCATCTTTCTGCCACCAAGCTTAAACGTTATCAGCAACATAAAGGTATGGTCCAGACAGGTATGGCCAGTGAGAGATGGACTCCTTGGTAATGCAGTGTGAAGCCTAGAGCAGCAGCATGAACATTTACATTTTTGATAACAAAATTTCATTAAAAATATGAAAAGAGGACAGAGAAACAAACAGGATTTATCATTTACAGGTAGAAAAGACCTGAGTTGTTCAAAGAGACTCTTAAGAAAAAGCCTCAATGACGAACTGAAGCATTCAAAGCAAGACCTCCTAAATGACACCGAAAGATGAAGTTAAAACCATGACACGAAGTGAGATCTACATATCCCAGCAAAACATTTAGCACCAAATCCATCTCCATGCATCCTACCAAACAAAACCGTAACACAACTATAGGTATGTTGCATCTAGATGCTTGAACTAAGGCAAGGAAGGGCATGCCCTAAACAGGGACAACAGTTGTATTATCAGTTTCTCAGGCACAGAAATCCTGGCACCTGAATATGATACAGACAAATCTCCCAAAGTCAAAACTATTTTTTAAAATAAAGAAGTGGTGTACTGAATTGCTACTGAGTTACAGAAATCAGGCGCAACCAGGATTTTCTGTTGCAATCACACTTTAAATTTAGAGCTATACAAGGTTTTAAAGTTCCAGCTAGAGAAACTGAGCACAGTGCTAACAGTACAGTGTAACACAAAGAGACCAACATTGTTTAAGAGAGGTCAAAATTACAACACCTATTGTATGGCTAAAAAAGATTGGTTCACATAACATCGTACAAAATTAGACTCAAACCCTGGATTTTTTAGAACTGTTAATTATCAGGTTGCTAAAAATATAAATACTAATGAATGCATGTCCAGTTATAAAATGAATTTCATACCTGAGATACTCTTAACTAAAACCTAAAGCAAATAAAGAAAAAAATAGCCCTGCATTTAATTTGTTAGACACTACTGCTTCCTTCTCTGCAAATGCAAGGGGAAGTTTTTGCCTGTGGTATTGCACAGAACACACACCACTACAGGATGTTCATAGTTTTCTTCCTCTTCTCAGTTAACCACAAAAATCAAGCACAGTTTTACAGAGAGAAGCTTATTTGGATGCCTTTGTGTATATTTAGTGCCATAAGCCAAGTGATGTTTCTGTTTGCTTTGGCTGACTGAGGGGGAGTAAAGGGAAAAAATGTCAACTTAGAAAGAATGACCACATCTTAGCTATGCTCAGAGAGAGCTGTCACATGGTTAGAGGAGCAGGAAATAACTTACAGTTCAGTCGAAGCAGGACTAAGCAATTCTGTGGTTTCAAATCTGAGCCTGTAGAGTTGCTGAAGCTGTATCTTCCAGTATAGTTTCTTAATATAGCAGCTTACAAACTGGAGAGTCTGGTCCTGCCTGGAGAAGCAGCAGTGAAGGGTGGAGCAGTGCAAAAAGCCTGAGGAATACCATACTCCTGTTTTTGCATACCCTTTTCATACCCACTTAAAGTTCTCTTCCCTGTAACAACATTAACAATGACTTTGGCCAGTGAAGACAATACAGGTGAGAAATGTGCAATGGCCAGGTCTCAGGCTCAAGTGCACTCCATGTCTGCATCAGCAAACAGCTGCCTGGCATGGACACTGCCTCCTCTCCTCATGACTTTCCTTGTGCAGTGCTCTGCTGAGCTACAATACATGCCATGTCTATCTGAGCACCGCGTATGGGTAGGACTACAAATCTGATGAGACACAAATCAGATCCTCCTCTGTTCAGCCTCAAGAACAAAGCATTTGAGGAACTGAGGAGAGAACAGTGAGGAAAAGAGTCGGTCCTACCTGGAGATCTTTGCACAGATTATGGATGCAGGAGCTGAAGGAAGAAAGGAAGATTCTGAAAACACTTGAGGTGTAGGAAGAAAACAGGAAAGGAGGAAACCCTGTTACTGCGACAGGACAGAAAATTCACTAGAAACATAGAAAGAGCACGTGTGTTAAGAGAGTATAAGGAGAACATGACAATGCAGAGACACGAGATGTGGACGGCAGAGGTCACTATGCAGGACTTCAAGGTACATCAGCAGGATGGGGCTTACAAAAGAAATAGTGGTTAAATTGATTCCTAAAATAGAAAATTCTTTTAAAGTCAATAAATTACTGCTTCTGTTACAAAATGTACTAAGGAGGTTATAAAAAATCTCTCACTTTTCTTTATCCCCCACACAGAAAAACATTAATACCACAAATTAATACTAATTTCTTATCCACAAATCACACACAGGTAAATTGGCTGTGACCTTGAGAGGGGAGAAAACATTTAAAATTTACTGCCAAATTCCCACTTTCAAATTCTTGTTCTTCAGCCTAGGCATCAAGACAGGTACTATGGCTTGTTACTTAATCTCAGCAAGTGCTGGCTAACTTTTGGGAAACCATCATCATCAGTAATACTTGAAGTAAACGCGTTTTTAGACAGGATTTGCAATATCGGAGGCAAGAGCTATCTTTGCATAATTGAGAGTTCAAATAATGAAAATCAGTTTTCTGCTCAAAAGGGCAAAAGTCACACTTTCTTTTGATATGTCAAACTGCAGGCACAGTACCTTCATGTGCAAAATATGCTTATATGGGAACATACCTGTGCTCACTAAACACACCACCCTGATGCTGCATAGTGACTAATAAACAAGGAGAGATAAAGGCAAAATAAGACATTTGCATTGAAGGGAAAGGAGATGAATGCAGGGAAATTCTGAATTACACAAAGCTCTACAGGGGAAAATGGTGTGTGAAACTGTCTTACAGAAATAGAAACACAGCCTTAATGTGATATTTCAGCTTTGAGCTAGACACACTGGAAATGTATTAACACTGTTTCTTGGAAAACCTAAAAAGAAAATGTTGCCTTAAGAGTAAGGATTTTAAGGACAGCTAAATAAACAGTAGAGGGAAAACAGCCTCACCAAGGTGGGGATGCATGTATGAAAGCAAGTGCCTGAAGTGAGAAGCAATCTGCAAATGTGTCATTGAGCTCTGCAGCAACAGTCTCCTTGCCAGCAATGATCATCTCCACAGAACATTATGTCTACAGGAATTGAGTAATTCATGTAATGAACTAACTCCAGAATCATATATTCTTAACACAGACATTCTAATTTGAGATGCCTAAAGTATCATTTAATGCACAAAGAGGTGTCAGCAAAACTGTCTACCTTTAACTCAGAAGTGTCTGAGAAAACACTACTAAATTTTATGAATTAAGCAAGTGAGCAGCTTTCTAAGAAAGTGTCCCTATGATTGCTTGAATTCCATCTTTTCTTTTTCTATTTGGACCTTCTAGAACACTGCTCTTGTCACGTGATGATCACACTTCAGGATCTCCAAATTTAACTACAATTGCCCCGAAGGAAACTGCACACCTACTGTTCCAATTTTATTGGATATCCAAGCATCAACAACATGTCTGGAAGCCACAAAAGTTAGTGTGGCAGTGTACCCAAGCAAATACCCGGAGAAACTAAACTATCTTGTACAGCATCTGAGTCATGTACCAGTAGAGTGGGCTGTTTAAAACCACCCATGAAGATACACTTCTAGTTCCACTAAACCCACTCTGCAAGATTTACTGTTACAGGGAAAACAAAACAGCCAATAAAGGAAAAAAAACACCCCTCTGTGCTAGGTAACACAATGTCAGCATTTCTTCAGGAAACTGTACCCTAACCAACCAATAGGCAACTCTGTCTAGTGCCTGTGACACATTTTCATTACTTCCTGTATTTTATTATCTAGGTATTAGGTAATGAAACCATAAGTCTCCTATACGCTAAGTTTTATTTCTGTACTACAAAGATTCCTCAAGAGACTAGCCTACAAAACACACTCACTGGAGGAGAGGACATTATAAATCTTACCACACAGCTTCAAGTCAACAGCAAATTTTCTCAGCAAACGGAGCATTTAGAGCTCCACAAACCCTATCTACTCTGCAGTTCTACCTATAAAAGGTCAATGACAGGATTGGGCCTTTTTCCACGTTGGTTAATGAACCACAAAGTTCCTAGGTGGCACTCACTCATGACATACAAATATCGTCAGTGCTTCACTCCACCCATTCCAGCACTAAGTTAGAAGCTGCCAGTGGCAATTGCTGGCACCTGCAGACACCACCAATAAAAGCAGTAGATGAGTTCTTAATGCTGGCAGTATTAAAAGTAGAGCAATAAGGGTCATAGGAAGTTCTAAAGAAAAATAACAGTGAGTTTTTTCAGGCAGAAGTACCAGAACCTTTTCAAAAAAAGAAATTTAAGATCTAAAATTAGAGCATTCCCCATTAAAATGTTTTTAGCCCAAAACTGCATGGTTCTTACAAGATGGATCTTACACTCTTCACTTGTGACAAATCCAGCTAGTACTAAATCTTTCAGAGCCCCAGAAGAAATAACCAGAGAAAAACATTCTAGCGATAAATTCAAAACAATATTTAAAAGCAGATCAAGCCAAGAAATCCCATAAGTTTTCCATTAAAGGAAGAACAAAGTAGTCTTCACATTTACAAATTCACATGAAATAGCACTCTACCTTCTAACAAGAACCTAGCTCTTCCTTGGGTCTCCTAAGCAAGGACTATCTGGACATCTTGATGAAAAACTTGCAGTCAAAACTTGACTGTTCATCTGAACCCTACATTAAAACTTTGCCCTCTTCTAAATTCCTTAATATGACTCCTAGCTGTGAAAAACCAGTAAATTACAACACAACATCTTGTGACTACAAATTGTTTTCATCCTGCTGTGTATATATACCATAGGATTCCAGAGCACTTATCAGTAGCATGAGTGGCATACTTGACCATCTGATTAACCACAGAGATGCTGAGAGACTTCCGGCACTTGACTGCCTTCAAAACAGATAAAATACATCTACAAAGATGCTCAGAAGAGAATGCAACAATGCTGAAGCCTTAACAGAGCGAGGTGCAGGTTCCAGGTCTATCTTAGTAGATCACCCTTCACTCAGCAATACATAATGCTTCACAATAGAGACACAGTGACTGAAACTTGTAGCTGGACTCACTCCTCGTATCAAGACACAATTCGTCTAGCACATAAGGTACAAAAACGACCAGGAGAGATGTAACCACTATGGTCACTGAAGCAAAGATAAAAACTTCTGCTAGCTGAGCTTCTATCTTAAAAGTCAGTTTAGATAACTGACAGTGAGGTTTATGGACACTTACGGGATTTTAACACCTAAATTTCTGTTTCTTACTCCTTAACCAGATCTCATACTTTGTGAATGACGCTTTGTCTCAAATACATACAGCTATGAGACGCAGTGCCTTCTAGACTGTTCCCACGTGGTCTCAAAATATTTCTCATCCATGGGTAAATAAGCTAAGGCAGTGAAATATGCTGTAAAGACATTAATAGCAAGCTGTGAGGAGAACGAGCATGAAAAACACACTATGATAAGGTCAATGATTGTACCACTTGCTCTACAGAGTCTGATATCCATTACTGTGAAAATCAGTTTTGTAGGCACAGGTTTGGTTCAAAGGAACTGTCAAACCCCCACTGTCATTCCCTCTAGAATGGAAGACTATCACTGAGAAGTTGTCCAGGGAACTCACTCTAGTGGATACTAGTGAGGTGTCTAAAGATGCTACATGTGTTTTGTAGAACAGAGCAAATCTCAAAAGAAATCCAAGTGTAATTCTCAATACTCTTTTGTTCCACAAAACTCCATCCTTTAAACTTCATCTTCTACCTCCACATCTCATTTAAAACAAATGCAAAGATGAGAGAATTACCACTTAATTAATGACTCAGTTCTCCCGACTTGTACAGGCAATAAGTCCTTTGTAAACTGCAATGTCGATGTTTTTTGGGCATACAGACTGCAGCCTAAATTCAAACTGAGGAATTCCAACACTTCTCAGACCATTACTTAGACCTGTAGTCTAACTTCAAGTCTTATAAACACACATAATCTTACAAGTCCCTTCCTGATAAAACATTTAATTCTTATCAATTAAGACCTATAACTGCCATTCAAATTTTTATTTTGTTTTATCTCAACTATTACAGCAATTTGTTCTTTGGCTCTGATATACAACCTTATTCTGGTCACATGCATCTTTAAAAGCAGCCAAAACAGTTTTCTTAGCTGGCTTACTGCTGTGTCACTTCTCTTTCTGCATCCATCACCGGTTCCTGTTTACCATATGAACCATGGCAGGACCTCACAAAGAACAACATATTCCTAGCATTATTCATTACACTTATCCAAGAGTTGAGTCCCACTTCTAAGCAGCATAAAATATCCATAATCCATTTTACCTGCTTCTAATGCTACCAAGTACATACTTTTCTTTTTTCTTTGTTTCCTAAGGCCTCTCAAAAATTATTTCTACAGAATAAACAGGTTTTTCATTACTGACATCTCTGACCAATATTAATCACGCAAATTATAAAACTTCTTCATTACAGATTATAAAAGGGACACTTAGCATTTACTTTTTCTTACAAAACTCATTGTTATTTAAAGTAATGATTTTTAACTAACCAGAACTTCTGTAAAAACTTCTAAGCTGGACATAACCACAAAAAAATCATTAATATGCACATAACTAATCCCATATCTCCCCTTAGTATAAATGTACATCAAATTTTATTTCTACATTATTTTTAATAAGTTATTGCAAACCTTTTACAGATAGCAAATTTTATACCTGACCTAGATAACAAAGGTCACAAACCTCAATGAAAATTAGTTACATGCCTAAATAATGGAAGTCCTAAAGGGCTTTAGGCTGGTTACATTCTGTAAGTAGTTCTACATCTGGATTCATATTTCAGCCAAATTAACTATAGCTACATCTTTGACTATTAGCCAGTGGCTTGGTTTTGAAAGCCTGATCTGTCACGGGCAAAGGTAATTTAATTGCTTATAGATTCAGATAAACATTTTACAGCTCAGCAAGTGGAAGGGGGAAAAAAAATAGGAAAAAAAAAATCAATTACCCTCTGTATCTACACTTGCTTACTAGCGAGCCTCTCGAAATACCAGTAGTAGTCTGCAAAATAGTATCAACCTCAGCAACACAGAGTGACAGCTCTTCACCATTTCCCCCACTCACAAGAAATTTTTCTATCAGGCATCATTACTTAAGACGCCATTGGAACTATGTCCATTTCTGAGTTCACAGACTGTGAGTACTCAATCAAAGTTATACTACTTCATAAATTCCTTTGCTTTTCCATAGAACAAAAATCAGGTAGTTGAATCATCAATGCTATTTCAAAATAGCTGCCTTGTTACCAGCCAGAAACAAGAGAAAGACTGAAATAAATCAGCTCCAGATCACCACATGCTTCCTTAACTAAGCCCTTCAGGCCTGATAGCAGGACTATGGCATCCATTAAGAACTCTATAAATTATTACTACAGAGAGTACCTTAGGAGCATAATTTAATGTCTCAATTTTCCTCTGGTGTTCATTGCAGTAGTGATCTGAACACGAAGTCTAGTCAAACAAAACCTAAAATTATGTCCATGTGGCACACATCACATCCAGTAGCCTCTCCATGTTCCAGAGTGACATAAACACCACCTGCAGCAGCAAGATGGCTCAGCTATTTCAGGTGATTGCAAGAGCAAGCATTTAGCATTCAACAGAACTCACAAAATTTTCCTTTCCTAAAAAGCAGCACTTACAGTCTGAAATTTCACTAATGAGTAATTCAAAGATGGATATTATGAGATCAAATATTATGAACATTACAGCAAAAAGGCATTTATCAGCATAGCACGTTGAGTCAAGCTAGGAGGTCAAGAGTACCAAAATATGAAGAGACACTGTGGTTTCAAGCTAGACAGCCGAGGCTGTTACCATCTCCAGGTACTCATTCCACTTCTCTGCTCAAGACAATGCCCTCCAAGGGACAGCACAGTCAATCTGTTCACTTGCTTCTGAATTTCTGACTCACGCCACACAGTAAGCCAAAAAATTCTGGTTAAATACCTCTAGATTTTCAACACTCAAATCCTCAAGATGAGCAGAGAACCTCAGTTGTACTAAAATAAGCCAATGATTAACTTAGAGAGCATAAAGGGCTGGGGAAAAGGGGAAACAACAGACCACAATTTTAAGAACCTCAATTGGAAAGTCATGCAACATTCAGTGTAAATCAGAAGAATGTGTAATTTCAAGCAAGCCATAAATCCCATGACACCTAGATCCTGCGTCGATATTTACCTCAAGTCTCCTTTCAATATACTGTTTATGCAGAAAAGTTAGGACCTTAACAAGGTGAGTTTTACAGCTGACTATAACAGAAATTAAAAGTGCATTCACCTGACAAGAAAAAAGTCATAGAAAAACTGGAAATCAATTTACACACAAATTAATGCACTCTTTTTTAATATTTAGATAAAAGCTGATACCGTTTTTTTTTTTCTTAGCAAAGAAGCTGAGGACATGAAACGCTGCCTGAAATTAACTGAGGCATTTCTACAAATCTATACTTCCCAAAACATGTACTTTAGTGTCATACCTTCTGACACACAACTTAGTTACTGTGACAGCATCTTATCTAACCACCCCAATGTAAATATTCTCTACTTCCTGTTCAGCTGCTGCATCTTATGTTTTCTTGCAGCAGTCAGTTTGATCGACAATACCATTTCAAAGTCCAGAGAGTTATGTGGAATCAGTATGACTACACGGATATCCTGCTTTAAGTCTCAGTTTTAAGCTCATGAAACACCCTCCACAGCTTTACATCAAGTGCCTAACAGTATTTTAGGTACTGGACACAAAGCACCAGAATAGTCACTGTTTTGAAAAAAGCTATTTTTTAAAAAGCAGCTTCTTTTCCAAATAAAGTGGTTATCTTTTGAAGCTTTCAAATAGTTCTTTAATACGGGTAAGTAGTTTTACATTACATGCAAGAAGGTATTCTGAAACCGAACTTACTGATATAGAAATAGGAAAATATGCAGCATTTGAGTACACGAACCTGTAGTTTAGGCTAAGAAAAGTACAGACTAAACCCAAGGCAGGCCTAGCACTGATACGAGCCTTCCTACAACTTCGTCCAAGACTGCTTTGTTGTACCGCTGGTGCACCTGGGGCCATCCCAGCCTCGTCGAGCAATGGAACTTTTACCCCCCGAGCCCCACGGCTGCTCCTTTGCAGCCGGTTCCCCTGCAGCGCACGGGTCGGCTGCAGGGCAGCGGGAGCCCTGCCGGCCCCCGGGAGCTCCATATGCCGATGGACAGCGAGGCGCGGAAGGACGGCGCCCACACCGGTGCTCGAGGCGGACTCGGAGCCGCTCGGCTTCGAAGGGAGCGAGGCCGGGCCCGGCGCTCAGGGCCCGCAGCCCCGCCGGACCGGGCCGGCCGAGGGGCCGCTGCCGCCGCCGTTCATCGCTCCCCGCCCTGCGGGCGAGCCGGGCAAGCAGCGAGGCCTGCGAGGGCCACCCCCCTCCCGACACCGGGACGGGGCAGTGGAGCAGGATGAAACTTCCGCAGCCTCAACTTCCCAGAGCCCGGCCAGGTTGTCCTCGCACGCCCCCGCCCGCCCCGGGCCCCGACCCG
>VWZS01000028.1:137408-246063 GCA_013397075.1 Rhabdornis inornatus
GTGCCCCAGTCCCCTCGCCCCCCTGGTCGGGACTTACCACGCATTTCTTGCCGAGGAAGCCGAAGAGGCTCTCGTTCTCCTGCGGGGTGAGCAGCAGGGAGCCCACGTTGGTGACCCGCCGTGGGGGCTGCTGCTGCGGGGCGCCGCTCATGGCCGGGGCCGGCCCGGCGCTGCCCTCGCCGCCCTGCGACCGATGGCGCCCGCGGCCCCTTCCTCCCCTTCCTCCTCCGCCGCCGCCGCCGCCGCCGCCGGGGCCTCACAGCAGCCACATCGTGGAGCCTCCCTGGCGGGGCCGGGCAAGGAGGAAAGAGGAAGGAGAAGAGGAGCGGCGGGGGGAGGGGCGGGGGNAGTGCCGGGGAGGGGGGCGGCCGGGAAAGGGGGTGCCAGGCAGCGGTGCAGCCGCGCCGGAGCCGCTCCGCGCCGGGGTCGGTCCCGATCGCTCCCGCCCCTAAACTTCCAACTCCGGCCCGGCCCCAGCGACCGCACGATCCAACATGGCAGCGGGGGCGGGCGAGACCACAGCGCGCGGCAGCCAAGGGGGAGCCCGGCGAGCGCAGCCGCCGCGACCATGCGCCTTGCGGGGGAGAGCGTCGCCTCCCATGCCCGCCCCCTCGGTACCTGCTGGGCCGGGCGGTGCCGGGCACGGGCGGCCGGCGGGGGCGAAAGGAGAGTGATTAGAGCACCGAGAAGAAGAAAGACAAGAAAATGACGAAAAGGTGGAGCGGTCGCCGCTGTAGGAACGCGGCCGCTGTCCCGGAGCCGTGGGAACCGCCGGGACGCTGTGAGGGGCAGTGCTGCCCGGTGCTCCGGGCTGAGGTCGTGGGGAGCCCGGGTCCGTGGGGGATCGCCCGGAGTGCAAAGGGGGCCCCGACAACATCGCCGGAGCGCGGGATATCCGGACCGCCCGCGGAGATGCGGGAACCCGCTCGTGCTGGAAGCCCTTCAGCTGTCAGTGGAACCCGGTCCAATCTGTAACCCAAAAGTCTTTTCTCGTTTTGTGGCAGAAAGGAAGCTTGTTGCCCGCGCAGGTTGCCCAGCCGGGGTGTTACTGCGCAGCCAGCGGAGAGGCCGGGCGGGGTGTTACCCTCCCCCGGCCAAACGCTGCCTGCCCCAGTCGGAGATGAATAGTTGGTATTTCAGGCTCTCCAGGGGCTAGCTGCTGAGAAGTCACGTATACAATCAGCAGCTTTTGTCAGCCAGATTTCCCTTCCCCCTGCTTCTCTCCATGTGAAAGCAACCAGCTGCGATGAAGGTTGAAGACGTTTCAAAACCTAAGGACCCAAAGCGCTGCTGTTCATACTCAGCTTTCAGTTGCACAAAAGAAATGTTCACGTTTCTCACGTGCAAAATTGAAAAACGGGTATCAAAGTGAGCACCTTGCTAGTTTTCTGTGGTTTTGGGTGAAGAGTGTGTCTCATCATGCCCTGATAATTTAATTGTCTCTGGGGGGGGTATTAAGTGAAAGGTGGAAGGTCCCCCACTGTAGTTTACTGTACGTTGTAGAGAAGACCTGAAGAAGTATTAAGAGGAAACGAACCAGGTAAGGCAGGAGTAAAACCTGGGAACGCAAGTGTTTATATGATGTTGCACTGACTTCCTATCTTCCAAAAGATCAGGCGGGGGACAAGATGGCAGCCCCTTGTATACTTACAGACCCTTTGACCTCGACTTAAGAACTTGTAACTGTGTCCTAAAGTGTAAGGAAGGGAGAATATGGAAGAAAATCCTGATTTTACACCATAAAAGTAGTTTGAAATGCAAGTATATACAGGTCTCCTCAATTTGCAGGTCTCCATGAAGTGACTTTAGTCTTAATATAAAGGAAAACCAGTAGGAACCAGGTGCTTCCAAAGTACTTCTCAGCAATCCAAGGTTCTTCAGTTTTACAGCTTTCTGTAAGGTACATTCTTTCTGTGTAAGTATGTGTATTTTAGTGGAATGGGAAGCACTTAAGCTATAGAATATTGGCAGCATTTCTTTCATTGCAAATGTATGTAAAAAGATAAAACACTTGGAAGCACTTTACAAGACAGTATTTTGTGGGATTTTTTGTGGCTTTTGTTTTTTTGAGGTTTGTTTGGGGTTTTTTATTTCATAAACCAAACAATTATTGTATAGCTGAAGTCATTTTGGGGAAATGTATATGCCTCCCTTGCTGGTGGTGTAAATAACAAGAAATATAGTATACCTTCAAGATATATGCTGGTGCTGGTACTGTCCTCATCTTCTAATCAGTTGTATTCCTTGATTATTTTTTCTCTCTAAAAACTTTGGATGTTTCTTCCTGTGTAGATCTTGCCATACTGCCTGGGTGTTACAGGTGATGCATTTTGCTTCATACTGTTCTTTTCAGACCAGCTGGCTGGTAGTTTTTCTGAAGGGCCTTTTAACCTTCAGGCTCTATTGTTAGGATTTTCTTTGCTTTTTTGATAAGGGGAGGCTGGAAAGGGAAGAAAAGAGGTCTATTTTCAGTCCCTGTGTTTCATTAATTATTCAGAAGCTGTTTCTGTTTTCATATCATGGTTAAGCAGCAAGTCCTAAAGGGAAGAGGAAATACCAATATCTGTCGATACATCCAAGGGATCCACTGAAAAATAGATTTTTGCCTTTGATATATGTTTGCAGTAATTTCAACAAAAACTGCTGTTTCTGTATAAAACATCCAGTTTGAAGCAAAATTCTCTCAAGGAAAGCCACCAAGCTCTGTCTGTATTTTGAAGATGTAGGAGTGTTCTTGCTGACTTAGGGCAATTGCTGTTTATTGGAAGCTGTGCTCTGCATTTCTCACTGTGCACCTTAGGGTTCGAATTGTGATACCCATTGCTGATGTCTAAGAGCTTCTTGGGAAGCTGCTCTTCTTTTATATTTTTCCATTTCAGGATGCCAGCTCTTAGCACCAAGGTACCAAAATACACTGGAAATTGCATAATGTGTATCAATATAAGTAAGCATTGTGATTTTAAATATCTATATTATAAATACTTACTTAATAAATAGATTTTATTATCCTTGTCAGAGTTACCTTTGACAGAAAGTTGAATTTTGTCTTTAAATGTGAACCTCTACCGTAATAGTTCATACTTTGAGTTTCACAGTTTAAATATTCACACAATTTCAGAAGTAGCATTCTACAATTGAAAATGGAGTAAGAATGTGAGGAAAACTTTCTACCTAAAGTTCATTTCTCTAGTGCTATGAATCATACTTTAGATTTTATTAATCGCTGAATTATATAAGTGGAAAAAATTAGTTATCCAAGGATTAATTTTTTTTCTAAGTAGCGTCACTGCATTTCCCAAGTCTTGATCTTGTCACAGTCCTTGTTTTAGGTCACGGTTTGGTTTTCTGGTTTTCCGTAAAAGAAAGAGACAGTTGATTACACGAAAGAACAAGCAAGGGTAACAGAGAATGTGCCTTTCCATGGGAAAAAAAAAAATTCCTACCATCTCTTCCATCTCATGTTATTTGCAGTGACAAGTGGAATGATCTGGGACAAGTGCAAAGCTCACTGCAGTGACCACAAGAGCATGACTGAGGGAGACCAGGAGTGAGAACATATGATTACTGTGACCACACAGGAGGGGTATATCAACAGGGCAGCCTGGGAATGAACAAAAGTGAAGCAAGCTGCCTTTCTTTCCGTCAATACCCTTTTTGGTTCGGCCTGTAGAAAACACCAGTCTGCTCACTGCAAAACCGCTTGTGGTAACTGAAAATGAGGAACTGTCTTTGTGGTTGGAAGTGGGTTTGCAGCTGTGAAGACACAAGTTCTCTTTTTTGAGTAAATGATATTTTTCTCAACAGAGACCCCGTTGAAGAGGATTGGGTTTGCACTGTTACTGAATCAATGTCAAATAACATATTAGTTACTTTACTGGTAATAGCCTCATTCAGTTCTTCTCTCTGTGTTCTGAGCCTTTAAAAGTTGAGGAGTTGCAGCCCTGAGAGGTATCTCCTGAGGTAACTGAATAATCTATTAAGTAAGGCTTCGTTTCAGATTCAGTCACTGCATTTCCTTTCTCAGAAATTTTACATTATCTGTTTCAGGTAATCTGGAAGAAAGAGGATCAAACCTATGGTGTTTTATTTTCTCTATATTGAATTTGTATGCTCTAGGTTTCAATAACAGAATGACATGATTTAGCAACAAAAGTTGCCAAAGATGACAGTTAAGTTTTATTTTAGTTGGTCAGTAAAGCCTCTGCTGATTCCATGTGGATGTGGGAGTGTGTCAGTAGGAAGCAGCCTCCCCCTTGTTGGGCAGTCTGTGCAGCAGTGTCCTTGCCACAAGAGTGAGCAGGCTGCAGCCTGAGAACCGATGCTGTGGTACAGTAAGTTCTTTCATTTCTTGCACAAATCCTGTCTTAGGTGTCAGCTAGAACTTTGCTCTTCCTGTAGCGCCTATTGTATATGTAATTTGTTTATATCTTTTCTAGCCCTTATTTTTGACATCAGACTGCTTACATGAAGAAAAGTAATTAGTGCCCTTCCAGTTTACTCCACAAAGGATAAGGTCGGTTTTACTTTGGATATAGAATTGTATTTTCGAGTTACGGGGATATCTAGCTCTTTTCAAGAGCTCCTCTGAGCAATTCTTTTGTGACCTGAAGCATCAGACTATATTGCTCTCGTCTTCATGACTGTGAGGAAGATGGACCAAAAACATACTGGAATTTGAGGTGTCCTCTCTCTCCTCTTACTTATTGATCATTGCCTGCAGCAACAGTTCTATAGCTGCTCTGCAAATTAGAGGAAAGCATTTTTCTTTCCCCAGCCCAGGTAGCATCTTGCATTAGAGCTCATCTTCAAAATTGTATGGCACAGGGCTTGTTGAAACACTCTTTTTATTCTCTTTATAACTCAGCAAAGGTATGACTTCTTGAATTTTACACTCGGCAATAACCATGAGTGGAGTAAATAAATTAGTCTTGTTTTATTTGCAGATATTAATATAGGGAATTAATAAAGGGAATATTTACTCCTTCCTGTAAGTTTCCTGACAATTTTTGAATTCAATGGAATGAAATCCCCCTTCAGCCATTAGTCAGCCACCATGGAGCTCAAGAACTTCACCAGTTAAAAAAAGCAAAAGAGAAACATGTTCTTTCCTTACTGTGATCTGCAAATCTGTTGTTAGAGTACATTTCCTTAACAACAAAAATCTTGCTCTGGCTTTGAAACGTCAGTTCTTATTTGCAGCGTGACTGACCTCTCACCCTGATCAGTGTGGTTCTGACCAGAAAGCCTCATCTTTGCTGAGAGGAGGGAAGCACAGGCAAGTGCGTTCAAAATCCACCCTTTTTACTGTATATGCTAAGAACAAAGTACATACTTGCCCTCTAAAATCTGCCTGGAGGTCAATAGTTTACTCCCAACAGGTCAATGAGCAACTGGCAAATATGTAATACGCAACTCGGCAACAATTGCTTTTTGGATACTGATGGATGACTTAATAACTTTTATCTAGTTTTTATTTCTTCTTTTTTTTTTTTAATTTTCTTTTTTCTTTAATTCTCTATCTGACACATAATAACCTTAAGGAATGGGCATGCACTACACCTTTGTTCTCCATTGAGGTTGTGTAGGGGCTCATACCAGCAGATCCTTACTGCAGCCCTGTGGTGTGTCAGGGCTGGCTATATCCTGACGGTCCTGCTCTAGTGCTGCTGCTCTCCAGGAGGCCAAAGACTGAGATCCTGTCAAAGGACAGATTTGGGTCTGGACGTTGGGCTTCTCTGTTGCATCATACTGTTTCTGGTACTTCTTTAATTGTTTTGCTTCTGTGAGAGTTTCACCAGTTGATGCAAATATTTGGAGGGGGAAAAGAGAGAGCAGTCTTTATGCATTGGTCTTCTTGCAGGTGTATGGCTCCACTTCATAAAACAAGACTGAGAACATGTGTATCTTGATCAGCCTGATTTTTGTGTTTGAGGAGGTTACTTATATAAGCTGCAGGCCAACTAGAGAAACTGGTATTATGTTGTTTTTATAGGAAAAAGAGAATATACTTTAAAAATCTAAAAGCTTAACAAATGTATGCTGTAGGAGTTTTAACAAATATAAACAAAAGAGAAAATTGTCTTGGTTTGAAAGACAGGTATTTGCTAAAAGAGACAGGGGCCTCTTTTTGAAAAGGAGAGTATAAACTCTCCCTCCCTTCACTTTACTATGATTTTGAAATTAAAGGGCTCTCAGGCGAAGCTATGGGGGTAGGAATAACAGTTCTTTACTGATAGATATATAAAACAAGGGAAACAAAACACGACAAGAGTAACTGCGAGATCAACAACAGAGCAGAAAGCCCAGTGAACAGTTCTCCCAGCTGTGGACACCTTTCCTCTGAGGTGCAGTCACCGTTCTGGCGCTGCCTGCCAGCTCTTGGTGAGCAGGTAGAAGATGCGGTGATCCCACGTGGCTGGAGTGCGCTGCGGTGAACGGTGTCTGTGTCCCAGATGGGAAGGGCAGAGGGGAGACGCTGCTCACGGATCCCGATGCTCCAAAAGGATGTGCTGAAGTCGGCAGGAGATGCAGGAGAGAGCGTCCGAGCAGGGAGATTGCGGGATCGCACAGCCAAGGGAGGCAGCTCCCCAGCGTCGGGATGGCAGAGCAGAGTTTCTAGTGACCGTCCTTCTCCGAGCCTGACGAGCGAGAAAGACAGAGAACAGGCCCCAACCCCACTTCTTTTCCGGTGTTTCCCCCCTCCCCCCCCGCGAGAGAAACTGTTACCCTAGCTATGTGAGCTTCTGGGTATAGCCCCAAATACTTAGCATCACAACGGGAAAAATTCCACAGAAAGAAAAGGGAACAATTCAACCCCCAACAAAAATGCTTCTAACTGGCTTGAGAAGATGGATGAAAACTATCAATTTAATTGTTTTTCAAAACTACTCCGTTGCTTGGTGCATGTGATCCATCAATAAGAAAATCTGTAGTCTGTGCAGTTGTTTCACCTCTGAGAGAATTAAGTCTAAAAGTACTTCATTGTTTTTGATTGCATTCTACTAAGTAAAGACAGTTAAATTTCCTTAAGACCTTAGGAATATCTGGAATTTAGCACAGACAGCCAAGTTATTTTAATTGGTACATTCCTGGCTACTCTATTATTACTTTCAATTAAGAACTCTTCCCATGGTATATTAGGGTGGCACATAAAAATTATGTCAGTGCTTTATGTGGCTATCTACTTTGCTCATGCTCATTAACTCTACCTGAAGAAGTTGTCCAATAAGAACATACCTACCTGGCTTTTTCTTTTTATAACTAAAATGCTGGTATGTGTGTAGCATAGCATTGCTTGAAGCCCTGTATAGTTATGGTGCCCAACTGCCTTTTAAGCACATACGAGAACTCAGTGGCTGATCTGGGGAGGAGCTGTTAAACTTGGAGAACATCCACAGCAGTCCCATCCTAAAAGTCACTAGACTTTAATAAATACTGATTCTGTGTGCTGCAGCCTGAAGTAGTGAAATTTAGTTACATTTCTATACTTTGTGACAAATAAATTTTGGAAGATATGACACTTTTTTATTTGTAGATATCATAGTTCTTCAAGCCTATCATTACATGTGTTAAAGTTTTTTATATATATATATATATAGACAGCTTCACACCTACCATTTTGAAATGTAGATTTGGTTTTGTAGTGTTTGTTGCTACAGCATAACATGTAACCCTGACCTGTTTTGTCTGGTTAGCTTTCTTGACTTTAAATTTTCTCGTGTCTATTTAAAAGATGAAACCCAGCATTTTTATTTAAAATACTGTCACAATAATTAAAGTACAGTGAGTTGCTGTTCAATAACTAGAAACCTACAGCACAACTAATAAGGCTTTCTGAGAACATACTTGCTACTGCTGTAGCAGTTCTTTCACAGAGGTCATGGCAGGGAGCCAGAGGAGGTTGGTAGACAGCTAGGCAACCAGAAAAGAACAAGTTTGTCAGCATGTACAGCTGATTAATGTGAGGATAATTTTCCATAAGCATAGCCTGCAGTGTTTGCTTAAGGTGGGGGTGTTTAATTTTTCACTGAACTTCCTAAAAGCTAAGCCATTTTTAACTGTGGTGGAAAGTAATTTGTTCAATTCAAATGGAATAAGGCTCCATAAGATTTTTATACCATTTTTACTCTGCCTACACATTGCAGTAGGCTGAGGTGGAATTCATATATAGGCAATATAATGTTATTCCCGTGAAGATACATTATGACAATTATTTTTGATAGGTGGTTTTATTTCTACTAGTTAGAGTGATCAGAACAAGAAAACATGAGAAATATTTAGTGGCAGAAGAGGCAGCCTTTAGTTATTATGTTCTCCTGCTTGTGAATGTCATCTAGATTGCCAGCATATAACAGGAAATAAATTAACTTGCTTTTCTAGGTTGCTTATTGTTATAAATGTTTCATAAGTCTGTGGGAATATGAATGGTCTTCTAAGTTTGATGGTGTTCTGTAACCCAAAATCTCTGTTCAGGTGTAACTGAAGCCTTGGCAGTACAAGAGCCTGGCTGAGGCTACACCCAAGATGGATGAAACGGGTCACACATTTTCACACTTTTATAAGTTTTGGTCCATTTACATATTTGGGTTAATTGTCCAATTACAGCTTCAATGAAGTCTCATCCTCCCAGATTGCTCTCCTCAGTTCACTGTTTATACTTTTTGGGCCTGAAGCTGCAATGGTGTCCTTGGTTCTCAGGCTGGAAAAGGATTGTTTTGTCTAACTAAACTGTGAGGAGAACTTGCTAACATTTTATGTAAAGTTCTGAGTTATATACTAATGCAGTACAGAATCTGTAAAATATGAATGCTGATACTTAAAGCACCAATAGTTCCAATCTCCAAAGCAGGTTTAGGTGTATTCAACTGCTGTGCTGAATTTATACTTCTCCTTTTTGCAGATCTCTCCATGTGCAAGGTCAAGGCTGAAAGGAGAATATTACCCAGGCCTGTGTCAAACAGAGACTTCCTTCACACTGAAATAACCCAGTGTTTGCGCCGAAGGACTGGTATAAAGCAAATAGACAAAAATAAATGTACAAACTCTAAACATTCAAAAGAGAAGACAAAAATCAATTCATATTTACACTGCTGGGTTTTAAAAGAAAGAAATAATAACTCACTAAATTCTCAATATTGTTCTTGAATATACAGGGTATTTGCTAAAGTCTATAACTATGTGTGGTTTATTTCAAATATGATGCAACCCATAACCTGCCTTCTGCTTAATTTCGCAGTGTGAGCTATCTTTATCCATTAGTTACTGTGTTCAGATATGAGGAGGATCAGAACATTAGACAGAAAGAGCACAGTGGCTTTGAGGACGAGTTGTAGAAATGAGATGAAACAGAGTAGTAAAACCAGCAGTGTGTAAGTGTCTGGATTGAGAATTACTGAAGGGGAGATCCAGGAGTGGCTGGGAGTTGCCCTGGCAATGTGGCCTTGGAAAGGTGAATGCAGGTCCCTGGGGCTTCTGGTGAAGGATCCCCACTAAAGCCAGGGAGGCGTTAGTGCCATTGTGCAAGGCCCTAAAGCACCTTATCGGGAATAATGTGTATGATTCTCTCTGTCCATTTTCTAGAAGTGAATTTAGATTAGAGCAGGTTCAGAGGACAGAGAGCATGCCTGGGAGAATAGGATAGAGGAGATGATGTATCATGGCAAAACAAAATGACAGAAGACCGAAGAAAAGATATAAAAGTTTAAGTATAGTATACTTCCTGATTGATAAATACGTATAATTTCTGTTGACTTGATATAATTTCTGTTCCTACATGTAATTTCTTAACAATCAACAGTGACTGCACTGTCATTTTTCAGGTGGTGAGGGACTTTATGAGCAACAGGGAGGAAATACATTTTTTTTAAAGTAAAAGATTATGTTAGTTCTGGAAAAGTGTTTGGAAATTAACAACAGATAAATTTCAAGAGAAATTTACAGGTTCCTAATTCCGAGGACAGTTTGTAATGTGTATCCAGCAGAATTAAGTGGGGACAAAATGATTTTACTGCTTTAAAGCTGGAGCTCAAGACAAAGTGATTCTATACAGTGTTGCTTTTAACACCAAAGGATGGGACTCAATTCAGAAAATCCCTTTAGTTTTTCTGTTCATCTTTGTCTTTTAGATATCTTGCTGTCTGAAAAGTAATAATAAACCAAATCACTGCTATAGAAGGAATTTAAAATCCTTCTGTCTGAAGTTGTCTAAAACTAATAATGATTTGGAGGTCTTTTGAAGAAGAGTAGATTCTAAACAAATCTGTCAAACATTAATTTAAGTCTGTTTAGTCTACAGCAGTAAAATAGCTTTGAATAGAAAATACATGATAAAATATGTGTAATGGGTCTTGTCAAAAAGCTTTTTCATTCTGTTTCGCATTTTCCAATAGCAGACAATCTCCACTGCATTTAATAAAAAGCAATAAAACTTCTGAAGCCAGAACTGATTGCTGGTTGATTTAAAAGAAAGGAAAGTTTATTACCTCTCTTTACAGTATACTGCTCATTCTCTGAATCTAGAAGTCAGTGGTTAAATAAAGTCTCTCTGGGAGGAATTTTCCATTGTGACTCATAAGCATTGGATTGACAACCTTTATAGACATTTAAATGCAGTCCTATTAAACAATACACTTTTATAAACGCTGAGGGATAAATTTCTTTCGTCGGGTGCGGGGGCACTAAGGTGCAGTACTTGAGAGAATGACTTGCAGAGAGTTTATGTAGCTGTGAGAAGCCATAAGGCTGGGATCTGCCTGGCTGGAGCACGTGGAGTATCCTGTCAGGAGGACAGGATATCTAGTGGTACAGAGCCCATCAGCCAGCAGCTGATTATTAAATAATGATCTAAATGGTGTTTGCCCACAGGAATAAAGCAACGGCCACATAAATAAAAAGTTCTTTTGTTTCTTTCAATATCACATTAGAGCTGGATATTTCTCTCAAAAACATCACTTGAAACAAGTATTTCAGTAAAATGAAAATAACTATCACAATACTTTCTGGCCTGTATTTTGAATGTACAAAATTTAGAAAAAAAATGTCCTCTAAACTTACTTTGTTTCGTCAACTTTGTCTCCCATAACTATCAGTTTGGCTTAATTTTGGATAACCTGTAAGTGAAAAATGTAATTGTGTGGAAAATTATTAAAAATGTCAAACACCACTGCTGTCACAAAAAAAAGATGATGCATAGGGGAAATTACTGTTTCCCATGTTTAAAATAATTGGCAAATGTAATGCCAGTCAACCCACTTGGGATGCTGAGCCTACACATGAAGGAGAAAATCTCCTAGAGAGATCACAGGTGATACTGTAATGATGCACAGAAAGAATGCTGAGAAGAGGATATGTGAAGATACTGGGCAGCTTTCTGGAGCAACAGAGAAGGCATCACCAGCAGGTATTTTTGGAATGCATAACATCCCTGTTCTGATTGAATCTGAGCACTCATAAGTGCCAGTGTGTGACCATCATTTTGTGAAGCTGCCCCTGGTTGCTGGGCTGGGCTCATGGAAGTTTTTCAACACAGATTCTTCTTGGTGATGGCAATTCTCAGAGCAGTTCTCAAAGTCTACACAGCTTAAAAACCACTTCCAATACAATCTCTTCTGACATCAGGTCAGGCACATGGTGCTGTGCAAGTTATTTCTTCTTAATCTCTAGATCACTTAAGATCTGGCACTGGTAGCTTCCTGGGGAAGCGCATTGCAGGGTGATTGCAAGCTACATGTTTAAACACAAACCCCATGCAGCTCAGCGCTGTGCTTCTAAGAAGACAGGAGTGCCAAGGAGAAATGCAGTGAGGGCCTGCCACTGTTACAAGAGTGTTGCTATTAACATTTTCTGTCTTGTAATGATGATTTTTGTCAATATCCAGTTCTACGTGGTATTTGTTAATTTAAAGCAAATTATTGTTTACTGCTAGTGATCAGCTGCTCTAACTTTCTCTTCTCCCTCAAAACCGGTGATGTTTTACTAATAAAACATCAAAGATGTGCTTTGCTGTACATATGTTTTTCTCCTAGTAAAACTGAATAGCTAAAGTTATGCCAAAAGTTTGAACAAGCAAATGAACAAACCCCAGTAAAGAATCTACACAATTGAGTTGTGTTTCAACACATTCTTCTGAGCCAGCAATCAGAGATTTAAAGTATTTGGAAACAAAACAATCCATACCAATGTAGTCCATAAAATTAATCAGCCATAATATACTCCCTAAGATTAGCAGTAATTTCCTACCAGCCGTAACCTTTCTCCCTGCAGCAAAACAGGCACTTTACAGGTCTGTATCACTCTGTATCTCATACCAGCCCACAATCCAGAGAGCAGCACAGGTATTTACAGTTGGTTTCATTAAAATTGCCATGTATTGCAGAGATGGGAGCATTCGTGTATATATATGTATGTATGTATTTTATGTATATATGTATGTATTATTTGTACATATATAATCACTGATTTTTTTGTCCTGTGCTTCTATTCCAGCAAGGATGCATCCTGTCCACTTGAGTAAAGGAAAACTCTCATGAGAGAAGAACCATTTACTTTCAACAATCTTGTAGAGCATTGCTTGTATTTGGCCTTTCCAATATATTTTATACTGGAATTTCTGCAGCAGCAAAGGCTGTAACAGAACTTTCAATGTGGCTTTACAGTCTGGATGAGATTTATAGCCCGGGGCCTTAGGACAGGCAGGATTTCCAAGATGCATTTTATTGGAAAGCATTGGATAGCTCTGCTTCTTCACATGGGTTTTTGAAATCACTGCTGGTCATGCAAGATAAGTTGAATCCAAATGTCCCACTCTCAAAGTCCTGAAGAATTTGCGAGTTTTGTAAGCAGTTGGTTTATAAATGTAAATCTCTTCCTATGGTAAACATTTACAATGAATCAGAGAGATCTACAGTGGGTGCATGTTGAGTTCAACAGATGAGACTTCAAAGACACTGCAAACATGACTAGTTCTCCAATGTGTAGTCTTACCTGCAGTGAAGTAGATGATATTTTTACTAAAAAAAGGTGTGGGAATATTTCCAGACCCAAAACCAGCCATAGCTCAGTACGCAACTCTTTTGTATTCTCTTTTCAGCCACTGCTGACTTAAAATTCTAAATTGTTCTATGAAATCTCTTTTTAGTTTGTTAGCAAGAAGACTTATGCCTCTCTTGAGTTTAATTACAGACAGTGAAGGTACAGAGACTTGATCATCAGTATTAAGATTTTTTAATGTATTAAATGAAGAAATTTAAAATTACTCTGCTTTGTTCGTGCCATATTTTTACCAGAATGTTAACAAAATCTTTCTTGATTGATAAATATTGATGAAAATAAATCTGGATAAATCTTCTGATAGTTTCCCTTTCATAAAAATATGTTTGTTCCTGTGTTTCTAGTGATCTCTCACCTTGCCGCTCATTCTAGTACAGGCACATTGAGGAAGTGCAGAGAACATGACGATTAGCATGGCAATCAGTATACCAACTGGTGGTGGCAATGCTTTCTGCAGTTACAAACCTGGCTCTGGGTTGTCTTTCAAAATTCTGTTCAAATTGATGAGGCGAAGTTTAATGTTCAGAGGGTTTTCCACTGAAATTAAGCCCTTGTCTTAATTCTGTGAGGATGGGATGCCAATGATGGGAGCAGAGATTTGGGGAGAGGCATCACACTTGCTGTCAGGCCCAGGATAGTGCAGGAACAGTTTTTAATCTTGGTGACATTTTCTAGTGAAGAAGCACAGCAGGAGATTAAAAGGTGGGTGGAGTGGCTGGCATTTAGATGAGCAAGACTCCTTCTAACATCAAAAGAATTTTAATTCAATAATTGGCAAAAGGGTCAACCAGATTCTTGACTTGCCTAAGGCAGTATTTCCATAATGGTTTTGGTCTGTGCAAATTGCTTCCCTACAAACATGGAGTCAGGGAGCCTAGGCAAACTCCTTAATTCTTAGAGGGCTTTGTGTGTGGCTAGGAATTGTCATTTCCTTAGACATTGGGCACGTAATTACACAGTTTATCTTCCCAAATTATGTTTATTGCATAGTTCTGGTATCTTTCTCATTGGTTGAATAATTGGGCTGGTTTGCAATAAACACTTTTAATCTATATTGCCTTACTTTCTAGGTAATTATGGTCTTGTTAAATAAGTTTTTGTGGAAGTATTGTCTTATGATTTGCCTTTACAACTTTATACATATATATATGTATATCTGTATATCTATGTGTATGTCTCTTTATATTCTTTTCCTACCTGATTTTTAAGTGTGCCATTGTATTTCAGTGATTAAGAAGAGCATTTATTGTTGCTTCACACATTAACCTTTGTTAATGTCACTTTCTACATATATTTAGCAAAGGCAAAAGAACAGAAAGTGCTTCTAAATATAAAGCAACTGGTGCTATAATATATAGTTCCCCTCGTAGATTCACCACAAGGATAATGCCAACCTGCTGACACAGCATGTGTAGTCCTTTACTGAGCTATTTTAATGGCTCTTAATTTGTTTTTTTATTTTTAGAGGTTGTTCTTGAAATACGTATTTAAGATTTTCTGTTTAAAGTCATTTGGAGTTCTGAATTAAATATCATCCACAGGGCTCAAAAAATCTTGATAATGTTATTTCTATGAGGCACAAGGGGTAGGATTCATTTGACTCTGTGCAGATCACTGCAGGAGTTATCTGCACCTATGCTAATCACATCATTTTCCCTTTATAACCAAAGCAGAGAAATGAGTCAGCTGATTTACTTCTGATGTCTGGTACAGGATGAGATGAACTGCACTTAAAAGCAACTCTTGCTCCCTAGAGACTTCAAAACAAGCTTTGGTGACCAGTTCAGGTATAGACATTTGCACTGGTGATATCTAAAGAGAGGTGAATCCCACTGAGGTGACTGACAGTAATTATGAGCATGCCTTTAAACAAGCTTGAGTACTACAAATTTACTCCTAGCTGTACAGCCATTTGCATATTAAACAATCTGGTAATAGCTTCCACAACATCCTTTTTTTTTTTTAATCTATATTTATTCTATATTACTAATCTATTTTAATCTATATTTAATCTATATTACAGTAGATTGCTGACAATTCTGACTGGTCCTTTAAAAGAAAAAATTCAGGTATTAAAAAAAAAAGTCTGCAACTTGTAAGTTTTAAGAGTGAAGGCAGGGGTAGCAATGTTTAAGCAAATTGTTATATAGCTATATGATTAGCTTAAACTTGCAGGAACTTTACTAATGGTCCTGAAAACTGAGTAAGGGCAAACTCACACATTATGCTTAAATCTAGTTTGGATAATTTATCTGAGGCTTAAATTATAGGCTTAAATATGTAAACAAACCTGCATGTGAATTTGAAGAATTTTTACTCACTTCTTGGAGTAAGACATTTCCACTGCAAATGTAGGCATGATTTTTTTTTTTAATTTTTTTTTTTTTAATTTTATGGAGCTGGCCTCAAAATAATTTTTAAAAAATCTTTCTATGACATTAGCCAATGTGTCAGGACTCTGTGTGGCATGGTAGGTAATCATAATATTGAGCATTTTTTGCATAATAGATCTCAGCTTTGTGTTTAAGTATTCTGAAACAATGATTAGTTTTTAGACTCAAAGGGCTGCTCTGTAGAATTATGAGAACCTAAAACGGAAAAAAAAATAAAAAGTGGAAAACAACTTCATTTGCTAAAGAAAATACACTTTCATTTTCACCCACAAGGTGGTGCTACTTCCTCAATTTAAAGTACAATTTTCCTTTGTAAACTGTATAAAAATGACATTTACCAAATAAATCCTCATGGGAAGAGTGAAGGAGCAGCGGAGTCCTATTAGTGCCTTTAAAATAGCATTTAAATGCCATTTAAATGCCATTTAAATGCCATATGGTCCTTGTGCTGGCCCTCTGCAGAAGACTAGGATACATCCTGCCTGAATTCGGGGACATATTTGCTAATTTGCATGACAGAAATAGCCGTTTAGTGCATATGGTCACTGCCAGCTCTTCGGCAATGGTGTTGCATCTGAATGGGTTTCTATTTCTTTCTGTGTACCACAAAAACGATTATTTAGCAAATTTCAAAGTTTTATACCTGAGGAAGTACTGAAGATTGGTGATCTCCACAGATACAACTGAAATTTAAGAAGAGTGGAGCTGCCAGTGTGTGGCTGAGAACCCATCTGACCCATTCACAATATTCCTTTTAGAGCCATTTCAGAAGAAGACCTTTTGGGATACTAACTGTGGTTTATTATCCTTTTTACCTTATATGGGTGAAAACCTGAAAGAAAAAGAAAAAAAAGCCTATGGTTTGTGCAGCACTTTGTCTATAAAATTATCTTGAAGTCAGATGCTGAAAGAGTAGGAAATGGCAAAAGAGACAGTCCCTTGGCAGCTGTCTGTCCCCATACTTGGGTCCGCTTTGCTCATCCCCACTAGTCCCTCTGGAGGCCCTGGGCTTTGCCCCGACCTTCTCCAGGAATCTTCTACCTGGTTCCCTGGTTTGCCCTGTCTGCTTCCCTCATACTCATTTGGTAGCTGCTTCCTCTGTGGTTACCCCCAAAAAGTACAGGGGAGCAAAAGAGCATGGAATGTCTCCCTGTTTTACTTGGGGTTCAAGTACCCCCAAAATAGGGTGTAATGATGCAAAAATTTTGGACAAACTTGACATGTTCATCATTACTAGTGCAACACGTGATGAAACTATGTTTTACTTTACTAAGAATAGAGATGTAACATGTTTTATCATGGAAATCCTAGTCTGTATTTAAGGAGGAAAAATCAACTTTTCATTCAAATGAATTGTGTGAGTGATTCCTACTGAAAGTCAAAACACTTAGCCTCCTACACCTCTCAAGCAGTCTCATGAGGCTTATTTGAGAGTGTAACCCAAAACTGCTTTCCTTCACATGGATAGGAACAGCAGTGTGAGTGACTGAAATACTTTCAAGCATTTTTATTGCCCAACAAATTCTTCTGAAATGTAGAAACCCTAACACAGGCAGCCCGGTGACAAAGTATGAATCCACCTCCAACCCAGGAAGCAAGTCATTGTCTTAGGGTAATTCTGCACTCGCACCCTGGCCAGGTAATCCAGTGTCATCGCTGTGGTAACCCCACATTCTGGAGGGAACAAGCTATTCACCACCTGGGGCATGTCACCATCCCGGTGGGTGTCAGAAGAGATCCTGCAATTCAAATTGCATCAGTGTGGGATCCTGTGTGACTCACAGCAGTCTGATGACTCCGTACCTAATTTGTTTAGGCAAGCTGCAAGCCCAAGGATGTGTCCCAACCTAAGTCATGCAGGTTGTTTCTCCTGTTTTTTATGGGAGTTCCCCACATGCATATGCTGCCTATGCTTGAAAAACAAAAACTATGTTAGAGATGAGACATGACATTTTATGGAAAATGACTGTACTACTTCCTTGAAATCTGGAGTTGGTCTTATGTGGCAAGGGCCTTGGGTTTTACTAGTTATGTAAGAAGTAAAATTGCATTTCGTTTTTACTAAAATGGCAACAAAGGGAAGGTAAATAGAGGGAAGGGAGAAAGAAAACAGAAAAATCTTTGAAATTAAGATTTTTAAAGGAGTGTTTAATTGAGTTTAATTTGAGTTAAAGCTTATTAAAAACCTCAGTATGCCATATTTCTGTATAGTTCCATTTATAATACCATATTTTTTATATTATACCATATTTTAGAGGAAATAGCTTCTCTTGGTACTCTTTAAAGTCATAATTAATGCTTCTTCTGTAAAAAGAAGTATTAGTTTGAGACATTTTCTTTTGTATTTCACAGTTTAAATTGAATCATACTTCCTTTTAAATCAAAATAAAGCCTTCTGTTAGGAAGGGAAAGGAGGAAGGCATAGCAAAGGCAGGAAAATATAGCTTCTGTATCTGGATAGCTTTAGGAGCACATGATCCAAACTGTTACCTTCAAACCAGGAAAGACATTTGCATTTTTGCTCTTATTTTCCTCTCTCCAATTCATGGATTTTTTTTTTCCTTTTTAATCTAGATCTGATTGTGTGGGACAAGTTTTTGTCTTGCTGAACTAAGCTAAATGTAGCAGGGTTAAGGTGATCTGCCTGGTGAAGATGGAATCTCAGATAGAAAGCAGAAAGTATTGGAAAAAAGTACTGCAAGGAAGGAGAAGAAGCTGGAAAGGAAGTTCATACATTAGAAGGATGGTTATTAGAAAGGCTTGTGTCAGAGGCTTGCAGTGGCATTTTCCCCACTGATTTCTGCTGCCTCTTTGGAGCAAAGGGCTGCTGAGCCCTACACCCTGCACACACAGCACCCCTACGCCGCCAGGAACATCACTTGTGTGCTCTCTGTTATAGGGTGGTGTAATGAAGGTGTGCAGTGCCAGTGGGGCCTGGGTGCTGGTTCTCTGTTCCTCCATCCATGAAGTTTCATCTTCAGCACCTTTTAGAATCCTTCCTCTTTCAGTTCTCCTACCCAGAGAGCTTTTAAAAGGTCAGGGAGCATGAGCAAAGTGAACACTTCTGCCAATATCTATATTTATGATATTTCTACTAGCTGACAAGCAAGCTTTTAACAAGATTTCATGAATGTGAATGTTCTACAAAGAAAAGGATGGAATAATTTCAAAAAGCCAAAATTCTTGATTTTGTCAGTAGCTTACTGTTACCCTTCCTACTTACCCAGGTTTTGATGAACAGCACAGACTTTAGAAAACAACTCTAAAGTGTGATGTGTGTTTTGTGCATAGTGCGTTTCTGACTGTCACTTCTGTATGCACACACACACACACACACACACACACACACAGAGAGAAAAGCAAACTTATTCTTCACAAAAAAGTTTTTTCTCAACTGCTGTCTTATTATTTTCTGTTAGCATTCAGAAGTACTTACTGTTGCAGTTAAAAAATCTTATATTTCAATATGAAGAAATAACTTGATCTTCTGAGGTTTTTTAATGATCCTGCTTGCTTCCTTATCATGTGAGAAAATACATGAAAATTGGTGAGATGTGACTTAGCCACAGCCCTCAGTTTCTGCTTTCTGGGTATACACCAGAAACAGAAGAAAGTTGCCATGCAGAAGTATGTGGGTAGTCATGGCTGTTCTTTAGCTTCCTCTTTAGTCAATATAAAATGACATTTTTTTTCTTCTTGTTCATTTATCTCCTGCTGTTGCCTGAAAGTACCGTCAGTCACAGGCCTATGAGTCAGTCACCTCTCTGCATGAAGCTGAACAATAAATTCCATTTCTTCCTCCCTGCACTTTAAATATAGCTTAGTTCCTCTGTTCCACTGGGGCAAGGTCTGTTATTTATTCTCTTGCTGTGTGATTGTGTTACCAACTCCCTTTGGTGTGACAAGAAAAATTAATCTGCGTTCATAAAAAAAGTGAATTCCACATATCTTTTTCTAAACCAGTGCCAAAATAATGGCAATATCACAGAAAAAAGATGAGGAAAAGTTCTTTGAATAAAGTGTCGCTTCAGACTCTAGTGTCTCAGTCCTGATAACTTGTTATCTTCAGACCCCATGTTTCTGTTTGCCCAAAGAGTAGGGACACCATAGATCAGATTTTGAGAGTGTTGTTAATAATGCATTCATTTCTCCAAAACTGTGTTCTGAGAGTGATAAGCTTATAAATGTTTTCAGGCTTCAAGGTTTAAACACATCTATCTTTTTATTGTATATGACCATCACCAGAATAAGATCCCTGAGTGCAAAGGCCCAGCATACCAAATGTGTTCTCAGGGGCTCCTTGCAAGAATACCTAAAAACTAAGATTGGCCAAACCACTGGGTAGATCCAGAGAATGTTACTGAAGCACAGGCCCTTTACATTTACCTATGGAATTAAACATTTGTGGAAATGCAGAGGCATTGATGTAAGAGGTTCAGTCTTAAATGATTTTTTTTGGTTCTTTAGAAAACATAAGGAAAGTGAATGGGGTTTGTTTTGAATTTTTCATGATTAGCATTAGACTAAGCATTAGATGTTCCTGGGGCAGACCTTCTAACCATATTCCAGAATTTCCATGTAACAATATTAAACCCCTGATCTTTCTCCTGATGAAATCAGATTGCTAGTCCAAATTCCACGTTGGTGCTGACTGTTTTGTAACTGCCCTGGTATACACAGCTCTGACCTTTTTTTCACCTTAAAGCTGTGCACTTTCCTCTGTGGCAGAAGTGCCACTCACACGTAGGTTGTACATACGTTTTTGAGAGACACCCCTATGTGAAAGAGTTTGTTTATATACATATATTGATATGTATGTGTGCTTTGTCATCTGGGGGTTGTGTTGGCAGTTGCCTCCAAACAAAATGTGTGGGCTATGTTGGATTTGGTCCTGCAGGTTGAGGGAGGTGGATATGACTCTGGGTTGGAGGCTGGGTGCTGGCAATAGGGACCAAACACTTCTGGCAGAGGTGACCTAAGCATCCTTAGCTTCAGCCAGACTTCACCAAAAGCCTGTCACAATAGGTTCCCCAAAAAGGTGTTAGTGATAAGCGTTGACAAAAAGGTGGCTAACAATTGGTACCAGCAGCGCAAACTTGTACCTGACCAAACAGAAAACTGGGAGAGGCAGCTTATTCTGTCTCATGGTTAGCTAGATAGGTTCAGGGTGTGTTTTAGTTGTGGTTTATCTAGCCATAAAATCAAATGGCTATTATTTATGATTAATCATGTTCAGAAAGGAAAGAGAGGGACCAAATCCTTTAACCCTTGAAGGGGTAGATTTATAAAAGTGCGTAACACTTAAAATGAGGTTAACTAATACTTTCAGAAGTAGCTAACCTGTTTCAGTGCCATCAATGATATGGCACTTATACCCAATGATAACTAGATGTCTCACTGCACTGAAATTGCCAATAAATGAGAATGAAATATTTAAATATTTTTACAGGTAGGTACCCTTAGTCCTATGAGGTCCAATCAGTTCAACTGCTTTAATAGTAAGTGCCTGTTTGCATTTTTAGGCAATGATGTTACTTGGAAATCTGATAAGCCCTCTTACTTCACATGAACTTTAAATAAAGTGGATGCAGGAGCAAAATTCCATTCTAGATGCATGTATGAACTTGAAATGAAACCCACAGTCCACAGGTCTAATTAACCTGACAACATTTATTTTTTAAATGTTTATTAAAAGTCAGACCAATACTAAATTATTCCCATGCTCCTTCTCACCCCTTTTTTCCTAGCTATGAAGCAAAAGAAGCTCTTCTGTACGGACTGTTGAAATTTTTTTTTCTAAAACCCTTAAAAGTAATTTTGTTATTAAATGCATATTCTGAATAGAATTGTTATGCTACCCCAGTTGCTAAATTACATATGAGTTTTTAGAAGCCGTTATTGTGCCAAATGACATGGCACAAAACCTGGGTTTTAATATATATTAGGACTTGGTATTTTTCTTAAAGTCTTTAAACACTGATGTTAATAACTACATGGTAATTAATTAGAAAATATGTATTCTAATTAATTTGTCAATAGTTTGAAAAAAAACCCCAAATCAGATCAGTTCTGTATTTGAGAACATACTACATTTTATTCAACCCACATGCCTATTGGGATTTCCTGAGGCATTTCTTCCTTGATGCTCAATTGCATGTCACAAATCACTATGTTGGAAGAGACCTTCAACATTGAGTCCAACCCGTTTATCAGAAGTACAATTGTAAATAAAAGTATTATTCTTAGATACATAATAATAAGCTGGAGACAGCTGAGCTTTCTCTCCACCTCTAAACAAATGCTGCTTTACATAAAATATAGCACTCTCTCTCAAATTCCTTCCACTACAAAGAACTTGGTTTCATTTCTAGTTCAAATAAAATCAAAGCTTAAGTGTCTCTCTGAATTGTTTATCCAAATGTGTCTCCTTATAGTTCTCCCCCATCTGATGCAGCCCACCATTCCTTCTGTCCCCCAGAACATTTTCTGCATGGCTGGGGTTGAGGCCTGGCTGCCAAGAAGGAGCAGGACCTGGGAAGACTCCTGAGGTACATGCCCACCCCTTGAGTTCAGGGTGACAGAGCAAGGCTGCTCTGGGTTTTTATTTTTAGCAGAAGTTTTGTATGACACAGGAGGAGGTTGGCAGGAGCTAGACTGCAAATCCTGGTGTCATTCTCCTCTCCATCAGAATTATATATATACACACACAGGCATCCTTTGTCAGATGGTGGGAATCAATAGCTGCTGACTCATGGCAATTGTTGCTTCTCTCCCATGATCTTCATTTCCCTAATATCAAGTAAAACTACAATATCAAGTAAAACAAGCAATATTTCAAATTTCTTTTTCTTTACCACTTTAGTCAGGGAAAGCAGTATTTTCTAGCGGTTTATCTAAGTTGTTTCTTCCACCCTTCCACTCTATTTTAAAAGTGTTCAGCTCTATTTTTTGACTATACCTACAAACATATATAACCCAAATACATGTGAACAGTGTGTGCATATTTTACTCTTACATACTGATATATTATTAATATTTAATTGGGAAGTTATTCTTCACATGGTATTTTGAACAGAGAGAACAAAGAGATTAATGGGAAAAATTCCTCACAAATTATGCCTCTATTTGCTTCATATTCTGAGTGCAGATAAGAGCAAAAGAAATGTTTAAGTGAAGTGAAATGAGACTTAGAAGAAGAATGAAAGTAAAGGAGAGGGTATATAACTGCAGATTGTCAAGGCTGAGGTGCACAGAACTGAGGGTCCAAGGAGATGCTAACCTTTGCAAAAAGGGTAAGTGTGTATTAAGGAGGAGGTGGGCAGTACCTGCAATAGCAGCCACCCTTCAAAGAAAAATTAATCTAGAAACACATGGAGAAAGAGGCATTTCAAACAGGTGTCTACTTCCAAGCCTACAGGCTGAGATAATTTGGCTTAAAAAAGAGATGGATATAAGGCCAAACATGAAAAGCTGTCTAATTTTACCCTTTTTTCCATAATCTATTTTAGGCAAATCGATGGCCCTTTGTGTTGAATGAGGTGTTGCCGAGATCTGGCAGGTGTTCAGGAAGAGCAGTGCTTGCTGGCTGATGCTGCTGGCTGTGCTCTGGATGGGACCCTGAGCTCTGCTGGGCTGTGGTCAGGTGCTGAGAGGCACCTACCTCAGCAACGCTGCAAGGTTGCAATGTGGCATGCCTGGGACAGCTGCTAAATGCACCCTCTAGCAAAACTACTGGTGATGTTGGCTAACAGTCAATAACCAAAAGTTATTTCAACATTTCCCATTGTGGGAGTGATGGTCAAGCCCTTGCTGACCATACAGATATGTGTAAAACCCTGTTTGTCTGTGCAATTGCATGTCCCTCCTGACAGCAAATATTAGCCAGACTCTTGAGGGTGGCTCAGGTTTCGGAAATCAGCTCATTGGTGGAAGCAACCTGCTGAGTAAAAGCCGAGAAAAAAGGGAGTCATGCTTCAAGCTGAAGAACCAGTGCAGGAGAGATCTTCTGTACATGCCCCAGCCTTGAGAAACCTTAGTTTGCAGCTCAGTCAAGGATGAGAGACAGGCCCATAGGAAACTTGCCTTTATTATTTCCAAGGCTCAGGGAGCTACTTGTTTCCTATTTAATCCAAATAGCGTTGCAGATTCAGAGACAAAAGTGGCAACAACAATAACAAAAATATCTGTAGTTGTTCCAATAATTCTTTGTACTTGTTTCCTGTATTTGTTTCTAATTTAATACTTAAATGGCAACAGTCATGCTTGACAAGATGAGGAAACCCAGGGTTTCCTTCTTTTACACTTCATAGTTCCCACATGGGGATATGGACATTTTTGATGTCTTAGTCTGCATTGTTAGGACACACAAATGCCCTTGACCATCTAGCTAGTCCCTAGCTCTGTATGTAGGGACTCTTTCTATCCATCCCTATGTCTGATGGGGGCTTGACTGGTCATGAAGGTGGCATGTTGAAGCTGTTGTCATGCTGAACCACTTTAAAAGCCTCTTTATGGAGGTGTAATATCACTGGTCCCTTCTGCCCTTGTTTGGTCACTCACACCATCCCATGGCATGCAGACACTGGGACCAAGGAACAGTGGTCCCTGGGGTCTGCTTCCATGTGTCATGTTCAATGAGTAGCAAAGACTGAGCACTTCATGTTTAGTTTTAGGGAGGATTATGAACAAATGATAGAATCATTAAATCAGTTTGGAAAAGATCATCCCTGGGGAACACCACTAGTGACTAGGTGCGAACTGGATTTGAGTCCATTGACCACCAATCTTTGCACTCAGCCATCCAGCCAGTTTTTAAAATAACCCTTCCTGAACTATTTTGTTTGCTTGGTTTTGCCAGCATCCTGGCTTCTCCCCGTGCTGCAGTGACCTAGATGTCCCTTCTGCTAATGCCTGTCACTGCTGAGTCCAGAGCGTGTATCTCTCAAAACACAACTGAATTCCTCTCAAACACCAGTCTGTTTCATCCCATATCAGGTCATAAATGCAGGTGATACAAAATTATTACAGAGAGAGCCTAGATGCTTGCAAGTAATAAATCTACATTTTAAATGAATTTATTTACTTATTTTACAATTACATGATGAGTGTTTATGTAAAATTCTGCTCTCCTCTTCAAATGCCTTCAGTTTCTCATTAGTTAAAAGCCCACTCATTAGGAGGAGCACACTCCTGGGACAAACACATCAGCTGTTGTAAATAGTTTCAGCAAAGTTTTCAGTGATTAATCGATTTTATAGAGGTAAGTGTCACGTTATTTACTCAATTAACAGTCAGTAAAGACAAAATTTTCACTTCTGCTTGTAGTCTACCAGTTAGGAAGGATTTCTCTGTTGTTTTCTGTGTCATGTCAATTCTGGACTATATTTTATTTCTTGGTTTGTGTTTTTATCTGTCAAATAGCTATTTCTTACTTAACACTCCAATGTGTAACAACAATTTTAGGTTAGAAAACTGATACTGAAATGCTGTTTGTGAATAGAATTCACATTTCAAAAAAAAGACTAATGTTTTGACTTTAAGGGTATTTTTGAATTTGATTTATCAGTTTAGTACTTAAATGCACTGGGCTGTTCATGCAGCACTGCTCACCCAGAGAGCAGCTAATTGTATGCTGTTCAGGTATTTAATCCCATATGAATAATAGAAAATACTTATTTCATTAGAAGAAAAACATTCAGGGGAATTGTTTCAAAATGTCAGTCACACCTATGAACAATGTGTTTTAAAATAATCTCAAGAGGAACCCAAAAGGAGATGCAGTTCATTGCTTGAAAATGAGTTCTATTCATTAATGATTTGTGTCAATGTATTGTGCTGTGTTTTTGTAGAGCTAGAGGTATTTTAAATTCATTTATTTGAAACAATGTAGACAACAAACTAAGATGTGTATTTGCATGCAAATAAAGTGTAAAGTTAATTTCACCTCAAATGCTTTACGCATATTTTCCAAATTGTCCTTAGTTTCTGTCACCAAAGTGCAATATTCCCTTTTGTACTTTCCAAAGTATAGTAATTATTTACTGCAAGCAGAGATTTACAGTGGAAATACACAAATGTTTTAAGAGTTTGCCAACATATTAGGATTTTTATCTGACTAAAGGATACATTTTTCCTCTCACAAGATTATAAATGCTTAATAACTCCATGAATTCAACTGGAGTATTTCCAGATTTATACCCCTCAATTAATTTCAATTGAATTCTATTGAATTACACTATCTAAAAGCATAATTTATCTTTGTGTGAGCTAAAGTTAATTTAGCTTAGGGCATTTTCTCAAGAATAAGCCAAGGCCTGATTGTAAGCATTCTCTCTGTTATCAATTTGACTTAATTTTCTCTCTTATAAGTGCCTCTAATAACAATAAACCTTTTAGAAAATGAATGTGTGAATTTAGCAGATGGTGTGAAAGAAGCTAAACTATTTAAAATGCTTTGCAACAATGTAAACTCATGTATTATTTATTGTACAGTATTACCCATTCATACATTCTTATAAGCTATTAAAATTCCATGCCAGAAGGTGGGATGTGTTCTATTAGTGTCAATTAATGTTCATGGTCTTCAGTTAAGAATATTTAGTAATAAAATTAGAAGGAAAATCTATAAAAAAGTGAGAACTTTACAGAATGCTGGTGGTTGGCACTTTAATTTTTACCCATTGAAGGTCAGAACCAGAAGAGTGTACTGAACAATGCTGAGGACATTAGTCTTAATTATTCAGGGAATTAAGGCTTTAACAGCTCTGATAATCAATATGGCTCCTCTAAAAGGTATAACCCACCAATTTATTTTTCCCCTTTATTCTTTACATATGGAGAAGAAATAAATTTTAAATTACATATAAAAGATCATACTTTTGACATAAATTTTGCTACTTTAATATTGAAGTATTTTTTCCTAGAATACCTTTGTCTTTAGTTTATAATGCAATCGAAGCAGATGGACTGGGATTGACAATAACAATGCATCAGGCTTTTGCATAAAAATATTAGATCAGTGATTTGGGTATTAGATGCAAGCTAAATTCATGTATTTGATATATAAAATAGTATAATACTCCAGATATTATGTGGTTTCTTCCACCCACAAAACTTCTTTTCCTCAATCCTTCAGTAATTGAAACATTGTTTGTGGCACATATATATTTAATCTCCGTCTACTACACAGACAGATTTAAACCATATTACTTTATCTTCCCCTGGTATTCCAAGTGTCATCAATAATCTGCAGTGATTTAAAATGACAGCATAATCTTTTAACTAGAATAATACTGGGAATCATGACCTGTATCTTTATTTTCTCTCTGTCATTGTGCTGAGTAGCCCTCAGTCTTGCTGGTACTAATGAAACAGCGTGGCATAAGAAACAATGTGTGTGAACATGTGACAGTCCAGCCTCTGATAGCGAGAGGCATTACAGGTAGATGAGGATACACCAGGACATAGGAAGTACTAAAATAGTTATTTTTAATAATTTCAGGCTCCATGGGAACAATATCTTGTCAATATCAGGTTTTTTCTCCTTTCATTTCCATGCTTCCTTGCAGTCTTTTCTCTCAGTTTAAGGCATGACACAAGTTGCACGTAACAGAAAGAATAAAACTAAACAGGAAATGCCTAAGTAAAACTCTGCCCTAAAAATTATTTACTGTAAATCTGTGATACACACCAAAGAATGTCCTCTGGCATTTTCCATTTGCTTTTACATCCACAGTTCACAAAAACATCAGCAATGATAGCATATGCCTGGATCCCCATCTCCCTGGTCTTTGAATTTCTTTTCATATATTTTACACAAAAATAAAGAGATGCTATTCCATGCTTTGCAGTCTAGTACTTATGCTCACCTATTGGAAGTGATCTGTAATATGTCAATCAATGTGTTCATTTCTGAATGCTGATCTTTAAAGAAGATTACAAACATGGAATCATCAAATCACAGAATTATAGAATGGTTTGGGTTGGAAAACACCTTAAATATCATCCAGTTCTGACCCTCCTGTCATAGGCAGGGATGGCACCCACTAGATCACGTTGCTTAAAGCCACATCCAGCCTGGCCTTGAACATTTCCAGGGATGGGGCACCCACAACTTCTCTGGGCAACCTGTGCCAGACCCTCATAGTGAAGAATTTGTTCCCTGCATCTAATCTAAACTTACCATCTTTCAGTCTGAAGCCATTCCCCCTTGCCCTTTCTCTACATGCCCTTGTAAAAAATCCTTCTCCATCTCTCTTGTAGGCCCCCACTAGGTACCAGAAGGCTGCTCTCAGGTCTCCTCAGAGCCTTCTGCTCTCCAGGCTGAGCAACCCCAACTCTCCCAGCTTGTCTTTATAGGAGAGGTGCTCTGAGCAGCTGAGCATCTTCATAACCCCCTTCTGAATACACTGCAACAAGTCCATGTCCTTCTTATATTGGGAGTCCTGGAGCTGGATGCAGCATTCCTGGTGGGGTCTCACAGGGCAGATGGGCAGAATCAGCTCCCCTGGACTGCTGGTCACTATTCTCTTCATGCAGCCCTGGGTGTGGTTGGCTTTCTGGGCTGAAAACACAGGGTGCTGGGTCATGTTGAGCTGCTCATCAACCAACACCCCCAAGTCCTTCTCCTCAGAATGTTATTGTCCTTCTGTTCACTTTTTAACTTGGGATCTAATCTGAGAAATACAACTGGAGAATTACAAAGATATATGAGTCAAGAGACTGAAAACTGATAGTTGTGAGGATACAGTGGCTGCTTACTCTCTCTCTAATGCAGTTTTACATTTTGGACCGCAGAAGGTTTCAGGATAGAATACTTCTGTTAAGATGGTATTCTCTGTCAATTTTTCCAGCTTACTCGTGCAAGCCATTATTCAATAAAAACAGGAAAAGCAAGGCTTTTTCATAATTTTCAAACAGAAAAATAACAACAGAGTGAGACCAAGACAGAGGCAGGCTGGACAGATTTGGTCAATCCTGTATTTCCTAAGAAGACAGAGAAATATACAAACATGTAAATAAACACATTGTAAATACATATGGTATGCATATAAATTATGCCTCATAGGAAATGATGTATCCTTGCATAAGATTTTTAAAATTTTTTGCAAGCAACTTTGAAATGTGATTGTGTGGCAAAAAAAAACCCCTTAAATACAGTTGAAATGTCTCTATTTCTTAGCTGAAATAGCAACTTCTACACTAAATGAGGTCAGCCTACATTCAAAAAAGGACATTTCTAGCTGCCAATTTTGTACGTTTCCTCAGTGGAATTCAAACAATTCAGTTTCATTTTCCCCTTTTTGTCATCAGATTTTATTTCTTTTCCTAGAAAAATAATTTCCTATGAATATGAGAAATACTAGTTAAAATGAATATGCACAAAACAAAGTGTGAAGTATGCTCAGCAGTTGCAAGACAAGAGTCAATAGCACATATGAGAGGCTGAAAACAAACCTGGAAAAATGTTGTAAATCTGGTTTAGATCACAAAACATGACTCTTATTGGAGAAATCACCTTTCTTCTGTGAGTTAGCTGTACTCATTCCTGTTCTGGATCTTAAATTATGTTAATCAGATACTGCTTATGAGGGAATCATAAGTGACTGTTACCATAGGAACTACAGGTTTATTTTTTTTTTAAGTTTGTTTCTGAATTTTGAAGTAATTATTGAGTTCAATGACAGATGTGCAGTATAGCACATACTTCACAGATTAAACCAATCATGTTATAGCTAATTGTATGGACTATACTTCAAGTCAGCATATAGATGAGTATAAAATGAGAGGATGAATTTTCTGGTTGTTATGAAGTTGTGTTTGGTTATATGCCCAACATGAAAACTCAAAATAAGCAGCAGCTGAAACGTCATGTGTTGCAGTACAAAAAATGCTGGCAGAATCAATAAAAACCATTAGAGAAGAAGAACTGTCCCTCTAGAGAACACCATTGATCCATATTGGAACACATGGTGTGCAAATATGTTTTTTAGTATGAGAGACTATATTTTTATTAATTTTAGGTGGTATATTTTGTAATCAAAGTGTGAAATTAAGATGTCTAGTTGAGTTGTTTTCAACTGTTTGGAAATCGAAATAGAGTGGAATTTTGACTAACAAAAACAGTTGAGAACAAGTTGGACTAAGTTTCCCAAGCAGTTTCTTGGGAAAAGTAAATGTTTGAAATTTTTACAAAAATTATGAGAGAAATATGCAGAAATGAACTGATCTTTCCTATTCAAGAAATGGCAGAATTCAAACTTACTAAAGGATATATTGAAGTCCAGCACAACCTGCATCATCCTAAACTGCATAACAGAAACTGAGGCAAATAGAAAACTTCATGCTATTTTGTGCAGTGAAAACATGATCCAGAATTTCCTGAACACAGTAAAAAAAAACCCTCATCAACTTTATGAGATTTGTGATCAGACCCTATTTCATTAACTTATGAAGAACTCATTGTTTTTTTAGAATATAGAGCAGAAAATCTGAGAGCATGTTCTGCTCTGAAAACACTGTAGTGCCACAGAAAGCTATCTGCATGTTTGAGAAGTTAAACTGACCATGCTAACATGTCATTGAATTAAAAAAAAAAAAAGAAAGAAAAGGGAGAATTTTAACCAAAGTTGATAATGAGCTTCAGGGAGGAATCGTTAGTGTCTGTGCTCATTAAAGACAGAGATTAAAGCAGTCCAATTAGTGCGCATGCATGAGAGTAAAAAGGACGAAGTCCAAAGAAAGAGCAATGGAAATTGTAACAAAAGATTTTTTGTTCTTGTTTAGAGGTTCCTTCGTGCATTTGTGTAACAACAGATAATTTATTTTCTCGTCATTCAGAACTATAGGCCTGTCTGCGTCTTTGAAAACTTGTTTCCCTTGCCTTCAGAAGACCTTTTAAAGAAAAATTATCTGTAATTAAATTCCCATCTGCAAATAACATCAGAATTAATTGCAGATTAATGCAACTATATTGGAACATTTTCAAATAATGATTTTTTTCTTCTAATTATCTCCCCTTTAAGGAACTGTGTATATGGTAATGTCTCCTGTGTGGAATGAAAAGTAGCACGACAAGTGAGATGCTTTGCAATGAAATGCAGTGCTTTAATTGCAGTGAGATGCTTTAGACATCTAAAAGGTAGGCATGTTATCTATGCATTTTATATTTAATATAAATAAAGGATATTTAATAATATTTAATATAAATTAATAGAGATAGCTGGGTAGCTAATTCCACATAGCTTTAAATAAGGAATTTACAGCAACTTTCGGAGGTATCAAGTATTCACTAGAGGATCCTGAATGACTGCCCTTGACCAGATCCTAACTTCTACACAGCTTTAGCAGGATTAGACAGATTTCTGTCCTTTTTTCGTGGGATTCAACTTGCAGATTCAGAAATCTGCATGTCGAGAGTTGAGCAACATGTCCTTCTTCACAATTTCAAGGATTTGGTCAATCCAAATCTTGAGAGTTATTAAAGATTTCCTGAGATAAGCATTTTCATTTTGTCACTTGTGGTGTTTTGTCCGGAGTTGCCAGCTCTGGGGGTAAGCCAGGTGACCTCCAGAGGTCCCTTCCGACTTCAACTACTCTGTTGTTTAAAGTCTTGGCAGGGACTTTAAAATCTTGTCAGGTAACAAGAATTGCCCAAGAACTAAAAATATGTAACTTAAAATTACCCTACAATATTATCTCCTGACCTAACTGTTATGATTTATTATCTGCAATGTTCTAATGTCTAGGGCTCTCAGATCTATATAAGAACTGTACTGTACTAGTCATAAATATCTAACAAAATGATCTAAGCATATGTACATAATAACACAAGGCTGAACAATCCAGCTTTTGGATTGTGGGAATAGGAAGCTGGGACCTTTTCCCAGATCTTTTCTTACACAGAAATTCACTAAAGATCTTTTTTCCTGGTGCTCTTCCCATTTATTCTGAGCTACCACTTTTTGAGAAAATCACTGTTTATCTTATAGATTTGTTCACATGTACTGCAAAGCAATCCAGTCCAAATCTTACCAATGTAGTAAGATCATTTGCTGCATCAAAGAAGAAATGCAAAATACTGTGGTGCATTCCTCAGTTTGTATAAAACAGGAAGGTAAAGGCAGTTTTTGTGGCTTTTTTGTTTGCTTGTTTGTTTTTCTCAACCCATGGCGTTACCTAGATGATTATACAAGATTGCAGGAAAATAGAGAAAAATATACCAGTTTCAAGCATAAGACTTCCTTCCAACAAATCAGTGCAGTGAAAATAACCTTCCGTCCTTTTTCAGCAGGCAGGCTTTTAAGTAGTGTTGGCTTGGTGGCAATGGCCCATTTCACTCAAGGATGTTGTCCTTAATAGGATCTAGAGGACTATGACCAAAATTTTAAAACATGGGTGCTAAATCTGTATTTAGGTCTACAGAACAAGCATTCAGAGAGTGGATGAGATAACAATGGAGCACCACTCTCTAGCTTGGTAGGGAGGGCTTGCACCTGGGGAATCCTTCATTTTGGCTTCTTGCAGTCCTGCCCTTCCCTCCCTGCCCCAGCCACTGTTTCATGCAAATTGCTTCCTTCTCATCTTGGGAAGGTGCTCTCATATCAGACCACAGGTGAGGGACCTCAATGCCTTTCTGGGACTGAGGATGGAAAAACACAAAACTGAGGATAGAGAAGGGCTGTTCTGTCAGAGACATAAGGACAAAGTAGAGTTTAAAGGAAGGGCAGAGCAGTCCGAGAGTAGTGTCAGAAATGAAAAGATCCATCAAACCCAGACGATGGAAGAATGGCACGGAAGGACAAATGGCAGAGGAAGAAACCCTGGATTACATAATTTATTAGAGCAAACATATTTTCAAACTGGGGAAAGCTCTTCTAGTCTAGAAGAAGAATTCAGTGATTAACTGATGTTAACTGAGGAAATATCAGGGTCAACTAAAGCTAGACTTTACAGGCAAGGAAAGAAATCACTAAAATAGATGTAAAAATATGGAAACAGGACATTTAAAATTCACTTATCTAGTGCATGAATTGAACCTGCAATGCACACAGTGATTGCAGTGATTTAACATATGCCTAAAATGGTGAATGATAGAAAAATAACAACTGAGATGCTAAACTATGTCATACTATATATATTCATAGAGAAACCTTTCTAGTGATCTCTGTATCATAAAAAGATTAGCAAAGAAACCTGAATAACAAACCCAGGACAGAGCTGAGTTAAGACTGAAGCAGAGACAGATTTTGCAGCAGAGCCAGGTTCTCGACCCTTTTGTGGACAGTGGGTGAACAGCTGCCCTATGGGGTGCAAAGTAAGGATATGTCCAGGATACCAGCAGCCTTGCAGCTCTGGCAGCTCCCAGAGTATTGCAGCCCCAAGCCAGTGTGACCATTAAGGAAAACATCAGGCCCTGAAAGTAAAATTTAAGATGAATAAGCCTCATTTCTACAAGCTAACCCCTTTTTCAAAAATACAGCATGTCCTTTCAGCTAGTTCAGATCTGCTTAATGTAATTTATCTTCTTTAACATACAGATATTTGTCTTCAGAATAAGTAGCTCAGACCACTAAGTCATTAATAGTATCCCTCTTCTAGCCTACAGATTGCTTATCACTCTTGGATCTACTAATTTAGAAAATGAAAATGAAATTCAGGGGTAGATAACAATATTTTCATATCCTGAAAATTGCAGTGTTTCTGAGTTGTCTTCATTAATCTGTGTGAGGTAGAAGTGTCTGCCTTTTGTTTAAATTACCTTTCCTATTGTGACCGTTTGAATATACAGATAGTAAAAGCTGTTGCCCCGCTGTTATGATCTTCTAGGCAAGTGAGACTGACCATAGCAGAGCTTGTTTGGAAGCTGACATTTCAAATGAATGTACATTCTTTTTTTATACTATCATTTTAGGTTATTACTTTATTATCTAGTTTTGTAGACATGAGAGAGCAAATAAATGTTAAGGAAAGGTCTGAATCAACTGTGTGAGAAGTCTGGGTGAAAAGGAAGTGAGTTTTCAGACAACGTAGTCTATCAAAAAAGTTTTTCAAAGCATTTGAAATTAGTGTTAACATTTACAAGATCAGTTTTGCACTTTTCTCTTTGCACTGAGTTTAATGTTATCAAAAGCAAATCAAACCAAAAGACAACCCCTTATCATCAAATTTGCCTCCATGTTGCCCTTCTAACATCTTATCTTGGCTTTGTTTTCAAGGGCACATCACAGCAATTTCCCAGAAAAAAAACAAACCATGGACGTTCGGGTCAAACAGCTGGCAGTGATGGCCCTGCTTGCTCTGGCTGATGCTCCCCTGCCGAAGCCAGCACGGGCCCCTCTGGTTCTGCACAAACCTTTCATGGTGCTCTGGAATGCGCCAACCGAGCAGTGCAGGCTGCGGTACAAGGTGGACCTGGATCTCAGTGTGTTTGACATTGCATCCAACATCAACGAGACTCTGAGTGGATCCAATGTGACAATCTTCTATCACACTCATTTGGGATACTATCCCTACTACTCAGATAATGGAGATCCCATTAATGGAGGAGTGCCCCAGAACGAAAGTCTTATCAAACACCTTAGCAAAGCAAAGTCTGACATTGACTTTTGCATACCCATGAAGAAATTCCAGGGACTTGCAGTCATTGACTGGGAAAACTGGAGGCCCCAGTGGGATAGGAACTGGGGCAATAAAAGCATTTATAGAAATAAATCTCTCGAGATTGTTAGGAGACGGCATCCTCGGTGGTCAGAAGACAAAATTAGGAAAGTGGCTAAAGAGGAATTTGAAAACGCTGGCAGGAGTTTTATGAATAACACCATCCTTCTGGCTGAGCATATGAGACCAAATGGTTTGTGGGGTTACTATCTTTACCCAGACTGCTACAACTACGATTACAAAGAACATCCCCAAACATACACAGGGAAATGCCCACCCATTGAGTCTTTCCGCAATGACCTCCTGCTTTGGCTGTGGAAGGAAAGCACTGCTCTCTACCCTTCTATATACCTGGATTATATACTCAAGTCAAGTCCAAACGCACTAAAATTTGTTCACTTTCGGGTTAAAGAGGCAATACGTGTTGCCTCAATTGCTAGAAAAGACTATGTTTTGCCTGTGTTTGTTTACTCCAGACCATTTTATGCCTATACATTTCATGTTTTAACAGAGGTAAGCAGACAGACTTCTTTCAAAATTTAGAAATTAGAAATAGCCTCTTAGAAAAAATATGTTCTAAAAGCTTTTCCTGTATAAAAGTGCTTATGCATTTGTTTTACATATTTAAGGCAGCCCCCTGAGAGGAAGTACTGTAGTCATAGTACAAAACTCTATGCCTTTCAAGAGTTAATATTGCAGTGGTTTGGTCTACCTCTGTGAGATAACATTCCATATTGCTAGTGAAGGTAATTTAGAAAGAAAGTACAAATAAGTATATTGCTTATGGAAGTAATTCATTCTGATATCTTTATTCTTGAAGGCAGCTTGTGAAATGCACTTGACAGATTTTGTGAAGTTTAGAATTAATTAGTGTAATTGAAAGATAAACTTTCATGAGAAAGGAGCCTCAGGGCTTTTTTTGTTTCTTTATGCAAATGTAAATTCATTCAGTATAGAAATAAACTAGCCAAGTAAAGTAATCTGTCCTGGAGTTCCTAACTCCTGCATTATGAGCATTGGGCATCTCTCTCAATTTTCAGAAGGACAACACCTTCATGTCTAACATTTAGTGCTAAACTGTAGAGTCCTTTTATCAAAGATACTCAGTTTTTGAGTCATGCAATGTTCCATCAACCAGTGATCAAGTGCAATAAATATGTAGTGGCCAGAACACTGATGGTTATATATGTGCAAATCTCAGACTTTCTGGATATATAATGATGATTGTTGCTCTGACTTTGTTTATGCACATAAAAGAGATGCGCAGACACTTATTAATTTCTCTAATAGTTGCCTCAAGTGCCAAAAGTTTTTCTTTGGTTTCTATCAATTCCACGAGAAAGCAGAAAATCTGGGACAGGGAACTCATGGAAATAACCCCTTGATGACAAAGGGCATCTGGGAGTGCTCCCTCCCTTTATTTTATGGAGAGCTGCATGGGAGATTCCTTCTAATGCTGCCATAGGCAAGTTCCTGACTCAAATCAGAGCAGGAAAAGGGAGAGAAGTGGCAAGGGAAAAGGCAAAGTTCAGTCCAGTGAACCACAGGCTGTGGGGCCTTCAGCCTGGAGCTGGAGCTGAGGAGGTGCGGCAGATCCCTGAGAGCCTGAGAAATGTTTCAGGATGACTCCAGGAAGCAAATGCTACTTTCAGGCTGCCCCTTGGAAGCAAATTGTACATAGAAGTAATTAGGAATTTGGTCTGGTTCATTTTCAGCAACCAGGAGCCCTCTGGAGCTGTTTTTGCTGTGGAAATCACAGGTGCTATCTGACTCAGAAATCATGGGCAGATAGGCCAGTCTAGTCCTGAAGGCAAGGAGTCACTGGCTTCAGTACAGGCAGGATATCACAGAACACCTTCACTGAAGAACTCAGGCTAGGAAATACATAACAATTCTTCAAATGAAGTCAGTAATAATACATTTTTATGAGATTAATTAGTCCCGTGATCAACATAAAAATACAATTAATTTTACTGAAAGCTACGGAAACTAGCATGGTGTCACCAGTTATATGTGAGTTCAAAATCTGTGGTGGTACATAGTTACTGTTTTACCTTCAGCTGTTTCCTGAATAGTACAGTAGCAATTTGGAGTGATGCTCCTCTCAGGTTACATTCTTTAACTCACCAGCCTGTTTCCCAGTTGCATGCAGCCATTTACTTTTGGATTCTTGAAAGATTGCTTTACTATTCTGTAGCCAGGAAAGATCTTTGCATAGCCATAGAAACATATTTGGATTATGCTCCACTACATATTTTCTAAAAAGGACAGCATGGGCAGGGTACTCAACATGGGACAGGGTTTGATGTATCCAGACTAAACACATCATCTGTGAGACCAGCTTGGGGTCTGACAGGAACTTGCAGGGTTCTAAAAACCTTCTACATAGAAATCATCCAGAAAATAATGTTCTTGTATTCTTCCATAGCCCTGGAGGCACTGGGATAATTTAAATGTGTTTTTGTATGTTCAGGTTTTAGACTAGATTGGAGCTTCTCATTTAACCCATGCCATGCCCCTAAGTGATGCTCAAAAAGTTACAAACAAGACATTAAACCTCTGAGCTCCAGAAACAATGTGCATGAAGGTAACAAGGAAAGGTGCCAGGACAATGACATCCATGCTAAATGGGCTCAGAAAAATCAGGACAGTAGGCAGATGGGATAGCCTGACCTCTGGCAGGGACTGGGCCAGGACAATAACAGCCTTGCTCCATTGAGCTGTGCAAGAGCTGTACTTTCTATTCCAACAGAAACAGTACTGACATTCAAGATTTGTGTGCAAGCCCTTCTGTACAAAGGGTTTATGTGAAATTACATGGTGGAGTCAGAAAAAAATGGTTGTGAGTCAGAGTCAGTGAGGGAGAGACACAGGTCTATCAAACCTTCAGAAAGATGAAAGGCCCAGGTCCCAGACAGATGCTGTAGCTGTGTGTGCTGTACCTTTCACCCTGACTGCATCTGGAAATCAGGTGAGTTGTGCATAAGGTGTCTGAGAAATTAGTCCTGATTTTTATCTTGGAAATAATTTATAAATTCTGAATTGGGATCCCAAATAATTATGAAAGGTTTTTGTATAGAAAAAATGTGTATAAGCAGTTTGCCATCTGTAGAGTATTTAGAAACTTTCTGCTGAGACAATTCATGACTAAGTGTGTGGGAGAAGGAAGTCTCACAGTAGCATCTGTGCTTCCTGACTAGATGGCTGATATAATTAATAAAGCAGGATGGCAACTGAGAAATGATCGATTGTTCTCTAGTTAAGGAGTTGCAAAGACTGTATAAAAGACCTTAAGTCTCTTTTAAAATAAATTTTCGTTTTGTCAAATGAAGGAATATTGTAATGTCTGTCACTACTGATCAGGAATTACTTTTTAATCAATTATTGTAGACAGAAATTATTTTAGATGTAATTGATTATGCCTTGAAATTTGGGGGAAGAAGTTCCTTCCTATATATTTTTGAAGATTTATTTGCATTTTTCTAGACACAATATTCATAATCTCAGAGAATGGCTTTAAGGCACTTGCAGGATACATTGCCATGCTGTTGGCAAGGCACTGGTGACCACTTTTCAACACTCAGGCTGCTCTGGTAGAGTTGTATTATTGCTATTGTTACAACTCAGCTCCTTATTGGTTGAATTCTGAAAGTCGACAAGGTTAAATCTATATGCAAATGTGTGTGCATTTGGTCCCGTCCCCCCTCCCCCCCCCGCCCACTTGGCACCTGTAGCAGGGAGAGAGGTTCATTTTTCAAAGATATGTTTCTTGGACTAATGGCACTCATGCTGGTAGAAACAGCAGCCCTGTAACTCTGTTGGTATGGCTAAAGCAGCATGAGTTAGAGCCCTGCCTAAAGCCATTAGCTGCAACTAAACACTGTAAGGGTGATCCAGTGATGTGTGATCATACTGACTATCACTTGCCAAAAATGTTACCTAGGTAGGTCTGGTAATCATTCAAAGACTAGTAGATAAAATAGATCACTAAATTCTTACTCCACTGGCTTGGTTGGAGGAACCCTTGTGAATAAACTAAAAAGATTCCATTATTTAGTAGGCACACAGATGAATGCCACCTATGCAAACCTTTGTAGAGACACAGAAGAGCTTTCTAAACTAAACAGTTTAGAAAGTTAGTGATTTTATTGTCAAGAATATACTGCAGGACCAATGTTGTCCCTGGGGAAAAAAAAAAGAAGGGATGCCCATATCTCAGTGCTTTTTTACTTTCAATTTTGTATATTTGTTTTTCTCATGTGTGGATTTGGCCTTCTTTTTCAGAGGGATCTGGTCAATACCATCGGGGAAAGCGCGGCTTTGGGAGCAGCTGGAGTTGTTCTCTGGGGCAGTATGCAATACGCCAGCTCAAAGGTCGGTCATATCAGTCATCAGTTCTGAGGAATCACCTCAACACCTCTTGTCTGACACCACACCCTCCATACACCTATCTACCTTTATCAGTGTCATCAGCCAGTAACTGAGGACGATGGCTCAGTACTATTTTCAGGTCCCATTAATTCTGTTAGGCTGAAGTCTCATTGCTTTGGGCAGGTCCTTTGTAGCTCAGTGGAATAATGAGTCCAGGTGAGGAGAAAGATATGTTTCAGAAAAATGCCGTACAAGTATAAGCACAGCTTGTTTTACAGTGACTATGGCAGTTGTCCAGATCGACTGGGAAAGAATGGAGTCTGGAGGTGAGGTATTTTCTCCAGTTGCTAATGTTGAAATGTTACATGGAAAGCAGTGTCACAAGACAAGCCCTAGTTACTTCTCCCAGGTTCATCAGACTTTCATAAATAAACCTTCCTGAGGAGATGGGAGGCAGCAGTGGAGTTTCCCAGGAGGCATGGCAGGATAGCCCCCATTCCTAAACCTGGGCTTTGGTGCCCATTCTGCTTTTCATGCAGTCTGCTCTCCTACTCCTGAAATCTCTGGCAAAGTACCACTGACATGGTCAGTGGATCTAGGAAATCCGAACTGGAACTTTCTAGTTGCAATTGCATCAACTTCTGTGCTGGTTTATGAAAATTATGTGACTCCTGGTAAACTGAAGGTATTGGAGTGATCAGGGCCAGAATGGTGACTTAATTTGTGCTTTAAAACCTGTTAGTCCCATGCACTTCTCCTAGTCAGAAGTTACCAGAAATGTCTACTTAAGGAACCAGTTAATCTCAGATATGAACCATATGAACTCTCTTTCTGCTTCCTGGAACTCCTCCCTTGTCTCACACTGTATATTCCTACCAGGCACTCAAATAGAAACTATAGTAGACGTCAACACTTTTCTAATCTTACACATGGAAATAAACTCATTTAAACCAAATAGATCACTCCAGTATGTAAGTCCAACAAGATTTTTCTCAATGGATTCCTTTAGGCAAGAGCAGTTTAGTACTAGCATCATTTTAGACATAATAAACTTGGACACTGTGCTAGATACTGAGAAATGTGCCATGGTGTTTTATTATTCACAGGAGAGCTGCTTAACCGTGAAGCAGTACATTGATGGACCTTTGGGACATTACGTCATTAATGTGACCTCAGCAGCCAAACTCTGCAGCAAAGTCCTGTGCAAGAAGAATGGAAGATGTATCCGCAAAAACAGCGACTCTTCTGCTTACCTCCATTTGTCACCCACTGATTTTAAGATCCACCACCGTCAGTCAGAGAGGGGCCCCAGGTTCCAGGTGACTGGTGAACCCAGCCTGGAGAGTATTGAAGCCATGAAGCAGAGATTTATTTGTCAGTGTTACCAGGGGTGGACAGGAATATTTTGTGAATTGCCTGACCAAAGGCTATTGGAACACTGGGTTCCTGTAGTGTTTAGTAAATCAAGAAAACAAAGCCTTTTCATCTTCCTCTTAGGAGCCATGCAGCTTCTTCTGCTTTGTTCTACACATTAAGGTCTTCTAAGGCAGTGCAAGGGAATAAAAATGATGTTTCTAAGAGTTCTGCCTCTTTAAAAAATTTTATTGTAAAGGGAAAAGGCATTCTTGATTAAATAATTTTATTCCGTTTTAGTAATTTTCCACTCCTGGAACTTTTTTAGACATTAAAAATTTTGAAAGCATTTTTTTACCATCTCCTGTATTCCTACCATGTGTTTCACTCATGTTTGACAGAAAAAGATTCTGTTGTTGCAGTGGAAGTTTTACCTGAGGAAAAAAGTTAAATGAACTTGTACAAAGATTCAATGACGTAGAAGATTAACAAGAAGAACACAGAACCTCTTTGTTTTGGGGCTGGGTGATTTGACATGGTGATGAGGAGAGTCTTGTGGACCAGGGATTGGTGCAGGGACTCTGCAGCTTTTGCTGAAATAAAGTGGTACATTGTGTGAGCAGCTGCACTGTGCCAGAGCCACATCCATTGATCCTACTGCTTCTTCATAAGCAATGTGAAGAGTAGAGAGTTATACATCAGCACACACTTTAAAAAATTTATATTTCAGTATTCCGAGGCCTAATTTGATTCATGTTGCTTCTAGAGGTATTGGTATTTCCAGTACTAGTGTTCTGCCATCAGTTTCAAAGATAATGTCTGACTGAACATCTCTGCAATTACTTTTAGGTGAGGGGATTCTGGGCCCTGAGAGCAGCGCTGGCACCTGGCACCCTGCAGTGCTTCTGCCTGGGGAGGAAATAGGGAAGTGCTTCTTTGCTTACCCCAACCCCTTGGGAAGAAGGCATCCCTGCTGCCTTTGGAGCTGCTACAGGTCTTTGCTTTTTGCTGGCTGGCCAATGATGGGAAATGAGAACAGGCTGACAGATGCTACTGTCAGTGTGTGTTTCCCTCAGCAGGTCAGAAGAAAATGAAGAACTCTATTCATTGAAATATTTTGGCTTGCAGCCTTTGGCTTCAGATGGGGACCTCTCTGAAGGTGGTATAGCTTAATGAACTACTGATTACTGGTTAATTTAGTGTCCATAACACTCTGTTCTGTCAGGCTGTGCTATGTCCATTTGCAGTTATTCATTGATTCACGTTCATGTGTGAACAAATGCATTCCATCAAAGATCTGTCTGCCACATAGCCTTTCAATGTAACAAACAATGGATACCTTCACTGAATTGAAGACAAGCCCAAGAAATTTCCTACACCACTCTGATTTACTAAAACAATTTTATTTGAGGTTTTTGTATGATGCATTGGAATGAGTATTGTTCCAGATCATGGACACAGACATTAATAAGAAACCAACACATGGGTCTAAGATATCTTTTTTGCCCTTACTAGTGTCTGTATTGATCATCTGTGTCCTGACTACATTGCTCACATTACACAGCATCCTATTCCTGTACCAGTTTGATTAAAAGCAGCAAGGCTATATGGAGAAGATACTCAACTGTTTAAGGAGGTCTGAATCTGCTTCTTATCCAGGCCCCCTTCTTGAGACTTTCCTAAATTACTTTAAACATTAACATGTCTCTATGAATTATAATCTGCAATATTCTCTGTAATCTCCTTATCTCTGAACATTTCTTCATGGTAACCCCACATAACAAAAACTATCTTTGCTTTGCCCAGACCAGATTCACAGCTGGTGTGAAAGGTGATGCTCAGATTCACTTGAACCAAAGATCCAGCTCACTACAGACCTTCAGTGGATGTTAAGGCTGCCTTTAAACCAAGGCACTGAAATTGAGCAGACTTAGTTAAGTAGAGACTAAGTGACTTGGGGCCTATAGTGAGTCTTTGTAATGTCATGTGCTGAGAAGCTCCAGGAGAGCTTTGCCAGTGACCTTTTGCTTTGTAATGTATAACAGTAATGGACGACAGCAAAAGTAAAGGTAAAAAACTTCCTTATTTTGGTGGGGGAGAGAAAGGATTAAAATTGAAGTTTAGAAAAACTGACAGCTATTAAGACCTAAGCCTTTAAATTGAAGTTATTGTGCTTACCTTATAAAATATTTGTATCTATATCTGTAGATACATTCTGTTTTAGCTTCTTTATTCAGTTCAGATTTTGTTAAACTTCAAGGGAACTTATACCTACTTTAGTATCTTGAGAGCATAGAAACTATTAGCCCAGTTTTTCTAAATACCTGTCACCAGTGTAGGTCTGTATTTAAACTGGGTGCTCCTGATTTGCATAATGCTGTCCTATAGAGCTGAAGTGAAAATGTTGTAATGCTTATGCACTGTGTCAGTGAAATGTGTTGATAAAATTTTCTGTGTCAATTCATAATGTGTTTTCATTATTTCTGTATGCTTATAAGAATGAATGATGTTGAGACTTAAACAGATGATTTATTTGGGTAGCATAAATTCAATTCAACTGACATAAGGTCTTCATCAGCTAAAGTTCTGGTAATTTGTGGGAAATTTATGCAAACTAAGCAAATGCTGTGGGTGAAATATCCGCGTTTTTGATTCAGTCTGTAGTGTATATCCTTTATGAGGAAATGCTGGTAGAGATCTGTACAAGTACATAAGGCTCTGTCAGTTTATGTCGGATTTGAATTTGTCCAATGGTTCTTCTTTAGCCTAGGTTACAATTTCACACAGAAGAGTGTGTGAGTCTCTATGGTAGCACATCTACCTGGACACAAAGGCTTTTGAATTTGGGTCATATATTTCTGTAAAGAGCTGTGAGGTCAGTTCTTCATCTGCATCACTAGGTTGTCTTAGGTAGAAGAGCAAGATCAGAATTTGGTCTAGGCTTCTTAATAATTATTAAGGAATCAAACATCTAAGTGAATGCAATTTTACAATTTCTTTTCTATTTCACCAAGTTAGAGCACTTTCTTTTGTGAAGAAAACAAGATTTACCATATGACAATGTCCCTGGAAGAGGTAGAGGTGGAGGTAGCTCTGCTGCTGACTGAGGACAGTAGAAGTTGTCCTGAGTGCTCCCATGTGGACCACCAACTACACCAGCCAGTACCAAATTTAGGATATATTTGATTCCTTAGATCCACAAATGGGTCACCTTCCAGGAGAGCGTCACTATGTGGTGCTGCGTTAGTGCCCTTTACCAGAAAGAATCCAGGGTAGGATCATGCCAGGTTGGTTGGAAACTGATGCTGGGCAGGACCACAGAGCATGGAGAAACATGAAATATAGTCAAAACCTTAGTAACAAGCAATTTTTTTCCTTCAGTTACCTTTAAATTAATGCTACAAGCAATTTTTTCCTTCAGTTACCTTTAAATTAATGCTACTCTTAAAATTAAACTATGAACTAATTGGTTCACTTTATACAGGTTGTACGTTTCAGTCTTTGGAGAGACACAATCCAGATTGTATCTGTAGTGCAATTATTGGAGAAGGGAGAGTCTAAAGCAGCAGAGAGCCTTTACGATGATGTCCTTAACTAGAACCAGTTCTTAAACCATAGTTGATCCTGGGAAAAATATACTGATTTCCAGAGACAACAGAAATAAGAATTTGACTTATTTTATCTGAACCACTTCTGCTTCAAGATGATCATGGACCCAGACCCCAGTTCTTCCCAAATGCTGAGCTGTAGACTCCTCTACTTAGCTGAGGATAAGCAACACACTGACAGGCTTTCAGCTTTTATCAAGTCTTCTGATTTAGCACTCAAAAACTTTGAAATTTTGGGAAATATTATGCTCATTTCCTATTTCTTTTTCACTACAGCTGGGTGTTGCACTTAATAAAATTTATTAATAAAATTTATTTATAAAATATAGAAAGCCTGAGACTCATTTTGTTCCACTTCAGTCTGACTGGTAAATGTGTGGGATTGTGGTTCCAACTTGACCAGCTTTAGGTGCCACTGGCATCTTCTTTCCACTCCCAAACTTTCCTCTCACTCCCATCCATCCATCATGGTGTGCTGTTCCCTGCTTGTGATGGAACAGCTGCTCAGAGGCCCTTGACCTGATCTGGATTGGGAAATTCTCCAGGTCAAATGTTCCCTTGTTAAAATTACAGTGCCTTCCCACAATGTTATTTGTTTTTTCTGAAAGTCACATTAATTCCTCTATCTGACTCACACCATTCTGTCCAAAAGGTTGAGCCAGGGCTAAGGAAGCAGACAAAACCCACAAGGTCACAAAGCCATAAGCAAAGCATTGTCACCCAAGACAATAAATTGTGAGTAAGCAGCCTTGGAATGCAGTTGGCAGCATCAGTCCTGGCTCACCCAGCCCGTGTCTGGGTCAGTGTGGCAGGGGAAGGGCAGTGCCTGGCAGCCTCTGCCCTCCTTCCTGCCTCCATGGGCAACGGCAGGCAGCACATCTGCCCAAGGATGGGGATACTGCCATGTCAGGGTACCTGCTGGATTCCCCCAAAACTGAGAGCTCCTTGCAGTGATCAGCCCAGACCTTGGTGCCTCACAAGATGCCAAAGTTAGGATAAGTAAAACTCTCCTGGCGTGGCCCAACTCAGGAACCTGGATATTTAATGTGTGTTCTGAAGTACCCTTTTGCCACTGAGTCTTAAGGTTGAAAAAAGATGAGAAAGGCTTCCTGGCTGAACATAATCATGTGTGCTTTTTGTGTTTCATCGGCTTTTTCCAAATGCAGTGTTTTCAGCTAGGGTCAGCGGCTTTGTAAAAATGAGAATGATAGGATTATTTAGAAAGGAGCTAACAGCTCTCATCAATGAAACCAACAGAATGAAATCTCAGATCAGTTCAGATTTGTAATGCTGCATGTAAATACATTTTTGTATACAAATCCTCTTTTAAAACTCCTTGCTAAGATTAAAAAAAGTCACTTAAATTAAAAATTATATCAGTTTTGCACTGAAACCATTTGTTGTAGATAATGAATTAATTGTGCTTAAGACACTGTGGCAGCCACAACTTCTCTCTTTTTTACCTTTCAGGAAAACTAATTTCCTGTCAATCTATGCCAGACTCAGAGGGTGGGAGCATTTGCAAATACAGGTTACTCTAAAAACAAATTGGAAATTATAGTTCTGTACACTTTGAAGAACCATACTGACTGGGAACAGTGCAGATTCTCAGATACAAAAGTTCTATCCTTCTAAAAACCTAAGAGAAAACAATGCTGTTGCATATTGCTCAATGAATTTAAAGCCCCTGAGTTGTCTTCACTCAGCCATGGCTCCGTGTGCCTTCCACATACCGCAGCACGAGGCAGTAAGGAGCAGCAAGAGGTCCCATTAGGAAAGAGGGGAGAATTCCTTCCCTGGCTACCCAAATTAAGTTTGATTTAACTATGAGAGTTGACTTTGCTGCTTTTAAGAGTTACATCATAGCAGATTATCCCTTGTTCAATGTCAATGGAGTAATTCCACGGTATTTTTCGGATTCAAGGAATACCTTGTTTAAGCTGTAGTAAGAAAACCAGGGCATATGTGAATGTGCATTGATACCCATATATATCTACATGCATATGTAAATGAGAGTATGCATGTTCATACTGTAATGCACGTGTCTGTGGGCTTGACTCAGAAGCAGTAGAACAGTTCTGAGGGGTGTGAGACTTGGTTTTCTGCCTGGCAGGAGCAAGCTTGGAGCAGTTGCATAACCTTACAGCCTGGCATGTATGGCCTGTGCTGTTGCATGGATTATGTCTGTTATGTAACCCCTTTTATACAGAAAGCTAACAGCATCTAACAAGATAAAAATAAGCCGACTTCTATAATTTCAAATAACAGTATTTTAAACTTCACTTATGTGGCTGCTTCTATTTCAACATTAAATTTGGCCTCTTCAAAAAATTTATTGATTTTTTGACTAGGGTGATATTTTAACATACTGGCAGCCTGTTTTCTAAGAGAAAGTCAGAGCTCCTTTGTCATTTTCCCATTACAGCAAGAACTTTCAGAGCTTTTATTTAAGGTGCTCTCCAATGTCTATGAAAACAAAGCAGCCTAGAGCATCAGTCCTGCTTTTTTTCCTCAGACAGTCAAGAAGTCTGATGTTTGTGGGCAATTTTTGGAAAAATGATGTTTGTTTTCATGGTAGTAATAACCTTCTCAGTCAATTAGACAGCAGATTATTAAGAGCATTTCTTGTATTGCTCTTTCCAATGCTGAGTTTGCATGGTAGAACTAAAAGCATTTAGTTTTTAGCTCTGCTGAAGGTGTTCCTTACCTTGACTTTGTGTCCACTTGCCCTGCGTGCTGTGGAAGCCCTGCAGGGCTGATGCATCCCTCCTGGACAGCAATATGGTCAGTGGCTCATGTACACAGAGGACAGCTGGGTTTTTTAGCTGACACTTGCATTCACTTTGTGTTGTTACCCTTGTCCTCCATGTGTGGCTGCTCATGCCTGTCCCCATCATGAGGAGAAGTGAGCATTTTAATGCCCAGGGAATCTGCCTCTTCCCTTCTGCACATGGCTCCCAATGGGAGTGTTAAAAAAGGCTCGTGCCAGGTATTGCCTCTCCCTTGCTGGGCTGTCTTAGCTCCGTGGGTACAGGGAATACCCAAAGCCCTGGCAGGGCAGTTTGATACAGGATTTCCCTACATGGGAGACCAGAGGCCTGATGATGATTCTGATCTTCCTCCAGTGGGACCCAGGGATGGGGGAACACTGCTCTCAGGCAAGATGCAAGCTGGCCTTGGTAGGGACAGGACAGAGGCAGGGCCAGCGCAGGCCACTCACTGCTCTATCAAAGGTGCTTCCTCAAGCTTCGTAAAACAGAGTCAGGCCCAAAGATCCCACCGAGTACCTACAGTGATGCCCTTTGCATGGGATTAATTAATACAAGCATGCACTGATGTCCTTTGGAAGCTTTGGACTGCTCCTTGGACAAGTAGTCTTTTCTTTCACATCAAACTTCATGATGTGGAATTTGGGCATTTTTTCTAAATCTAGAAGTATGGAGGAATGAGACAAACTCTCCCTGGGCCTCCATAAGAATTCAGGTACCAATACACCTCGATTTAGAAGGACTAAGGATGTATAAGCACCACTGTTGTATTCATATCGCAGCAGCAGTTCTCAGATCAGAGCATACTTGGATTAAAAACCATTAATAAGCCAACCTGATTTCACTGAAGATGCTAATTTGAGTGGTAGAGTTACCTCACTTTTCACATTAACCTCACCAGAGAGCAATCTCCTATTTTAATTTTGTTCTGATTTCTCCTCTCTTAAAGGGGCATAGCCCCATCTGCTGTAAGACTGTTTATCATCATAGACTTAGAGTAGCTGAAAAGCAGGCATGAAATATTCATGTTTGCTTTGTTCACCCTTGGAATTTTCCTTTTAGACTGGTGTTAGTCCATTAGTTCCCAGCACCCACCAGCTGCTATAAGGACTGTAGGTAGCAGTTCCTCAAAATATCCCCTCTGTGCTCCTTGCAGTGAGGTAGCAGGTCCTGTGACAGCTGACAGCTGAGAGCTAGATGAAAAGGCACTAGAGGGGCATGGCCACTGAAAGAGGCTCATTAGGTTTGTTCAAAGTCTCCATCCATCCATGAGGCTCACCGAGGTTTACATGACCCCCAGCTTAAAATAATTGCAATAATCCCTTAGACTGACAACACTGAATTGTTGTGTTTTCTACAACACTAACATTTAGCTCTAATCTAATGCTCAGCTGGTGGGGATGAAAAAAATCAGACTTTTTGTTGTTGTTGATGATGTGTTACAGCTATTCTGTAGGAGTAGGAAGAGAGGAATGTCACCCATATCTGCTGGTGCTGGGTGCAAGCTATAATTACTCAAGCCTATGTGGGTGCTTGTTCTGCTCAGTTTGGGGACCAATCTTACCCTACTTCAGCTACACAGTAACTCTGCTGGACCCCAGGAAGGGTGGTGGGAGGAGAGTCAGGTCCTTTCGGTTGCACAGGGCTAATCTTCTCTTTAATTTCTATGAGAAGAACATGCTTGGAACATTAAGCATCACTGGTTTAGTTTTCATTTAGGATTTGCCTTACAATTGCATCAGGAAAGTGGGCAGAGAGGAAATCTGCTTCTAAAAACAACCAATTCAGCACAAAGTAGTAAGAGAGGCAGAGGGAGAGCACAAGCAGTTCTGATGCTTTTATATGGGCTCTTACATATTTTCTAAAGCAGCCTGAAGTCAGGTGGCTGGCTATGCTGGATCGTGGTCCTCTGAGCACATGCCCCATCTCCTGCCCTTTGCAGTGTGAGTATTTTGAACTACAGGTAAATGAGCTGTGTGGCAGGAAACCTGGGCATCCTGGCAGCCAGCTGAAGCCAACTCCTGAACACAGTCTTTATGTCTTAAGGCTGATGTACCCTCAAAGAATGTGAAACTTCTTGCTGTGCACATGCTGTAATGCATATAATTTTTAATATGCTATAACGCCCTGAAGACAATTGAGTAGCAATGCAGCCCACTCAGACTGATTTAGAACTCAGGCCACTGGGCTGACTCTATAGTGTAAGCATGCAAAATATAGCTCCTAGTGTAAAGGCTACCATCTTTGGAAAAGGCAGGTTCTGGAAAACCTTTGGGCTTAAAAGAGGTGGAATTTGTGGTATTGACCACTGAGAACCTTGTAAGGCTGGGCATGGGCCAAAGAGGCTTTGTGATTATTTCAGTGTATGCCAGAAAATGACCCAGTCACTGGCATCATGAGCATGAGGAAAGTACAAGCTGAGCATAAGGACTGCTTCTATGGATGTTTCAGTGGCCATTAAATCAATCCATCAAACCATCTGGCTTTTGCTAAGACCAAGCATGAGTCTAATCTCCCAGGCTAGGACCACTGTCAGGTGTAATTGTCTGCAGATGAGAGACATTTATGCAGTAAGAAGTGGGGGACATTTTTAGATTCAGAAGTCCAGCTATCTATTAGGCCACCAGAATGCATGTATCCTTGTGGTTTCGGACCTAGAGAGAGGGAAAAAAGCAACAACACACATGGACCTTTTTAGGGAAAAAAGGCCAACTTTATTGAGCGGAGAGCTTGTATTTAAGGCATGTTACAAGAGACTAGAACAGGACAGTAGCTCATTGGCTAATTGGGATAAACAACCAAGAGACCAGGCTTCAGGATGTATCCCATGGGAAAACAACAGGTGTTAATCTTTATTATGACTAGCACTCTGTTTTTCACCAGATTCTAAGTTGTTTTTGACCATTTATCACCTTGGGAAATTTCTTTTCTGTCTGCAGCTAACATCAGCTTCTCAGCCTGGGAAGCAAGAAGGATTCAGGCTTGAGAGAAAAGATTCTCGAGCTGTAATTTTGCAGCTCCCTAGGTGTCTCTGTCCACATATCCTCATGTAAATAATAAGACAAATTTACTAAAATTTACTATAGTAGCAAAAGGAGCTGAGATGATAGAGTCCAAACGATTGTCTTGATGAGCCCAACACACAGATGTAGCTTGTTTGCTAAAATGTGATCTCCTGTGTCCATAAGTCATAATAAGTTAAATTTTACTACAAAATTACCTTCCAGTAATTCAGCATTTTAACTTTTGATTCATTATTCAACTCATTCCTTACAATGCTAGGGAAATATTTCTATTGTATCAGATTAATACTTTAATTAGTAGCACTTTGAGGAGTAAATCCACCCTGATTTTGAAATGTCCCTCAGCAGTTAATGCTGCTCAGGTTTTCTAGCACCTTCATCAGGATCAGTGAAGGACTGTACTAAAAGAGTTTGAATCTTGGCTGTCATCAGTCATCAGTGTTACTGGGTCAGGCAGATAATTGTGCGATGAGGTCCATTTTTATTATCCATCATCCATTTTTATTATTATTTTCTCCATTTTTTATTATTTGTTATGCTATATATTTTGTCCCCTGCATTTGCTAACATAACAGAGATACTTTGCAGAATCTCAGTGAGGCAAATCACTAAAGGTTGTCTTGCTCTAATAAGCCCCCATCCATATGAGGAAAGGTAGAGACAGCAGCAATGCATCCTGCCATACCCCCTCCCTGAGGCTGCTGCAAGCTCTGTGGCTCTCAAGGTAATTTCCTCAGTCACCAGCCCCCAAGCACATTGCCACCTAATCTGGGTCCAGGATAGGAAGCAAAATTCACTGCTGACAGCATGACTTCCACTGGAAAAAAAACTTCTGAGTGTATCAACTTTAGCTTTGCTGATAAAAAGTCAACAAAAGGATTATTTTGTAAAAATCCAGGGATTTTATTTGATCTCTGTGGGTGTGAAAATTCTTCTTTCGAAAAACATTCCTGTCTTTAATAAGAGTATTTGGGACATGGCTTGCCTGTTGAGACAGCCTAGTTTAAGCCCATCAGGGTTGTGCTGTGTCAATGCCACATTGTTGTAGAAAGGAGAAAACATCATTGTCTTTATTCATAATTTGTAATTTTTCTAATCTCTTGATATGCATAGTGTAACATCACTGGAGTAGGTTTTCTGTTACAAAATAGATGACAAAGCTTGAAAATTCTTTGTTCTAGAAAATGCTAGAAAATTCTAGCTAGAATATTCTAGAAAATGCTGTGTTCTAGAATAATTTTGGGAGAGATACAGAGTTTATATTAACTGAAGAATACTTAGTCATTTTCTTATCATTTTGCCAGCTATTTTTTTTCAGCAGTATTTTTTGTTTGGTTTCAAGTACTTCTCTCTATGTGTCTCCATTTCAAAACCACCTTTTCAAAGCTGATTTTGTTTACTCTTAGCTTGAGCTGTTTGCTGCCTAGTAAAGACACACTACTACTTTCTCTGTGTTGGAAATTGCTGTCCATTCTGTATTTTCACTGTCAGCTGGACACTAAGATGGGCTGCCGCTGTGTTCCCCTTGCCAAAGGAAAATCTAGTTAGCAGAAAGGGTATTCCAGGTTCTCTCAACTACAATAGATACAAGTGAAAGAAATACTAAGCAAAAAGAGGAGGATAAATTTTTAGCAATCCTGCACAACTGGAAGCAAATTTGAAAAGTCTAGGGAAAGGGAAAAATACTGAGCAGAGCTTGGGCACATCCTTTCTGCCTGTTGCAAACAAGTGACTTCAGAGACTGTTCTCAGATGGAGCATGTGTGTGTGCTGTGGCTAAATGCATCAAATGGAAAAAAAAATTAGAAGTCAATTATTTGCCATCACACTGAATAAAAAAGAGCAATCATTTCCTCCTTAATAATAGAGCTCCTACAAATATCATTCTGTGCTAAGTTTCCCAGGAAAGGTTCCTCTCAGTGGGCAAGGTGGTCTGCCACTCCCTTGCAGTCTTCGGTAACCTATAATGATATTATTGTGGTTGTTATGTTGTTGCTGCTGCTGTTGGCTTTTATCATTATTATTTTCTTAATCTTGCTGATACTTTGCCATGTGCCAGCTCAGAGGACTTTGGAGCAGCAAATCAGTATATTCAGCATGAAGTAAAGCCTAGGGCTAATTGCACCCCAGTCCTGTCTGAGGGGAGATGTGTGGACCCACACTGTGGGAAAGCTGAGCCTCCCTATTTCCCACTGGTAGGCAGATCCCAGGAAGAGCAGCCTCTGGTGAGCCCCATGGGTTTTGGTGTGATGCCACGAGGTGGCCTAGGGCATGGGTGCCTGCCAGTGCACACCACTGCATGCTTGTGCCAAGTGACAGAGGTCCTGCGTGGGAAGTGCTCCCTGGAATTGGATGTAAATGACCTGAGGATGTGCTCAGCACAGGCAGTGACACCTCCCAGGACCAGTCTGAACAAGCATGGAAGCAGAGGGGCAGGATGGTAGTACAGCTCTCATGGGGGAAACTCAGCTTTGCTGCAGTTTAGAATCACAATGTGAAAAACAAACAATTGTAGGGATTTGCTGCCCTCTGGCAGGATTTTGTTACAGCTCAGCTTTTCTGTGAGCTGCAAGAGCAGTGCCCAGCAATAGCTCCCCAGCACAGCAAGGTCTGCATTTTCCATCTGTTTTTTGCCAAAGCTGCTGGTCAGCAGTGCTGCAGCCTCCACGGAACCCTTCTGGAAAGCCAGAAGTACATGTTGATCCCAGGCATGGGCTGGTGTAAGGAGCAGGGCTGCTGGGCTGGCAGGAGGTCCCTATCCTTTTTCTCCATCTCTCTGCAGCTATGGGGCAGCCTGACTCTCTAAAGGTGGTCCTTTTGTTGATAGTCTCCTCCAAAGAGCAAGCTCACCATCTTCCAGCTTTGGCTGTGCAGCCTTTTGGTGAGAAATTCAGTTTGGCCTCCCTCTATTGCTGACAAGCCCTGAGTGGCTTTGCCAAGTTTGATTTCTAGTACATGCTTTCTGAGAGATGATCAGGCAAATCAGGCTAATTTTCTTTAACACCATTTTCTAAAAGGCTCAGTAATGCTGGCATGGCACATGTGGGTTTGTGGGTGCTGAGTTTGAAAACCTGGGCTTGCTGTGAGTCTCATGGGGCGAGATTCTCTGACAAAACATCGAGTTCTGCCCCATACTGCACTGGTCCTGTGTCTGGCCTGCCTGGTCAGCAGCAGGAACAGGCACACCTTGTGTGCTGTAAAACAGTCTGGTGCCTCAGACTGTCAGAACACTAGATCCTAAAAGCATCAAAGACTTATTAAAAATACCTAGGTTGGTTACCTTGGATGTTGATAGTTTTGATGAAATTAGGTTATGCTAGGCCTACCCTAAAATAACAGAAAAATGTGTGACTGGGGACGCCCATAAACATACCTCAGGAGTGTAGATATTCCTCACTGTTTTTCTGTTTTGAGAGAAAGGAAGGATAGATAGATACACTATTATCAGCAGTATATATGTAACAGCCTGGCTGCCCATATGACACCTGTGATCCTCACCTCCAGTAGGATATGCTCCCAAGAGTGATGAAAAAGAAGGCTAGGACTGAGAAGAAGAGCAATGGAACTCAAATACAAATCCATGATGGTTGATTGTATAAGTGTGTGGGATTTTCCCAGGGGTTTGAATGCAGGGGAGATGTCGGAGTTGGAAAATGATACGACTCTCTCTCTTACCTATAAGTATGTAGGTTTTGCTGTAGGGACCTTGTGATTAATGATGCTGCTCGTAGTAGTGGTACAGGCCTTAGCTAAAGTCCACATTGCACACTGCAGTGCTGGGCAGAGATAACAGGCATGGTCTGGAAGGCACAAGCTGAATGTGGTAGCCAGGCTAATAAATAGCTCAGAACAAGTGTTCATGTAACTGCTTTGTTGCTGTCAAGGGTTTGAACTTGGATCCCTTTATGGTACTGCACAATGACAATGAAATATGTGTGCTTGTTTAGAGCTATTTGGAGTATCTCTGGCTGGCATTGCATAGACATGTCAGGGATGCTCATGAAATTGTGAAGATGGTGATAAAAGCCAAGGTTTGATTTTAGAGTTATTCTGGTTGTTATTGAGAAAGCTTGAATGATAAGGAAATCATGTTTTCATCAGGCTTCCCATTGTACCAGCCACAGCCACTAAGATATCCTGGGGCCCACTGAAGTGATGGCAACAGCCTCAGAGAATTGATGAGAAAAGTAACTGCAGTATGCTGGCTTCCAGACTTACACCAATTCCCTTTGGCTGGGAATTTCCCCCCTTTGTTTGGGTTAGATTGTGCTCACCTTGTTTCTTCAGTGTTAGCGTGGTAGATGCCTTAGAATTGACTGATACCAATTAATATATTTATATATGGAATAAATACTAATAGCTCTTCTGTTATGTGCTACAGACAAACTGGGAGATCTGCCCAATGTCATCTCTTAAGTTATGAAAGTGCTTCCTGGAAATGGAACACAGTTATGCATTGCTCACCTTTCAGCCCTTGGCATGGCTGCACATACCATTCATCTGGACTTCTCTTGCTTTGAAATCAGCCTGACCGCCAGTTTGGGAGAATAAGTCTTTCAAGACTCCTGGAATGCCTGACAGAACTGTGCTTCCTGAGGTATGATGTACTGAACCTGAAAATGTTCTATATGATTTGAAGCTCCTTAACTAGAGCAAGAGGGCAGGCACATCAGAGGAGATCTATGTTCATGGTGGCATACCCTAAAACTTCAGTTTTCAAACCCATCCAGAAAAAAAAGGCATGGCATTAACTATTACATCCCAGCTGAGGTTTTCACTGGGGTAACACTCACAGATTGGGCACACGGAGACCTCAGTGGGCCTGAAAGTGTGGCGCAAAAGATGCCTACAGAGGAAAGTCCAGAGGAAATGAAGAGGAAACTCATAACTGAAATGGAAGGGAATAGTTCAGTAAATGATGTTGAATGTTATCAATTTTCTTTGAAGGAAGTGCAAAAACTTTTATGAAGGAAACAATTGCTTTAGGAATGGAAAGCAAACCAAAGGGCCTGTGGGAATGCTACTTGTACCCTGACTGTCATAATTACAGTTTCCCTGATTAGAACTACACTGGTTCCTGCCCAAAGAGTGAAGTTCTGAGGAACAATGAATTTTCCTGTCTCTGGAATAACTTTGCAGCCCCGTATCTTTCCATTGACACTTAGAAGCTCCTTGGAAACAGTAAAAAACATTTTGTATTTTTCTCAGTTTAGGTTGAATGAATCCATAGGGATTTCCTCCATGGCATCCCAGGATTATGCTTTGCCTGTATTTGTGTATACCTGACTAGGCTATAGAGAGGAGCCTTTACTAGTTCTCTCTATTGGAAGTTTTTGCTGGAACAATGTAGGCTGCATTTACCCTTTAACCATTCTTGCAGATGGTGCATCAGGATGGAAATCCTCCTGTTTGGGCCAGCTCTGCTGGTTCATGCTAATTATCCACATGCTTTAAAGAGCGCAATGTTCTGAAGGAAAAACATAGCCTTGAATATATATATATTTTTTTTTTTTCTTTTTTGCTTTAATTCCTAACTAGGCTGTACTCAAGCGAGCGTTTGAATGGATTAAAAGGATTTCAGAAATTTGATGTAGCACATAGAAGCCTGTTAATACATTAATCCTCCCTCATGCACTTTCTTCTGCTCAGGTATGCAATCACTAATCCCCAGACACCTGCCCCTTTTTTAGAAGGGAAACTGAGGCAGAGATGTTAGCAATTTGTTCTGTGTACGTAACAATGGAAAATTGGAGCCAGCAGTCTTTCTGCATGCCCCCACATCAAAGCCATTTAATTTAGTGCCATAATACCTATGTTGGTCAGGCCAATGGTGCCCCAGAACAGAGGAGTACTGCTCACATCAGCTGAACACATACAAACACACACATAACAGTATTTTTGAGGTAAGTCCATTACCCTAGGCTTTTTTTAAATGTGATTCTGGACATCCTCCCAGAACTGGATGAGGGCAGTAGACTTCCTGTGTAAAAGCACCATGATTTGTCTGTCACTGCCCTGGTTCTGTTCTTACCTGTAGACAGTGACTGTACTACCAGCAGAGCCCAGTTTCTTTGTTGCAGAGTTTAGAAAGTGAGCTGTATTTGCTTTTCAAGGCTATATTTGAAATTTCATCCCAGGTACTGAATCTGAAATTGGCATCCTGTCTGAGAAGGAGCATTAGCTTCCTCTGCTATTAGGTCTCACTACTCCCTTATCACTGTCATTACTCACCCACTACACTTCCCAGCAAGGGCTTCACTCCTCTTGCTCTTGAAGATATTAAAGGAGATGGAAACACCTGCCTTGGTGGTTTTACCCAGCTTGCTCTTCCTTAGCTTTGCAAGGAGAGGATAGACAGACATCAACAACAGCTGCATCTTCTTTGCCATTTTATGTCCAGTTCCTGCCTCTTTTCCCCTTCAGGCAACATATCTCTGTGAAGAGATATGTTTTTCACATCAAGTCATTTATTGATGTGCTGCAGCCCTCAAACTCCCCTAAATCAGTGATGTTGTCTAGGGACCCACTTGCTTATCAATGGCCTTTCGAATTCTGTGCTTATGGCATAGTAATTCACTTGTTGCTGATCCTTAGTCACGGTTTCAAATTAAGGATAAATATCCAAGCACCAAATATCTTCTCCTGGAACAAAACTAGAAAGCACGTGAACTTGAAAGAATATTGTAACTGAAATTCTTAAAATTTGCCAAGTGTTGCATTTTCTCTTTCATTTAAGGTTGCATAATGCTGGTATTTCCCTCCTATAGTGTGTGCCTGTTTATGGTTGCTTTTTCTAGGTTTTTATAAGAATCTTTCTTCCAGCAAGAACAATGCATGCATTTGGAATCACAGCTTTCAAATTGGAGAGGGACTGGAAACCAACTGATTGACATAGCAAAATGGCTCTCTCCTTCCCCTTATCAACAAAAAGAGAACAGAAGCAATGTTTTAGGAAATTCTCACGTAAAAAATCCCAGTTTAATGAAAGGATTTAAGTTGCTTCTAATAATTGATGAGTTATCAAATAACTGTGATTAAATTTTTGCATTAAAGTGGATTAAAATGCTTTTCTTCCCCCCAGTTTATTCACTTCCTTATTACCAACGTCTCAGGCAGTACAGTTTAATGCTCGTTGTAGTCCAGACAGCACACCTTTAGCCAGAATAAAATATAGTTCATAGGGACCAGAATGAAGCCCTAGTCTGAGAGACAGCCACATAACATACCCCTGGATTACTTTAGAAGGGCTATGAGATGCTGAATTAACCTGACAGTAATATCTTTACTCTTTTCACTGTAGCAAGATATGTTTAACACTATTGGAGAAAATGCCCTGGGAGCCGCAGGCATTGCTATTTGGTGAGATATGAATTTAACTTCTTCAGAGGTAAACCTTAGCCTGACTTAAATGCATTGTGTAAGATCCTCACTCTATCCTGCTAGTAGAGAGTATCTGACTGCACCAGTCCTGAGTACTTGGCACCAGCAGAGCTGACTGCTTAACCAGCCTTTGCTGTCCTCCAGTCAGGACAACATGGTCAGTTCTTCCTGAGCCTCTTGTGAGGCTCATAGGCAGCCAATAGCAGGAAGCCAATGGCTGCTACCAGGCGTTTTGGAAGACTGCTCCTCAATAGTTATCATCCTGGTCAAATTCCCTTCCAGCTGGGTAAAACACTAGGAAATTATCTACAGCATGATTAGCTCACCAGACAAGGTCTAGTGGTGGTGCTCAGCAATTTGTCAGGTTATGAGAACTGTCCTTGTGTGTGGGCAGGAAAAAAAAAGCAGGCTTTTAAGATCAGATGGGGAGGTTTTGTACTACATAACAGACCTAGCCACATTAAAATCAAAGATTGATTTTTGAAGCTCGGCCATGTCCTGGAGTTTCAGAAAGCCACATATCAAACTTTGTCATAAGAAAAAACTTTTTCCTTAAAGCTGTGTGAAATGGGTGTTCTGGGTTGTTTTTCTCCTGGCAGATAGTATAGAAAACCCAGCCAGCATGAGAATGAATGGCTGAAAATAAGTGTTCAGTTGTCCTCAGCAAATTTAATTACTTCAGCCAATTTTTTAAACATTTGGATGTGGTCTCTGTCAGAATCAATATGAATATGAGGGTGAACTTCCTTCCACCCCAGTCAAGTGACAAGGCAAGCTTCTGCAGCTTCTCCATCAGCTCCAGATACCCACAGTCTTGCCACACAGCCATGCTGACATCACCTGCTTTTCTAGCATATATCCATGGCTTCTTGAAACACTGGTGTTTCCTGGGGAATGCAAGTTGCTGAAGTCATTTGCGCTTCAATAGGATTATATTTTCTGTATAAAAATTCATACTAATCCTTTAAATTGGTGAAATTTGTGTTATCCCAGAAGAATTACTTAATGCAGGCTCCTTACATATTGCATATTTTTTAGAATGTAAAAGAAAAAATCAAATGGGTAGTCTCATATTAGCTAAAATTTCTACCATTCACAGAGCAGCTGCAGAGAAGCGCAAAAATTCATTTATTCTGAATTTGAGCCCTACCTTATCAACATCACAGCAACAGCTGAGGTATGAAGAAGGCATCTTTGTCAGGACAATATATCATGTGTGCAAAGAACATGGAGAGCCTCAATATATCAACAATTGAATTTTAAGACCTTCCAGATAGATGCCTTGGAGAACCAAGGATTTATTGTGAGAGGAGAAACAAGAAATGAAGATCTGGAAATAATGGCAGAGACATTGTCTGCCACTGTTGTCAGGGCTATGAAGGAACTGACTGTGATAAAGTTTTGAGGACCATTCAGGGAGCTCTGCAGACTGTGTTCCCCAGATTTGCAGTTATCTTCTCTAAGTATGCTTAGCCAAAGGGCTGGCATCAGTCAGTCAAGAGGACAGGTAGAATGGATCCAAGGAAAAGTTTCACATGCTCTGCAGATGGGGGCTGGACATGTTGTTGTTCCAGACAAAATCTAAACCCTGCAGCTGTGCCCTGAGGTTTAAGCTGTTTAAGCTGTTTAGCAGTCTAGAAGCCTGGTTTCTGCCCAGCTGACAGATACCATCAGGACAGCAGAAGACTGATATAAACTAAATTCACAGCATGAGCTCACCTTTCTCCTTTGTAAAGAAAAAAGGAGTCTACCCATATCATAGTGGATGCTATACTGGTTAGACCATCCTCGCAGAAAATGAATGCTGAAAGGAGATTCCTAGTTCCTTTTCCATTTGAGTGAATTTAAGTTAATGTTTTCCTCTTTCATGGTCAGTGTGATAGAGGTGTTCATGCTTTGAGCCCTCCACAAGATAAAGAGGAGTGAAACAGTCAGGAGCTGAGGAAGAAAAAGTAATAGTATATTAGTATATATACTGAGAGAAGAATGCATATATTCTAGTCCAAAACAAATTGTCTCTGTGTTTTTTTAAAGCCATGACTATTTAAAATAAAATTAATATGTAGTGCTAGAGGCAGGAGTATTATTTATGTCTTTGTATTAGAATATGTGTAGCTGGACAAAAAATAGACAAATAACTATAGGAAAAACAGGGATCAGTGAGACCTGTGCTGAGTTCCCTGCTTTTTCTTCTCTTTGATCCAGGAAAACACTTGCAACATAGCATCCAACTCCCACCTGCTCCTATTAGTTCTTTTTGTTTCAGAACCTTAAAGATCCCATCAGGCTTTGACCTTTGCGAATTTGCACCTCTTAGCAGCTTTTCTTTCTTTAAACATATGTTATTATCCTCATATATCCTCAGTGAGTTATTGCCATAATAACTATGTTAGAAAAGCAATTGTGCGTTGAACAAACATTATGTTAATAGAGGTCTTGAAGGCAAGTGAGAAGAACTTCCATTATTTTTTAACAGAATTCCATTGTAGAAAGAAATATTTTAGATTCCATTTAGGTCAGGAGAGACTGTGACTAAACCACAGCCAATTAACAAGAAATTAATCAACTTCACAATGATCCTTCTTTAAAAGAAAAAAAAAAATAAACTAAATTCAGACTTTATTTTCAAAAAATAAATGGAGATCTACCTTTTTTTTTTTAATGGAATGGCTTTCTCAGAGAAATGCAGTTTTTTAAAAGTCAGAGTATGATTCTGGTGGATTTTTTACAGGAAGGGTGCAAAAATGATTCATTTGACATTTTGCTTGTGCTGTAAGACTCAAGTAGGAGGAGGAAACAAAATGCTAGTAGGAAACAAAATGTTTCAGTGGTTTCTGAGTGGCATTGAATTAGATGTTAGTTTGACTCTTCTTGCTGTCTCCATTAAGGTCACATTTTACAGAAAGCTAGTCACACTCATATAGTAACTGAACAATAGGGTAGTGAAACAGTACTTTATAAAAGCTTCTGTGAACATGTTAAACTTGCAACTCTCTGTAATACATTCGTGCATCATGTGAAAACTTCTATCCAGGTATCCAGGCACACAGACCCAGATTTTTCCCACTGAATATATCCAGTGAAGTGGGGAAACTAAACTAGAAGTGCACCTTTTAGGTGGGAGGGCACCTCCAGTGGGCTTTGGCTGGTTTCTATCTCACCAGTCTTGGCAGGCCAGATGATTTTGTGAGGGTCATGTAGCTGGGATCTGCAGTGTGAGAGGATGTGCAGGATGGCACAGTGAAGAGATGCTTCCAACCCCCAGAGACAGGGTCTGTTCCCATGGGGAAAGCTGACCCATGAGCTCCTTCTGACTCCTCTACTAGCATCCCTCTCCGTTTGAGGCTGGACATAGGCTATGGGAGATAATGTTTGCACACATTTATATCAGCTGCACTTCTAACATCAAATCCTCTCTCTCTGTTCTCCTATGAAGAGCACTTCTTATTTCTAATTTTATAATTTTTGGCCTTGTTTTCTTCTCTTTGTGTTTCCCATTGGCTACATTTTGCTGTCTTTAACCAGTGTGCTGGCAATTGCACATTTATTTCCTGGGATCTAACCATCACAGCATCCTGTGAAGAATCAGATGCCATAAGCTTCACATCATGGGTTTCTCTCAGTGCCTATATCCTTAAGATTTAGACATACCAAGCATTACCATTACAGTGACTAAATTATTTTATAGTATGAGTTAGATACCTAAACAGGTCTGAAAATCTGCACCTGGGCTCTCAGCAGCTGCACGGTTAAAACTGTGACAATGTGGGATGTGGAACATAATGGAATGTGTCGCAATGAAATTGACAGTGGAAAAAAATTATTCTAGCTGTGCACTTTTTTCCCTGCAGTGGATTGAAGTTCTATCTGTGTTATTATACCTACTGAGTAGTAGTGATAAAATTAAGTAATCTCTGTACATCCATGAGAATGGATGATTTTAAATATAATAAGCATACTTTCTTGGATTATTTTAAATATAATAAACATACTTTCTCCTACAAACTGTGTACAAACTGTGATTCTTTCATGTTTGTAAGATTTAACATTTCTTAGCAATATCAAGTGGAAATAATACATGAAACTAGAAGTCAAATGATAAGCACAGGACCCTCTTAGTGCTTTTTATGATCTGATCCAAAGCCATATGAAGTCAATGGCAAACTCCCTTGGTTTCAGTAAGCCCAGCATCAAGCTGCAGTGCCTCCCACAAAATTACTCCACAAGGGTCTTGTGATATTTATTTATTGATAGGTGTCTCTTCCATGTTAGAACATTCCTAAAATAAATCAGACGGCATGCGTGAGCAAAAACATGTTTTAAAGAAACATGTATAGACACCTAAACCCAAAAATATCTAAAAGTGCTTGTTATCCAAGTTGGTAAAGATTTTGATAAGCTACTGAGCATTTAGATAACAAATAAATATCCTATGTGATTTGGATTTTAACGATACTTTTTGGTATAAGGTATGAGAATAACCTAAAATGTTCTTTTGCCTAACCAAAAAATTAACAAACAGATACAAATCTGCTAGTCTCTCACGAGTAATTGAACTCATGTACAGTTTTCAGCACATCTAATCTTTTAGCAGAGGCAACCAAGGTTATTGAAATGGTTTTGTAGATGGGAATGAGAACAGGACAGAAGGAATGCTGCTCTGACATAGTTACCTGCTGATCACCCTCCCAGGCTTTTCTATGAGTCATTTTGAAATGGGAAATCTGATACTAATTCTGAATTTCAGGTTATTTGGAACATTCATTTTTAGTAATTCTCTGGCATAGTGTACCACATTTTCCACCAGCTTTGGCTAACAAAGATATCTTCTTGTTTCTCTTTTGGTTCCTCCCATCCTGGAAAAGGACAGATGTTTGATGCTGGCACCTGGTTGCTGTTATACCATGAAGTGGCTGTAAAATTCATGGCCTTGTTTCTTCATCTAGATCCAATCAGGCAAACCCCATCTGTATGTGCAGCCAGTCAGGAGGTACAGATCCATGTGACAGAAAGGTTCAGTTAGTGTTACAAATTAAATCACCAATTCTGAACCAGTGTAGGCAGCATTCATCCCAACCATCCTGGCTTATTCAGTATTAAATTATTTTTCTCCCATTAGCCTCGAGGCAGCTGAAGGGAATGCTGCACCGTCTTGCCCATTTCTGCTGCTTGATATTACAGTCAGGATTTTTCTTTATCACTCAACCAGTCCCAGATGTCTGGATGTTGATCTTAATCCCCAGCTGGGGCTTTGCTGCCAATCAGTTTGACAGTCAAGTGCAAAGTAGATTTGCCTTGGCATAATTCAGGTGCTTAACTCTCTGAAATGATGCTTAAACTCAGCAATAACACTATTAAATACAGCACTTTAAACACTGTACAGATTGCATCTCACATTCATTTTTAATTGTGTTCTACATTGAAATTGATGGGAATAGTGCTCCTAAGTACATCTAATGAGTCAGATGAATAGTTAGGAGTTTGTTTCTATTATTCCTGTTTTTATGTGGAGTGGATTAAAAAGTAACTACCGAACTGAGTCCTCCTACCCTAAACCATGACAGATAATTTTATGCTTATATTGAATAATTTAATCACCAGTGTCATTGTACTGAGGATAGTGGAACAAACTATCCTCAGTACATGAGGAACAAACATGTTTCTCTTGTATCTTTTTACACATACTTCCACCTTGTTCTCTACTGTTGGAAGACTGAGGAATGCTACATTTTGAAAATTACAGAATTACATCTAAATCTTAATATATCTTGAACCCTAACCTGGCGAATTGGTACCTGAATTTTTGATTAGGCTCCAAATTTAATGCATGATTTTCTAGCTTAACCAATGAGGCTGCTTACTTAGATCAGTTTTCACCGTCTCCCTACAAAACTACAAACTCCCTACAGATAAATGAAGTCTCAACTAAATGTGACTTTTTCAGTATTTAGAAGTGTGGAAAATGTGGCTCTTTTTTTAACCCTCACTGGATGTGGCTGGTGAAGGCTTGAGCATTTAATCCCTGAAGATTTGTTCAGAGCTGGAGCAGCTCTGCAGTTTCCTGCTGCACATGGGATTTGCAAAGCAAAGCCCAGCCTTTTTCCAAATCTTCAGGCAGAGGTCATTGAAATGGCCTCAAGACTGAAGGCAAAGGCTTTCCCAGCCTTTTGCTGTATCTGTCAGAGCCATCTATGTTAAACAAACGGGACAATGGCAAGTTTCTCTCAGAGAGTGGGAGGGAGGATGGCAGCTGAGCATTTAGGGAAAAAGTCCTTACTTTAAAAGACTGCATGTCTGAAATAAAGACTAACACATGCCCCTGCTACCAAGAAAATTGCTCTTTATTAGAACACAGCACAGATTTTAATATCATTCAGCTAAGGCAACATCAGCACAAAAGGTTTACAAGTAACTCCTGAGAGGGAAGAAGTGGGTGCTCCTATTGGTAGTAAAATCCTTTTCTCCACTTCCTGAGTATAGTGGTTTTATTTTAATAATGCACCTTTTATTTTTTTTTTTTATATTCTGCATTGTGGTTTTTTGTATAATAAATATAAAAAAAGTATCTTATTCTATTAAAGTCAGAAATGGTTTTGGTTATATTTTAAATAAATAGAGGATTAAAGAAAATATGTTACAAAAATTTACAGTCTGGTCTTGCATTTATCTAAATGATTATTAGAGTTTCTGGCCTATATAATGAAATATCACCACTCAATATCACATAAATCATTGTCTTGTCTTGATATAATACAGACTTCACTAGCAGTGACATGCTTGCCCAAAAATATGAAACAGACAGAGAAAACAGTACGCCCTAACTTGAGTCCAGAAATAAGATATATACACTGAAGAGCAGCAGTCCTAAACCAGTTCTGCTTTGTCGGGCAGCTGAAGGAAATACAGGAAGAAATGCCCTCAGAATTACCAAGTTTACAAAAGTTTCCAAATATATATGGATGTTAGAGACAGACCTGCTCTTAGACTTCCCGGAAGATATGAACCATGTTCAGGCAATGTTTGTTTATCTCCTAAGACAAAGTCTCTGTCTGTTACAGGAGAAAAGGCAGATTGTGTCCTCATCTTCTTTTGCCACTCTAATCCTCCCAAGGCTGTTCGGCTCCCGCGCCTTTAGTTCCATTAGAACAATTATCTGGAACAGCAGTGAGTTGAATGTTTTGAAAAGCAGAACTGAAAAGAGAAAGGAAACAAAATACAGCAACTGTGCTGTGCACACAGGCAATATCCACACCTGCTGGGGAATTGGGCTTCACAAGGGATGCAGTCCACCCCCACCAACAGCTAGCAAAATTCTTCCAGTCACTTTGACAGAAGTGTCAAACTTCCATTCAAGAGACAGAAGAACTGTTAAAACTTAGTTTTGATTCATTATGATAACGAACACATCTACAAATATGTAAAATTTGATTCCACATTTTGACTCTTATTCCTAAAACTTACGTTTATCAGATCTATGCTTTCTTGGGTTTTATTCTTTTTGAAACCCCTGAATTTTCATTATAGCTCTTGTATTGATTGTATCTGGCCCATAAGGAATACTTAATGCCAAGGAGCACTACAGAAAATGTCCTATCTTTCTGAATTTTAGCCAGCTGTTGGATGGATAACATTGGCAGTTTAAAGCTCCTGCTGAATTTTTTACTATTTGGAAAATGAATCAGATACTTCAGTGGGATTTCTCTGATTTACACCAGTTGTGAGTCTAACCCTGAGTCTTTCAGAACTGGCTAATTGCTAATCAATTAGAAAACCTTTCAGTTAGTATGTGAAAAATAACATTGAACTGTCAGTTCAGCCCTTGGCTTTTTTGGTGGAATTTTGGCAAAGAAAATTGTCTCAATCTTTTTATTGGCTGCCCAAGCAGCAATTACAGGTTCTCCTCAAAGAAGCTGCTATGGCCTCTTGTGCTTTTAGGGCAGTAGAGGAAAGAGTCAGGAAATAGGTGAAAGGGCAAGAAAGGGGAATACAGCCATATGGGACTTGTGTGTGTCTCACACAAATCATTCTGGGAGCTGCTGTGAGTCCAGAGGACCTGCTTAGCATAACTGTACCTAAAACCAGCTCTCTGATACTAACCAGATTTCTAAATAGGCACAGGGCTAAGGGGAATGCCAGTAAAAGATGATCCATGTAGGATGTCAAGGTGCTGATGCTCAGTGTGTCCACCAAGTCAACAAATAACAAATAGCAAAAGTCAAATACTCAACCTGAACAAGTGCTCAGCACAAGTCTGGCCAACATCTGCTCCTACTGAGGTTCTGCAGAATCACCCAGCTTCTGACTCCCACCAGAGGAGATGAATACCATCTTCTGGGTAACAGCTTCAAAACATTTATAGCTATTGCCATCATTTACAGCACTGGCCCAGGGGCTGGGTCAGATCTCAGCAGCAAGCTGTAAAATTTAGCTTCCTTCTTGCTTCTGCTGTCTATATGCCTATTATTTTATTTTGCCAACTTCATACATTAATCAAGGGCTGCATGGTATTTTGAGTAAAGCAGATTATTCAAGGCCAAACAGAAGACCTAAAACGGTCTTAGGCCTCGTTTTCTTTTTCCCAATGTCTGCATATGTGAGGCTGCTGATCAAGCTGCTTTCATCAGACACCCCTGATTTTGTAGTCCAGTAATGTGGTTTATTTCATCTTTTCTAACTATTAGTTTTTTTAGTCATATGGAGAATGGATGGAAAAGACTGTTTGAAAGATGTCACACTGGCATCCCCCCATCTTGGATTCCTACCTCTTGTCAGCTTGGCTTGCACAGCAGGTCTGCTGCTCTTGGCTGAGTCTGGAGCAGCAGGCACACAAATGGCCCAGGTGGAATTATCTATTTTTAAACTGATTTCTGCATCAGCAGGAATTGGAAGCTATTCTATAAATCCAAAAAGAGCTTTAAATCTCTCTCATATCCACTCTCACACCAAACTCACATCCTATTTCCCTGAAGTTAAAGCTTTACTCAGAGAAATCTACTTCAGGTGGATCAATTTCCTAGAATGCATTCATTAGTTACTGCTGGCATAGCACAGTGAAGGTGGAGTGTTACACAAACAAGTAATAATGCTACTAATATGTGCTATTATTAAGGCTATTAAAATAGCAGCTGGCGTTGCAAAAAAAATTGGTGTCATTAAACATATATTAAGGCTTTATAATGAACCATCAGCATGACTGGTCCTGTGCAATCTTGGCAAACAGAGTTGGAGAGGAACAATTTCTCTTGGCAGCTTTGCAGTGCCAGGACAGTAGTGTGTGGTGAGAAGTGAAGGCAGAGCAGGGAGGGCAGTGGAGCCAGCCCCGGGTGCAGCACGGCAAGCAGGGCGAGCTGGCATCGCTGTCTGCACCCGCCCTGCCACACTGCCCCTCCCCCTGCCAGTGAGCCCCGGGGCAGGGAGAGGCATGGCCCTGAGCCATGGTCGTGCACCTGAACCCTGAACCCTGAACCCTGGCCAGGCACAGTGCCTGAGCAGTGCCAAGCTGTGAGGAATGGGCAAGGTGAGTGGGAGATGTCACCTCGGGGGGATGTGACCCGTCTGCTCTGCAGAATCAATGGAAGGTGAGTTGCTGGGCTACTTGCTGGTTGCCACCAGTAACAGCTTTGCTAACTCTTACACACTTACTATTACTTTTCAATACCTGGAGGATTTCCTCTTGTTGTCTGGCAAAATATAGAGTACAGAAGAAATAATAATTTTCATCTATGAAGGATCACATTTGGCTGGGATTAGCTTGTAGATGGATTTCTCCAAGCATTCCCATTTTTTTCTGACTGAAAATTTAGTCTGCCGTTTCTTTTCATGTTCATGGCTACAGATGAGATCAGATAAGTGACATCTGAGCGCTGAATATGACCTTTTCAAAAAATAGCATCTCTATTCTGAGCATGCTGCAGATCCAACATACCTCAGACACAGTAGATTTTCTCTGCAGATCAGCTCTGAAACTTCTTCCCCAGATGCCAACACTTCCCAAAGGTGCTGGACCACTGATCAAGGCATACTGTTTGACCTATGTGGTGTGAAGAAATGACAGAAAACTCATGAAGCTAAACGTCAAAAGTAGCTTAATGCCTATTGTAAGTCACTCACATAATGTTTCCAGTAAACACCTGCTCTTTTATAGCATATCCAGTCCATGAATCTTGAAATGCTTTACCTAGCCCTTAACAACCCTTTTACAGATAGTGAAACTGTAGTCCAAAGAGACAGTTTTGTTGATGGCTGATGGCTGAGCCATGAACAGGGTAAGAGCCCTCAGACCGCAGATGAACAGGCTATCCCCAAATCCAGAGGTTGAACTCCTTACTGCCAACTACTGCACCTGTACATTCTGCAGAAGCAGACACCACCAAGAAGAGCACAGGGAGGGTGCAAAGGACAAATGGTCCTTTCTTCACCTCAGAAGTCTGCTATTTTCCCTGGGGTCTTTCCCATTTGTTTCAGTGCTTGTGCACTGGCAGAGGTCTTGTAAGAGCAGTTATGGCACTGTTGCACTCCTGACCCTATCTGTTCTCAGCAAAAGCAGCTAAATGGGAGCAGTGGTACCAGAAATGACATATAGTCCATCTCCACTCTGCGCTTTCATTCATTCATTCAAAATAAAGAAATCACAGGCCTACATAAAAAGAACTAAAACCATGGATTGCAATTAGCAGGGGTTTCCAGAGTTTTCTGAGTGAGGCTATAAGCAGTTTATCTATCTTAACTGGCTTACTAAACTACATCTTATCCTTTCTTGAATGCTTTCTAGGTGTTAAAAGTAGATTTGATTCACCCTTCCTCCCTATACTCTTACAATGACCTAAAGCAACTCAAGCAAAGGCCCTTTACTTTTGAATGAAAATACCACACTAAGGTTTGAAAATACTCAGTCCCGCTCCAAACTCACACCTTGTTTAGCTAGTTCACAGCACCATTCCCAGCTCTTCCATCAGCCTGCTCACAGTTTCAGCTGATGAATAGAAAAGTCCTAAATTATTAACTCCTGATCCTGCTGATGCAAGCCTCAAAAAATTGCCCTCAGGCTCAAGACCTGGAAAGCAGGGAGGAACTCAAAGTCAACCAAAAAGTGTCTCTAAAATGTCTGTGATCAACTCTGGTAACCTGTGGCACTGTCACAGGCAGTTCCTGGCGCAGCACTGCTCTCGTGCTGCCCACACTGCAGTGGTGGAACAAAGCCTCCCTGGGCTCACACCTTTGGGAGGAGAGATATGAACCTCCCGTGTGGTGCCTGCTTAGTTCTTTTTAGTTCACAGTGTTGATACCTGACCCATAGTTTTATAAGCACTGTGAGAACTGTTTTGTCTACTTGTTTAAGACATTATTGCAGATACGTAATTCAACATAATGGAACTACAGTGCATGAAAAGGTATTTATGTTGTCACCAAACCTATGGAAAAAAATTGCTTTAGTTGTTGCAGATTACCTTTACTTACATGGTATCCCTATTTATCAAATAGAATGCAGTACCTGAATTTTACATTAAAATATTTAAATTTTTTATGTTCTTTATGTTTTCTGTTATGTTTTTTAAGTTTTCATGTCATTTTTAGGGATAGGTTACTTACCCACAAATTTATTGTGTTTTCTGAGACACTCAATCTTTCTGACCAGGTCAATCAAATTCTTTCAATCAGTCTTCAACACAAATGTTAATGGAGAAAGATGTAAAATGGATTTTTTTTTAGAAATTTTTTCTTCTTTCAAATAAAATTTTCTGTTTCCTCAAGAGGCTTGCTGAAGAGAACTTACTCATTAAAATATTAATTGGAAACAGAAAAGTGTTATGAATAGTCTCCCATCTACTGAAATCTACCTAAGGAATGTGATTTTCTCAAATAGACTTTGTAGTGCTGATTAATTCATTGTATTGAAAAACATGATAATCTTCTAAATCTTCTCATTTCTCAGTGGAAGATTTGATGGTGTAGAAATGAACAAATATGACTTATCCATATTATCTCAAATTTCCTGGGAATGGACCACTTCCAAAGTAAGGTGAATTTGTCTGCTGATCAAAATATAAGTGACATTGTCTTTTCTTATTCCAAACTTCTTTATTGAGTACATATTTTTACACAGTGCAGTCCAAATCTTTTCCCAGTAAAAAATCGCAGACGTTTTGTGACTCAGTTTGCCTTGGTAACTCTGTGACCCACGCTGGCTTCCAAGGCTCTGCTTTTTGAACAGTTCCGCGTCCCTCCCTGTGCCATGGTGCTCCAGACAGGAGCTGGGGAAGCAGCACAGCAACAGGGTCAACAAACCCAACTCCCCTGTGTGATTAGCTGGGCCACACAGGGAGAGGGAATGGGAAAGGCAGCCTGTGTACCCTGGCAGAGGTGGGCACCCCCCTGCTTCGCTCCTCCTCATGAGGAGCAGAATTTGTACAGCTCCTTGGCAGCTCTGCCCTTCAGACTTCCTGGGTGTGTCATATGGGCAGAGGTTTCGTAAGTGTGCTGGGCTGTCTGAGCACCCCCAAGGCACGGCTGTGCATCACTGCTTGTCAGGGATTATGTCCAGCTACACCAAGGAGGCCTGGTGCACCAGGTCAAGAGGAGTCACCCAACAGCACAAACACACTCCACCTGTCTATCACATTTCTGACTTGTGCCATTTCAGAAGCTTGCAGATTTTCCAATGACTGGTTTTCATTCTCTTCATATCTATGATCAGGGACTTCAGTTTTTACAAAGCACCAAATGCTTCCGTCTGCATTCCAAGGCCCTCACCCCTCCTGATCTCAAACGCTGGGAGGAGGTTGGGATTGCTTTGTTTACTGTGCCAAAGAGTACATGCTGTAACAAGTGAATGTGGGCATAAGTGGTGTGCCACAAACTTCACTCTGTGCCACTTAGGGAAGGACTGGAAGAACTGATTGTCTGCCAGCCAGTATAAAGGTGAGGTAGCCTGGGAACAGACAGTTCTGGTAGCTCTCTCCTGCAAAGCCCTGTAAGCAGCAGATCTCATCAGAATCAGGTAAAAAACCTCCATATGCATTTACTTATTTTGGTTTAAGCCTGCTACTGTCTGAGCTGGGTCATTCCTAAGTGAAGGGTGGGATTCAGATACACCTCACCTGGCCTTCAGCTACTGTCCCAGATGGATATGGAACTCCTGTGCACCCTGTGTCATACCTGCCAACCCTATGGAGATACCTGGGACAGAACAATACTTAGAATATATTGTATATAGACAAGTAAATCATCACCACGTGTTTTCAAAACTGCTTGCACTGGGGTTTTGTGGTTTTAGTCTGCATAAATTTGTGTTTGTAAAAGAAATGTCTGTGTCCTAATATATGGGAACACTCACAAAGACAGTTTTATTTTGCTGAGCTTGCTAATAAATGCAGAATGGTAGTGCCCACAATGAATCAAGATTCTTACACCTAGCCTGTAGATGTTACCAAGCCCCTAAAATCTTCTGCTCAGGTACTTCCTAGCACTCTAGACTGCTACATTCCTTTAACACAGCAGGTTTTTCCTAGCAATGTCTCATCACCACTTGACCCTGCTTGCCATCTGTCTACCTGCAGACCTATTTCACATTTATGATTTGGTGCCAGTCTCTGGAATTCTCAACTATGTGACCAGCAGAGAGTCATTTGCTAAGTGTCCTTAGAACATATCTTCTGAATATCTGAGAGAGAACCAGATGATGCTGACAAACCCCAATTCTATCCCATTTTATTCAACAGACTAGTACCGTAGTTTTAGGTTTGGAAACCAATAAAGGGTCCAATAAAATTGGGAAAGTATTTGGTCTGAATTCAGGACCCTGACTGGAATACTATGCTGAATAGGTAGGAATGACTTGAGTTTTGTTATATCTTTGATATCCCTGAGGTAGCCAGACTGTTACATAGTAGAATTTTTACTGGATGTTGCTCTCCTGTGCTGCAGCCTGACCCTCTGAAGCCTGGTTGTGCTAGTCTGGGACATGCATATTTGTTCAGCTGACAGCATGGGTTCAAGGCATCCACACAGAGACAGGGCTGGAGACTCTCCAGCCTGTTGGCATCTCTGCAACATCTCTGGGGCAGGGACCAACAGCCTCAGGCTGGATCGAACTGGGGCTCCTGGGACAGGGACTGGAGGGAGGGACAGAAAGACCATCAGTGCCCTCAGGGCCACAGCAGGGAAGTGTTTGATCCTCTTTTGTCAGTCACCAAGAACACATTGCAGATGTGACCTCCAGGCATGAGAGGAACTACACCCATGGGAAACTTCGGAGGCTGTGACATAGGTACTGCTCCTAACACCTAGATGCAGCAGGAAGAAGTCTCAAGTTCCCTAAACCATCAGCAAGGTGCCCTATCTGGGCATTTATCCTGCCAAAGGTAGGGCAAAAGAGTTTTCTGAAGCCTACAAGTAAATAATTTAAAACTAGATTCCTCCCTGTCAGGTGAGAACTCTGCAGGCTGTGGGCAAAGTGCTGAGTCAAGACCTGTCAGACCTGCCCTGCCTTCTGTCCTTAGCATATTTTGTGACCATATGAAGGTCTGTGATTGTTCTTCACCTTCAAAAAGCTTCTCAATTCATCGTTTTCATGGGATCTGATGTGGAAATACTCAGCACTAATTAGTCCTAATACAATTTTTTTCCTGACTGGAATTTACATATTTTTAAAGCATTGTCTGTCTCATTTAAACTTAGAATTGAATAGAGACAGGTCAGTAATGCAGAGAACTAGAAATACAAGGAAAATTAAGACAGACTGGACAGAACCTCCTTTAGTAACAAGCTAAGAATAACAAAAGAATAGCCCTACCAAGCAGATTGTCTGATGACAAGTTTGAAAACGTCTCCAAATCACCCAACATCTTAAGTGCACAGTCCCCTAATTTTGAGCACAAAGCTGCTAATATCCTAATGGTGAAGAAAAAAAAAAAATTAAGAGCTTTACACACAGAAATAGCAAGTGACTTAAAATATGCATTGCTTCCTTCAAAAAAAAAATAGCTGGACTCTGTGAGTAGTATCTACTAAAAGCTGTTTTTTGAGGATACTGATCATAATTTCATTAATATATTGCACAATCTGTCAAATTTATTTGCATGTACACAGACCTGTTATAAACATTACAGCATTGATTGCTGCTCTTAACAGTGTTAGTGTTGACAACAAGGCTGCATTTGATTTTCAGTGTGTACATTAATTCCCACCAGTCTGGCACTGTAAAAAGTAAAATATCTCCAACAAGCAGAAACTGAGGCTACAATATCAAAAATAACTGAGAATAGACACATACTCAAGATGTCTTCCTACTAGTTTACTGAGAAGAGTAATGGCAGTGAGATTTCAAAAATCACCTTCTTAGAGAGACCCACATGGTGAGAAAAAGTGATGCTGGCAGGTGGAAAAACTCCATCAGTACGAAATGGTAGAGCTTGTTAATCTTTGCCAGCTCATTGTGTTTGCACATGGCAATGGCAATAAAAAAATACCTGTCACTTGGAATTATTTCTATGAAGGTACTATAATTAGCTTTTAGGCAGATGAGCCTATATGATAATAGAACAATTTTTGGACTGCTATTCCATCACCCATTTCTTATGTAAGAGAACACCCCACAGCCTGGGCAGGGCCTGCTGTATCCCAGTTTATCTCCGCATTGAGGGGTCGTACATTATGATAAATTTGTTTTTACCATTAGTTCACCTACTAAGGAGCATAAAACAGCATGTAAGACAAATCAACACAGGAAGATTTTAGAAGTGAGAGTGCAAAAGGTTTCTTGTTATTGAAGTTTCACCTGTCAAAATATACCTCCTCCTTTTCCTTCTCCTAAAGAGCAGCAAAAGACAAAAGTGAAACAGGTAGGACAGGAATGAGGGCAATGGCTTAGGAACTGTGTTTCTTTTTCCCTGGATTAATGTCCTATAGGGAAGGACTCCACCCCCAGCAGGACCCCAGCTCTGGGCACCCACCAGGTGTACAGGAGCAACCCAGAGGAGGAGATGATCCTGCTCCTCCTGAAGGGTTTGACCTTCAGAGCCAGGGCAATGCCAGGGCTTTTGAAAGAAACCTGCAGGCAAAAGGCAAGGTTTGGGAGAAAAAAAAACAAACAAACCAACAACTTGGAACAACTGTCAGACATCTTTATTTTCAGCTACATTTTCTAGCACTTACGTCCTTTTATATCCAAGGGATACCGATAATGTGATCCAGATGCTTCTCTGGCTATCACTTTAAAGACTCTTTTTTTTTCAGTCAGGAAATTACAAAATCCTTTTATAGCTCTTTCATTTCAACAAATGATTTTGCCTTCAGCTTTTTAACTTCTAACTAAATACAAAATGAAAATGAAAAGTAATTTCAACTAACAAACAAACTTTTCTTCCCAGAACATTTTGATATTTCTCTCCCCTTTTCACTGAGGTTTTATGTTAGAGAAAAAAGAAACAATTTCATTTATATCAGAAATACGTTTAATTAAAAGTAGTGCCCCCTTTTAATGTGAAACAGCTTTTCTAGCAGCTTTACCTCCTGTTCTTTAAACACTAAAGTCAAAATACTCTTTGAAATATTTGTTTCTGCACCCCTGCAGAAAGTGTTTAACACTTTAAAGCCTGAGATATTTAGAATGTAAATAAACAGGCGATAGGGATATATTTTTTCTAACATTACAGTGCGGGCTCTATGTTCTGTGTTCAAGAATGTATTTTACCAACCAGCTCCAACTGATTTAAATAGAATTCAGGCTTTGAAAAGCTTTAAATACTTAAGTGGCTCTGTGGGCCTAAACCTGACTCCCTCTGGTCTAATGTATACTGATAATGGTAATTCAGGGATTACAGCACTGAAAATAGGAACAAGAAATACCACTCAAATTCAGGTAAAAACTGAGGCTAGAGAAGAAGGTGCAGCAACAGTCACCTGTGCCTTTCAGCAATCCTTGCCCAAAGCCCAAAGCAAACCAAGTTTGAACTCCTAGGGAAAAAAGTGGATTATTTTCTTTCAGCTGGTCACAATCTATGCTTCTCACAAAATTTTTTTAAAATTGGAAATACAAGTGGCACAAAAATACCACATATGTCCTATTCTGATGGTCTTACCAAAACCAAGAACTGAGAAATTACTGGAAATTGCATTCAAAAACCTCACCAAGGAAATTTGTCTGGTTCAGGAAACTTTGATGAGTTTCAGTTACAGCTGGAGAGGTTTTTGCAAGCTGAACAAAGCTTCTGAATATTCAGGTCTCTGAATTTCCTCTTATTGATGAAAACATTGGTTTCAATGTTTATACTTCTGCATATAAAATCAGGTTTTTATACCTCAACCAGCACTTTAGGCAAAACAGAAAGTTTAGCATGTAAAAAGGTCACAAAACCAGATACTGAATTTACTGGCTTTGGGCAGAATTAAAGGTTCTTCCCTTTGGGGCTTGAATGTTGTCAGTTTTCCACACTGCAAAGAGCAAATACCTCAAAGAACTTCTCTAAGGGTCACAAGCCAGCTGTTCCATTCTACCCCATATATAAACTCCAAAACTCAACAGCATATCTCCTTCCCCCACTATTATTGCAATTTCTATTGCTTCAGCAAAACTATTTTTCCCTCTCAATCTTCTGCTTCCTTTCTACAATAATTCTCTATCTCCCTGATCAAAAGCCAAGTTCAGTGACAGACATTCACCCATCAGCAAACAAAGCTGCTCTGAAATTCTGCTTGTATAAAATCTATACCTGTGAGGGGAGCGAGATAATAAGGTTTTGTTCCTGTAGTGAACCCTTTATGTGAGGCTGCTGCATACTGTTCTGTAGAATTAAGCTAGGCAAGATACCAACAGCAGCCACAATAGCTAATGGGCTTGTAAGGTGATTTGTATAATGAAAAATCTGTATTAATGCTAACTAATCAACTTGGAAAAATGACTTTTGAAAGAAAATATATTTTTCCCTTAGAAAAATAGTAAAATACGTAGAAAGTTCATATGATTGCTTTTTTGCTAAAAAGACTGAATATCAGGCTAAGGGTTGGGGAAAAATTACTGTGCTAGAAAATATCGTGATCTAAAAGAAAAATGTAAGGAAATTGGAAAATTTTACATAGGATTGTGAATTCTTTGAGCAGAAATGTTTAAACTGTTATTTTCCATACAGACACATCAGAGACTTTGTTATCAGCTCTGCAGGAAATTCAGTTTACCCAAACTCACAGGCTGGTACAGCCAGATTTCCAAAGATGGGGAGAGCAGAGAGTGAGCACTGGGGACAGGACAACTGTATTCATCCCTTATACCAGGACACATGCCAGCCACTCAGTACCAGCATTTGGGGGATTTTATACACCAATCCCTCCCCTCCATAACTGTAAATCACACACTGGATTATTAATCCATACCTCTGGATTAATAGTTGATATGATTCTTGCAATTGTCCACAAGGAACCAGAAAGGAGGAGTTCAAGAAGGTTTGGGATGATTCCCTTCAAAATATTTGGACCCCTTTGGGCTGTGGAAGAAGGAAAACAGAGATTTTTGTCTTCAGCCATTCTGTATGTGAACGTGAGAAGAGGTGTGGGTTTACACCCTCTGCCTGCCAGCTCCTCTGGAGGGGTGTGAAAGAGTGAAATTGCAGGCTGGGTCACACTACATACCCTGGCTACCTGAGCTGAGCATCTGGGCCTTTAAAACCTGGCCCCCAAAAGAGAGATTGAGGAGTTCTCTGCCTTCTGACTACATTAGTTGTCTCTGAAATTGGTATTTTTGGGTCCTGGGTAGCCTCATCACTGTGGTAAGGAAACTTCAGGAAGAATCCTGTCTGCCCACCCAGGGCCAGCTGGCTGTGAAAGATGCTTGAGTGTTTGTGGCTTTAGGCATTTTGCTGCCTGACACATCTCATCTTTTACTGACCTAAACTCACTTTTTTTGCAATCACTTCAGGTCATTCACAGAAGGCCAACTCCACTTTGAAGATGGAAATGTTGTAAATGCCAGACAACCTTGCGGTTATTTACATGCAAATTTACATTGTATCAGTCATTTACATTATAGCAATCTAAACGATAAGGTTAGAATTAAGCAAAAGGTCAAAAGTCAACATTTTCTGCCTGAAAATAATGTGCTGTTGAAAAATATTCAACTAAGCTAAGTTAAGGTAGCAAAATTGATATTTATCACGCTTTCCTCAGATATTGGACGTGTAACCGTCAAAACTACAATGAAATTGTTACACACTGCCTTCCTGTGGCTCCTGGAAATATTTTCAGTCCAAGTTTCAACATAAAAATCCAGTACAGCAGAGCAGTAGTTTCTGTGTTCCATTTACAAAATAATCCTCTCCCTCAGCTCTTGGGAACATTCCACTAATTTCTCCACATTCTAAATATCTGGATGTCTCTAGAGGCTGGTACTAATCATAGCACAATCAACAGAAACAAAAGTGCTTTGATTTTGATGGCACAGGGTCAGATCCTAAGGTGAGGCATTTTGTAAACAATTTTTAAACACTGGTGATGAATGCAATAAATAAATATATTTACTTGAGCCCTCCCCCTCGACAGTATACATTTATTCTCTTTTCTTTGTTCCTCTGTATTAACAACCCATAGTATTTAAGAATCTGGTTACCTTTTTTATCCTCCTGTCCTATTTCTGAATTGCTCCTTAGTGCTCCTATGCAAGGCCAAGCTCTTCTTTCTCCCATCTATCAAAAAAATTTTGTTATAAGAGGGTCCTGATTATTTTCAACTTGTATTTCCATTCTGCAGTATTTTAGTTTTGCCTTGCACGAGCAAAGAGTTATTCACAAGTAAAAGCAAGAAAAGATCTGTGTCTGCTTGATTTTCCCTCCGAGACAAGAAGAGCCAGTGAGTAAGTAAATGGTATTCACTGGGAATCAGAGTACATTTTCTGAGTTAGTGGCAGTTCTCAGGGAATTAGGTGTAGTAAATTGTTCAAGTTTCACAGGCCAGTGGGCATGGGGTAAACTTAGTGGTAACAATCAGATAAGGGAAGATTTTTCTCCCTTAAGGAAAGAGAGACAGAGAAAAATAATTTAAAGCATTTGTTCAGTGAAAGAGTTGTATCTAGGGAAAGAAATGCTGAAAGAGCATAGCAAATATCAGCGGCTAACAAACAAGTAGCTTCATCTAACTGCGAAAAAACCCCAAACAATTGAATTTGGTGTAGCAGTGGGACATCATAAGGCAGTATCCCTGCACCTGCAATATTGCACACTACCTCAAAAATATGTTAAAAAAATATATAACCCTACCTCAAAAATATGTTAGACATTATAAGCAATTTAGGGGAAAATAACATGAACAGGAATGAAAGAGACCACTATATATATGTATTATACACATTTATATATATAAAATGATTGATTATACAACAATACCTTGTAAAAGGACAAAATCATAAGCTATAATAAAAATTGCTGTATGTACCAGAAAAGAGAGGATCTATCTTGTATAATGCCAAAGATTATGAATGGTCTGGTGAATATTAGAGTAAAATAAAAGTTATAAGATTATTTTATTCTGTGGGAAGTATTTGAAAAGAATATGTGAATTTTGGGGATATACATACATTTTCAAAGAAGGGACCAAGTGATATATCAAAATTTATCTCACTTGGAAATTTCTGACAGATCTATCCAAGGAATGAAATGTCATTAACTTCAATATCATAGATATTTTTGATAAAATAAGTTAATCTGACACCTTCTTCCTGTACTTAAAAAAATAAATAATTAACATGTACATTATCATTGCCTGGATTATTTTGGATGGCAACAATTACTTATATAATGGGCATCTTTGGGAGCTAACTTGGTACAGGCAATGCTTTGTTTAACTGTCTAACACAGTATGCTCTTTGGAAAAGTTATCAATGTACATGTTTTCATTTCACTTTTTGTCCTTTTTTCCCTTTTAAGTAGGTGATTATTAGAATTTATATAAGTTTATTGACTATTAGGTTAAACACCAAGTATTCAGTTATGCAGTATCTTGGAGAAGAAACAGATGAGCCCCTACACCAGACAGTTGCTGCCCCAGTGGGTCCCCAGCACATCTTAAGACGGTGCACTGACTCTCAAATTGAGCAATTTTGTGTGATGGTATTCACATTGTCCTTTATCACATCCTAAGTAGGGCAATATAGTGCAGAAAGCACTTCCATCTCCTAGGGAGAGAAATTACTTTTCATTTTCTGTGTGAATGACTATTAGGTCTTGAATTCATCTACCTTACCTTTCATGTGCTAATTAGAGGCCTTCCCTTATTAGGCACCATCTGCAGGCAACTTAGAGAGACAGGCACTTCTGCAGGGTGATTCCTCCCCCCTCACACACTGTAGAGGATTTGAGGACTTGAGAGGTTCCTGCAGAGATAGTCTATGGGAACTGCGTTCCTAAGACAAGCATCTCAGCTAAATGCCTGCAATTACCTGGAAAGGACTCTGTGGCATCCATACAGTTGTTCATACAACTTCAGCCATTTATGTCTATGGACCCAGTTATGTGTCCATGATTTACTGAGTCATTATTAGAGAGAGAAGGTATCCCCTGGAAAGGCTAAATCTACTAGATAGATGTTGTACAAAGATGAGTCCTGCTTTAGGGGTTTCTGTCTTTTTGTGTCAGTGATAGAGTATCTGGAAAAACTACCTCAGAGCAGGGACATAACTTTTAGATGGATGAGAGAAATCCAATCCTAAATGATAAAGGAAAGTATCAATTTGGCAGCTTAAGAGTCATCTTTTTGCCCAGAAGGATAAAATAGGCAGCAGGATGAAAACTTCACTGTAATGTGATGTGAGTGTCATTTGAAGTTATTAGACTCCAATTTGCCTGAAGAGTGGGGAAAATAGCTCAGTCTTCATTGCCATTAACTCAATTACGTCCAGCTGTACCACAGATTTTATGCCAGAGCACTGAACATTCCCTATACAAATTTTATGTGATGAAACAGGTAGATTAGATACTAATTGGATAGATTGGAACTGAAATTTCAACTTAATTGTGATGCCATGATAAAGGAAAAATTATATTTAACTGTAGATACTTTGAACCCATTAAGAGATAGGGAAAGGACCAGTATTGTTTAAGTATGGGGTAAAGACGACAGGATAAGGAAGATTTTAATGTCCTCAAATCTTGATCATCTGAAAGGGTCTGCAGATCATCTGATTATCCCTTGCTTTATTAGTCCTTGTCTAAACTCTGGTGGACAGGGAGAATGTAAATATTCCTTCATCCCTTTTAATATTTTTCCATTTCATAACAATAAAAATTATTACTANATTGATTTCCACCTTGTGCTGTATCTTTGTTGTGCTACTTAGCTGATTACTTCAACCTCAGTATAAATTTTTGCATATGTCTCTACTCAGTTGAATCCAACTTTTTTTCTGGTCATTCCTTACATGTGAGAATTAATTTTTTTTGCATCCTAGGCCAGAGCACTGGCAGACCTGTAGGCCATAAATGATGGCCTGATAAATATGGTTGCAAAACAGTTGTGTATCCTGTGATAATTGGAAGTTATTTATTTATTTAAAAGTTAATTATTACTTGCATAAGCTTTTCTTAAAAAATTAGTATGCAAAAATAAATCCCACTGTATGAAATAGAAAACTCTAACTATTTTCTAATCAATTATTAAATTTTTCTTTTATCTGGGAGCATGTGGATTCAGAAGTAATATAACAACAGAGAAAAAGGTGCTTCTTAACATTTTTCTTTGCTGATAATATTTTTAACGGGATTCCTACATTTGCATTATTTCACCAGTTGCAAGATCTTTTCCTCAGTAAAGTGATAATTTCCTTTATGTTCAGAAAAACACCTGTCCTAGATGATTTACTCTATGTTTGCTCTACACAGAAGCAAGAAATAGCAAAAACACACCACCTAAAACACTCCTACATAAAGCTTTTGAATTTTTAATCTCTATCTCACACTCATGTTCTGTTTGTTTCATAATGATCTGATTATAGGTGGTTTTGTTACCATGTTCAAAATCTGTATGGTCTGAAAAATGAAATTGGAAATAAGTAATTCACTCTGTTTTATAGAGGCATTTCAGAAGATGGTATATCATCTTTATATGGACAGTTTCTAAGTAAAGTCAAGCTTAGAAGAAACTGTAATGGTTCTCAAATGACTAGTTGAAGAGTATAAAAAATACCCTCCAGAAATTCTGCTTCTATATTGCAAAGAATTAAGCTATTGGAAATCAAATGTAGTCTAGACATGAAATTCTCATGGAAATTGCCACTTCCTAAAGCTATTCCTTTAGGGTCTAAAAATATTGGATACTGCTGTCTTGAAATATACTGCAATTTTTATAGCATACAAAAACATTTTAAGACTATGCAACATAAATAACCCATGAATGCTGTCACTGCTGCCTAGAATCACCATTTCACTTACCATGGGTCTTCCTGAATGTATTTTGGCACTAGCCTTTACGACTGCAAGTAGTTCTTTTCATGTCTTTAACATGTAGATTGCTAGCCTGGGAAAATACTTACCTTTTCTACACTGCTTTGCAATCCAAATGAACTGCTACTTCTGCAGCTTTCAGAAGTAATTTAAATTAGTTCCCCAAGCAGATGAAGCAGTTGCAAGGCAGTTTATAATGCAGATTTTCTTTAAGGCTGAATTCCAGCTGTGTTAGGTGTGGAAACTTACTGGTATGGGAGCTAGCAGGTAAGCAACCTCCTACCCCAGTCCCTCTGAAAAGTCTTGATTTTTTTTTTTTTAATTCAAATTCAGCCATTTTCACACAGAACATTTATGGCCTACTTGAATGGGCACTTTTCTCAGCAGGCTTAGTAAATTGGACACTTAGTTTTTAAAGGTAACAGACAATAGGGTCTGTTGCTTCAAGCATTCCTTTAAACTGAGATTCTTATTTATTTAAATAATGCAAATGTGCATAAAGGCTTTGTCAGACTGGACTTAAAATTACTTGTATTATTGTTCTCAATATGGAAATCACAAGCAAATCTGGTTCTGATGTCTCACTCCAGTAGAAACGAGCAAGAAGCATCTTCTAGTAGTTTTTGCATGACGGACAAACCTCTTCTAGATAGATCTAATTAGAAATGGGTACTGATCTATTCCTGATTTCTTCAGAAGTGATATGTAAGCCACTAACAGGGAAAGAAAATAAACAAAAAAAGGCTTCTGGAACCCTTGAATTTTTTGCAATACAGGGCAAATATTGGTCATAACCTTTTAGTATCTACATTTCAAAACTTTATTCCAGTATACTAATAGTTATAGCAAAGCCATAATTAGTTTTAACTCTCCTTTGCTTTACAAGCAGGTTGGGGGGGAAAGCAGACTTGCCAGACAAGTTTTGAATGCTCATGAGAAAGAACAGATTTTACTCCAAAAGGTCTTGGAATAAAATCCTCAGAATCAATCTGAATCAAGTTGATCCATGCAAAGCAAAATCCTTGAAATCAATCTGAATCAAGTTGATCTGTGCAAAGGTGAGGAGGACAAAACCCCTGTCAATCAACTACACTGTAGAGGACTACTGGATGGGAACTGTTTGATCAAACTATTTTTTAAGAGAAAATGCCAATCTGTTCTGAAAAATAAAAATACCTATCAGAAACTAGTAGGGAATATAACAGTCTTAAAGAAATTAATCTAGTCCACATTGACCAGTCAAATACTGGAAACAGAGTCAAAAACTGTTTCTCAGAGTTAGAAATAGAAGAGGCGCTGATGTCCCTGCTCCTGCTTGCTGTGCTGCAGTAAAAGACAGCTGAAGGTGATTTTGGCTGCCCACTTCTGTGCTACCTGTCTCTGCTGCACGTGTAGAGATCTTCTAGTTGAGAATGGGAGGGGACTGTAATTCCTTAAGTCACCCCAGACACAGATGGCAGAGCTTATTTCCAAGTACTCTCCTTCCTCCTTCCTTGTTCCTGGTCTGCCTCCTTTGTCACAACATGTTGTGAAGGAATAACCAGGAAACACAGCCTCCTCCCCTATCTTTGCTTGGGGCAGTGATATGTTTGTTTCAGTGTTTGGGATGAAGGCCAAGACTCCTAACCAAAGATAGTTTTTGCTAGTCAGTTTCATCTGTAATACTCTCTACCCTGTACTATTCACTGTAATGATGGCTAGTAAAAACATTAGTATTTCAGAAAAAAAGTGGGTGGAGAACATTAACATGGATTTTGCATGTCTACATGAATAACACCCAGGTGGATTATATTTCCTTAACAGAAAATAAAAGTTCTGGTCTGTAAGACACATTCTGGTACAAAAAAAGTAAAGTTTGTCATCTGAGAACAAGAAAGCAGATTTTCTGAGATCCAATGGCCCTGGTATCCTAAATGACAATTAAGGAGTCCAGGGAATGCTGGTAAGTGCCTCTTGTACTATTCAGTATTTACAATGGGAAAGTTGGTTAAGTTCCTGTTCTCTGCTGTTGTGGTGAGGATGTGTGCTTCTCTCTCTTCTTTCCAAGAATGCTTTGAACCTGTCCACATGGAAAGGACCCTTTTCCCCATATGACTACATCAGTGCACAGGGATATGCCAGTTGGCTTACTCTTGCTAAAGGCGTGATTCCAAATATTCACTGCATTAAGGAATGTGGGTTCATTGGTATAAATCTGCAGACATGCACCAGTTAATTACCTGTATTGTTTGGGTTTTCACTGGTGACAGTTTGGGATAAGATAAGCTTCAGAAGCATCCCGTGCTATTGCTGTTGGTTTAAACTGGAGTTTGTGTTCCCAAGCCTTTTTTCACTTGGGCTCTGTGAGGAAGGGTGTCTCTCTCTCTCTGCTCATTTGTTAAAGCTGCTGTTTTCAATATGTACATGTGATAAACAGGAATATATCTTTCTTGACATAAACCTATTTCACCCAGATTGATTTTAGCTTTCACATTTGAAGATATAACTTTCAAGTGCATTGGCATAGAATGACATAAAAGACAATGAAACGTGAATGCAGTCAGGTAATTAGGAAAATTCTTATTTACTGATTTTTTCAATGCCTATTGTCATCATAGCTTGGAAAGGGATTAAAAAGATTTAAATATAAATTAGATCTGTCGTTCTCAAAATGAAAACAAGTTAGTTATTCAAAACTGTAGGGGAATAAAAAAGAAAAGGCAAAAGAGCCTTCTGTGTTGCCTTTAAAAGCTTAGATCTGAGCCCTGGAAAGCAGTGAGTGAAAGCCACATTGTAGGAGGCCTCCCAGGGGAGAATTATGCTGCTCCTCTTAGTATTTTCTTAGCTTGCACAGAGAAGCACAAGTCAGAGGTAGCCTTGCATATGCAAATGTGCCAGAAGAGGAAAAAATTGTAACTGCAGGAATGTGATGCTGTGTCCAAACTAAAGGGTCTGCAGAGACAGCAACAGCAGAGTTGCTCTGCAAATGAGGTGTGGGACTGAAACCTAACAGTTTGGTCAATAGCAGCTTTGAGGCTTAGAAGTGCAATGCAGATCTATTCCACACGGAGACCATCTCAGGTCCCAAAAATAGGCCAGGCAAACTAAATACACTGCAATTTTTCATGCTTTACCATTTAAAAATCCAGGATGGTGTCTCTGTATTTCATTGTACCCTGCAGGTAAACTGCTTTATTTGGAAAGAAGGTAAACACTTATTTGGTCTCCACTGCGTAATATAGACTTGCCCACAGAGCATCAGATGCCCAGTGGACGGTAGGAGCTGTCAGTGGCTTGAACTGCTGTAATAGAGAAGAGGACTCTGGTGCATTCAGGACATTCTTCCACTTGGAAAGTTCATGCACACATAGGAAGGAAAATACTCTCTCAGGTTAAACAAGGGTATGCTCTCAAGCTCCCTGGTTTTCTTATATGCTTAATGTACATCCTGGGGGGGAGCTCACTGACTTCCATGTCTCTTCCCCAGTGCCCTGGTTTCCACAGTACAGAAACCTGGTGACAAAGCCCAGAATGAGAACATGTGTATTCAGGTCAGTTCCCTGACACAGATGCCCTGACAATAAGATTTGAGGATGTCTATGGTATGTGCCTGTTGGTCAGGTCTCTTGCAGACTCCAGCCCTAGCAAAATATTTACAATCTCACTAGCACCTAAAGTGACTCTCTCAAACAAGTGATAATTGCTTATAATGTTCCACCTCTATAGGGAGCTGAACCCCAGTCATAGTTCTCCAAAAAACAGTTTGAATTCTTTAGGCTGGAGCTGGCAAAGAACTGTGGAAAATATTTAGAAAATCTTGACTAAAGAGAAGTAAGTGGGAAATCAAGACAAAGGCAATTGACAAAGTCATTCCTAAATGAGGAAAGCAAATCTTAGATGTGCACAGGGCATGCCAAATGCACATGGTGCTAACCAGAACTATCAGTGCAAACTCAGCTCCCATAATTTACCTGCAAGAGACACAACACAGCCCAGGTCTGGCTGCATGGGAATGCAGTGCTCACCAGTGGCAAGAATCCTGGGAGGAAGTTACGGAAGTCAGCCCCATCTTGTGCAGGGATGAAGGAAAAGAGTGCCCAGAGTGATGTAAATTGGAGGATGGGTTCTGCTCCATGGCCATGGTGGGTAAGCATGATACAGAGAAAATCCTTCTGTGTGGGGTTTGTGGTGGTTAGGATGGTACTTTGGAGAAATGAGGGTTGGAGGTGGGAAAGAGAAGAGGACCTGACTGAAGGGTGGGCTTAGGAAAAGGGGATGTGGTGTGTGCAAGGTAGGATCTGACATGTGTGACTGAGGGTCAGGGGACAGCTGCTGAGAAACAGGTCACAGGTGCCTTAATGATTGCTCTGCTGAGAGATGAAGTGGCTGGTGCCAAGGAGGTGGGATTCATCTCAGTGGAATCAGACTGGCAGGAGAGCTGGTGATGTGTAGTGTGAAGGGAAGGGAGATCCCACATCTTCACATAATTCCCCTGCCTTCCATCACTCCACTCCATGTACCCTCAGCCTTCCAGTCCATTTTGCCAAAATCACAATGTTGATTTTTGCCACTTATTAATAATGGAATTAGTTCTTCCATGTTTCATTCTTGTATCAGCTGAATTCAATCTTTTCTTACACTGCTTGGAAGCTTTCCACCAGCTCTGCCTTTGCACATTATGCATCCTACTTTTTATTTATAGTGTATTGCATTTGCAGATCTTTACCAGCTTCTCTTAGCTGCCAGCTGTGGCTGTTCTATTATTTCATCTTTTCCTGCTGCCTCACAGCCAGCAGGAACACCTAATTTGTGTTATATCAAAGTGAAATCAGGAGCCACCCAACAGACATAGGCTTATGCTTTGAAGGAGCACAGAAATGTTTAGCACCAGGTTATTGGGTTGAATCCAGTTCATTCAGCAGCAACTGGAAATGGTTAATGCCTGTTGACAGGCTGGCAGCGGTGGGGTGTGATACTTGTGGCTCTACTCCAGTTGCTAATGGACAAATGTCCACCTCATAAAACCCCAAACAAAAACTAATGCTGTTGCTGGGAGCCTCAGCAGGGACACATCCAGTGGGCAGTAAGGCTGTTCTTACAGAGCAGTATCCACAAAGAAATGCCCAAGAGTACTGGAGTGAACAATTTGCAGGCCACCCCTCTGTGGGGCTTGTTGTGGGGATGGGAACCTTCTCTACCAACAACTCTGAGTCTTGTTTTGAAATAAATATTTTGATAATAGAAGCCAGGGGGATGTTGCTGGACATAGGAGACAAACTGGTAGATTTTAATGAGGTGCGAAGAGAGGATTGACTATTGTTCTCTGCACCTCTTTTCTTTTTGTTTCCCATATCTCTGCAGACCCAGTTTTGTAACTCCTCAGGCTCCTCGGCTTTATTCTATTCTGCATCATCACTTCCACCAAGTACAGTAATGATTCAATGGTTCATTCAAAAGTTGAGAGTTATGTCCCTTTATTATTTAATACTGCACCCAGCAAGAGATGGCTTATCCTGCGAGGGAAGTGAACGCTAGACCAGAAGATGAGTGGTAAAGGTGCTGTGGTAAAGATGAGATTGCTGACTGTCAGAATGTTTGGAATGGATCCTGCATCATAAAGATGCAACGTTATAGGGGAGAAAACCACTGCTACTTGTGAAGTGGTAAAGCCTTGTAGTCCATGGCTTGGGCTGAAACAGCAACAGCTACGATGAGTCTCTCTGTAGTGATTTGACCTACACAGTTTAATTACTGTTTATCTTATTTTCTTTGTTTGTCTGACACATAAAGCTGGCTGCCTATTTTCCATGAAAAAATAGCAGGTAGAAGAATTCAACACAGACTGAAACATATTTTAGCACCGAATTTGAAAATTCCAAAACTTTATTTTCATTTTTTTTCTTAACTTTACCAAACAATATTGATTTAAAGTTCTTACGCAAAATAAGAGTAATGGATATACTAGCATGTTACTGAAGAATGATAATGTGAAAATGTATAATTTGAAAAGTTCTATTCTATCTTCTTTCTTCATCATGGTAAATTGCTTTAGAATATATTTTCTCATAATTTCAGAATAGCTTTATAAACTAATTTTTTAAACAATTTTTTTCCCAAAATAATTATTTAAAATTGTTGTTCTACAGTTGACCTATAAAAAAAGTAGATAGCTGAATATTTTGATTATTTTGTACTTTGGAGGATTTATCATTACATACGTTTAAGGAGGACATGTCACAAAGTACCAAAAACCTACTAAAAAACATTACACAAAGAAAACAATGTATGACATCTAAAATGACAAAGACCTTTCAATATAGAAATGACTGTCTTGAAACTGAAATTGATTCCAAAGAAAAATTGTTTTTATGCCAGGGAAGATGAAAAATAGTTTTAAGATTGTAATAATGAAAGTAAATTGCAATATTGAACATCTAACAGACAGTCCACAGCTCAAAATGACTCTAATGTGGGGCACTGCCTGCCATCCCTTTGGTGTGGGAAGCCCTCAACTAACCCAAAGTGCTGTGTGAGCATAATCAGAGCTGGGAGTTTAATGACAGAGAGTGGTTGGTTGTTTAATTATAAAGCTCCAAGGGTTCTGCCCGAATCCCTGTGACAGCAGTCAGAGGGTCCAAGGTGGCACTCAGCTCAGTGATCTCCTGGCATGGCAATCTGTTCTCCAGCATAGGATCTCTTCTGTGACCTTGTTTCACACTCTGTGTGAATGCATCACCTGAGAGTACTCTAGATTCTGGTGAAGCAGAACATGGTTTTGCTCTCCACACCCCATTTTTTTTACCTCCATTACACAAATCCCTGCTACACTGAAAAGCAAAATTAAGTTAAACTGTTTTTTTTTTTTTTTTTTTTAGAAAAAATGAACTATTTCAAAGAATTTGTTCAGTAAATTACAGAACATGGTGCAAGACCTCTGACAAGTAATGTGTTTTTGTACCACTTAACTGCAATCAGCTGTGTCGGGAGACACCTTTCATCAACTACCCTATAATTATGCTAAGGCTTTCACCAAAAGACAAATCCCAATTGGCTGAGCCAGAGCCCTGCCTTTCTAGACAAGGGTGATAATTTTGTCCACTCACCTGTTCATTCATTTCAGCAAGTCCTGGCCTGTGGAATCATTGAGGTGAGTATTTACTGATTATTTTTATGCTGTTTAAATTTTTACTATTTTTAAATTCAAATCTCTCAGAGGGAGGGTAAAATTTGATAGGACTTTCCAGAAAGATTGTCAGGAGTCATGGGGTGGAACAACCATGTACCTGTGTTACACCCGCTGAACTGTATGTGATACTATCAGCTGTTTCTGTCTCTGTATTTTAACTTCCTTTTTTCAATGCCAGTGATTCACTGAATTATTACACACAGAAAAAATTACTTATTAACTGCATGTATATAGCTGTCAGAGGTATTGAGTAAAATCTGTGTCTCCAGACAAACAAAATTGCTAAAACAATAAATAAGTCTTGTTTCAAGCTTTTTAGGTTAAGTCCTCAGTCTAGGCAATTTTTCTTAGGGGTGGGAATAGGTCTCCTTTACAGGTGTGAGTATGCTAGGGATTTCTGTTTCTTTAGGAATCAAAAGTTTATTAGTATAAACCTATGCCTGGGCAAATTTAATATGAAGTTACTTCTCCCTAGTGAATACTTCTAATCAGGGGTGAAAGAAAAGACACCTGCATGTTCTCAGCCTTTCAACTCAAGTAAAGGATATGTTGCAGTGTAATAGCTATTTTTTACATGAAGCCACAGGCAGGCAAGACAATCCACAAAATATCTGAGGCAAGAGGTTTGAGTCAGACTCGCGTGTAAGCACCGGAGCACGTGCTGGACAATCTCACACAGGTGAGGGCTGCCATGGGTGTCCACTGAAGCCTCCCAGGAGGGAAAATCTGAGAGGGAGTGAGCATGTGGGCAGTGAGAGCCAGGCCTGGCTGCTACACCCTGTCCAAGTCCCACTTCCCATGGCAAGTGGTCCATACTAACTCTCTCAACATGTTAGATGTTAAGGTCTCTTAAAACCAGTAGACATCTTGTGTTTCTCAGCTGTTCTGTTCAGTCAGAGTTTGTCAGGGTCTGCTGGTTGTCTCAGTTAGAATAAGACGAGATGGTGGGGTCAGGTGTCCCAGCTGTTTGTAGAAAAAGCACCAACTCTGTCACTCTAACCAGTGGCAGGCCCAAACAAAAAGAACTCATTTCCTCAGCTCAGAGACACAAGCCCTTACTTTCAGTTCCTGCACTGTAAATCCTTTTCCTTAGGCTTTCTTCAAGGGTTATGCTAATGTTCTTGCTCAGGCAAGCTCAACTGCGCTCCATTCTTCTTTTCAGTTGAACTGTTAATTCTCTGCATACCCGTTTCCCAAAACAATGCTCGATAATGCTAATGCCTCCTTAATAAATCACCGGCTCGCTGCATAGCTCTGTATTCACTTTTGTTTTGAGACTTCGACATCTGTTTACCCATCTCTCCCGCTTATCTCTAGGGATGGGTGGCAATTAGACTGGCTCCTCGGTATTAGTAAGTTTATCAAAATAACAAAAGGCTATGTGACGGCTGTCAAGGAACAGCAGGTGAAAAAGAACACAGTACGAAAGAGAAATTACTCTTGAGGCAAGGTTTATTTCTTTACTTCAATTTCATATTTTTGTCAGATTGTATTCATTTCTATACAGTCGTGGGAGAAAGGAATATGGAATGAAGTACAGTCCCAGGAGAGGAGGATTAAAAAGAGAGAGCATTCAGGTACTGCAGAAGAGAACTTGAAATTGCGTACTGTGAAGACACATGTTAATGTACAAACTGGTGTGAGGTTAATAATAGATATTTATTTCCACGAATAATTCACTTTGAGGACCCCTCCCCCTGCTACCCCTGCCTCCTGTTGCTCTAGCAACACACTCTATAGAGTGTGGCTACTGAATATCCAGGAACAATTTCATTCATGCAGGCTTCATTTACCCCAGGGGTGTTTCTGCTCCCTTATGTTTGAAAGGGAACACCACTATCATCTTACTTCAAGATTCTATTTTTTATAAAAAGGACAGCACAATTTTGAGATTCAAACAGTTTCAGATACAGAATTGACTGCTGTGTTAATTTTAATACTGCAATACTTCCCAGGATTATGCAAGTCTGTCCTTGTCTCTTCTCCAGAGCAATCTCACCTTTTCCAAAGGCACAGTTACTTTTATACAGTATAGATTTTTTTTCTTTCATAAATCCTAGATTAGGGTAATATTTTTTTGAAGGGGAAATATATTTTTAACACAGATGTGAAATTATACCTGCTTTGTATAGAAATGTGCTGAAGTTATTTCTGTGCTGCATTTTGGCTTAGAAGGCAAGAATGTGTATTTTTATGCTCGATTCAGACTTCTGATTTTCAAAATAGTATTCATAAGGGAGATGATGATCATTAAGTGCTTTTTAATAGCAGATTATAATACTCTGTATTATGGGCCACCTTTGATAGTGTCTATACACTTGTAGGTTTAACATTATCTTGTTTGGAAGAGCTCCCTGAGAAGATCTAGTAAAGTGCTTAGGAAGCCTGTTCTTGTACTGCAGTGTGCACAGTGATCTACACTAGAGTCCTCTGCAAATATTGCTGTCCAAAAGAATTTAAAATTATGCTGGAATACATGATGCTGCAGAAAATATGACACGGGACATCTTAAGTAATATCCCTAGTGGATGTTGGACCAAGTGACCTCTAAAGGTTCCTCCTAACTCAAATCATTCTCTGACTATGAAAATTTGACCTCCTACTTTGAGAAGTAGTCAGAACAAAGAAGAGGCTGAACGTACAAGCCCAAAGAAAATTGGGTTTGGGCTTTTTGTTTGTGTTTATTTTTTTGGAGGCTTCTTATTAGAATTATTCAAGAGGTTTCAGTTGTAATATAGTGAAAAATATATTTGACTAAAAACAAACCAAAGAAAGCCACTAGATGCTTTTAAAAACTGGGCTGTTATTTGCCCAGTATTCTGGGTTAGGAGAACAGTGGTGTAGTACAGTGATCCAAATATGCTTCCAGGTTGTTCTTACCTTTAATTAGCTATATATTAGTAATCTATAATAATGGTAAATATACCTATTTATACAAGATATGCAATATACATATATATTTTTAAAATTCTATATTGACTCCTAATGCATTTTTCTTCCTATAGAGAATATATTTGGTCTTGTTTTGCAGCAAAACACTAGAGATTCAGCAGACAGTGAGTGTTTTGCAAGGTAATCTTAGTGAAATAGAATACTTTACAAAGTCACACATGATGGACTCTTTATTTTGTCCCTGATTCCTCTGCAATGGAAACTGTCATTACAAAATTTGAGTTCTGCCAAATCTATTTATAGATAGTACAGCAAAGGAAATTTTTCCAAGTACTCTTGGGAATGTGTTCAGATAGTTTCTTTGGCTAACTTGCTAAAAAACAAATCAAAACATCAGTTAACAGACTGGTATGATATTAAGAATTTTTATAAAATTGAGAATTAAAACTTGCAAGAGAAAGAAAAAAGATAATGAAAAGTATAGAGATTTTACTAAATACATGAAAGTAATCCTGGAACACTGCAGCAGTCATCATAAGACTATGAAAATAATTGGGTAAGTTTAGTAAAAATTTATAGTTTAATTAATTTAAATAAAATGAGTTAAAACCGTATATTTAACTCATTTAAATAATTAAAAAGTTGCTTGACTAATTTTGCATAGATATTTTTAAGGAGGGCTGTCCACAGTGTGGATGCTCAGTTCCTGACCTTTATATCATAGGCATATTTTATTTTTTTTCCACAGGCAACAGTCAGGAATAGTGGCAGAATTTTTTTGGGAGGTTTTTTTCAGGTCCTCACATACTCATTGCCCTGTGCTCAGAAATGGAACTCAGGAATGGGAGTAACAATGATGAAAGAGATGATTTGGCAGTTCTTGATGATAAGGACAGCCACAGCATTGGGGTGTAGTTTGACAACCATCTCTTAAATCAGACATGCTGACTAAACTGGCCAGTTTTACTGGCTCACGTACCTAATTATAAAATCCCCTTCCTCTCCTCTATCTCAGCTGAGGCATTTTCAACCTCAACAATTCATTATGTGGCCTCATTAACAGTTGCCTTAGCCTAGCTGAGAAGAATCTACTGAAATGAGGGTGGAGTTTTAAAACCACTGTCAACATCAGTGCTTACAAAATTCTGACTTTACAAGAGATGTGAAGCTTAATACACTTGTAACAATGAGGCCACATCCTCTATGCAAATGTCACCCTTCACAGGTTAAACCTGCCATCAGCTGTATAGCACAGATGGTTCATACTTCCAGAGGTGGACCTTCTTTCTGTGGAGCTTTCTATTCCTCACAAATGTTAATGTTATCATCACAACACCCACGTGTGTGTTAAATGAATGTCACTGCCTCTTCTTTAAGAAATGTCAAAATGACCCAAATGGGGAATGTGATACAACTACAATGTTACTCTTCCCTTTCTTCTAGGGCTGTTTTATGCCTCTTGACACCTGTTTGTAATGAACAAACAGCCTCTAGCCAGAACATGCTCTAAGAGAACAGGGGAGTTTAATTTGAAGTTGCAACAGTGATACTGTCCCTTTCATCCAGAAGAAAGACCCCTCCAGAAGAGAATGAAAGGGAACTGGGCCATTTCCCACAGGAGCACCATTGGGGCACCCAAGGGCTGAGCAGGACAGATGTCAGACACATTGACTGTTTTCCACTGATCTATAAAAAAATGCATGTGTTGATCTCATACAGCCCTTTCCAGCAGTGTGGGCTGATTTGATCCTATTTAGAGAAACTGTGTATGGCTATATCAGTAGTGTTGGTAAATTTAAAAAACGCTTTGGTTTCTCCTTCAGGTTTCTTCCAGTTTAAATATGTCAACAATTAATTTAATATATACTTAGTCTGCTCCTCAGAAGTCTGTTCTGTCTCTCCTTAGGACTTCATCAGTGCTGACCTCTTCACAGAAGTTAGAATTGAGTCCTTAGACATCTGTACAACTTTATATTTTCATAACCTCCAGATAAAGGAAAATATAAAGCAGCTTTCCCCAGAACTTAAGTTACACGGTCTAATACCTTATTCTGTCTGTAATGTCAAGAATTATTTCTACACTGAAGTAGTTCATGTTTATATGAAAACAAAAGAATAAGAAATAAATCCTTAATATTCTGGTCCTATCTGCATATTTGACTATGTAACTTACATCACAGCCTCAGGTATTTAAAGAGCTAGATTCTTCTGTCCCATAAAAAACTGCTGTTCTACATGCCGACTTCTGTATCCATATTTTCTTTGGCATAGGAAAAAGACCAGCCAATTTTCACTTCTTTTTTTTTTGTTATTATGCCATTATTTAATAGGCAATATCATACTGTTGGCAATGCAAGAAACAGTTAATAAACACCCAGAAGTATGTAGTCTGTAATCTAAAATGATAACTGATGATCATGGCACTGCAAGTGTTCTTACACGCTGTTGTTCAACAAGACAGCACAGTTCAGTAACACCTTCTGCCTTAGAAGTCATGAAGAGCATGCCTACTTTCATGTGTTCAAACTAAAACAGCAAAAGTGCAAGATTTTACAGACTTTTCCTTGAAATCCAGTAAGTGTAACTAACACTATTAACACAAGAATATCACATACTCTTTTTGTTTATTGGCTTAAGTTTAATATTAGCAGATCTGACTTGACTAAGCAATGTCTAATTATATCAAGGCTGAATATGGACTCTCATGTCTAATTTTCATAAAAAGCCTCAAAGCTGAATTCCTCTAAGGTTTAGTGGCAGGTTTTGAACATAAGCCAAACACTATAACTAATGCTTTTTCATGCAATAAACCATCCACTTGTGGGGCAACAAATATTGATTTGTGAGAAGTTCAAGGGTGTGTATAATACTTCTTTCCCTTTTGTTTCCAAACTTTCCTTGGTCAAGTGGAACCTTTTCAGAGTCCACCTTTTCATGGATATGTGGCATGGCCCAAATCTATGACTGTGTAATTACCAAAACACAAGAGCACACTTGCACTTTCAACCATGTGTGTTTCTTCAGTCCAGTTTATACTTTGAAAAATGATGCAATAATTAAGCCAAGAAAATTAATAAGATTTCCTGTAATGCTTAACCTTAACAAATGCCAGATTTGGGAAAATCTAAAGTTGAAGATTTTTCCCTAGACACTTAGCTCCATCAATGTGTACTTCCAGTCAGGTATCCCACAAACAATTAGTGTTAATATATTGTAAAGTAATTGACTTTTTGACAAGGAGAAGGGCAGCTTTATGACTCAGCTCACTTAGATCAACATCAAGGAGACTGAAGAGAGTAACATTTCTCAGAGCTGTCATTGTTAGGCTGGGAAGAAGGCAATCCTTTTAACTGGAAACTATCACATAAAATAATCTGTTAACTCATACCCAGTAGAGTATGTCATGGCAAGATTTGGAGGAAAACAATTTCCCAACAATCAGTTAAATTTAACTTTGCAAAATTAGTCAATAATAAATGAATTCTAGCTAAACAAGTAAATATAATACTCAAAACAATGTTTTCCTCTTTTCCTTTACATCAAGTCAGCCTATTACTAAAATCCACTCATTAAAAAGCCTTACAGGAACAAATAATAAAATTTGTGTTCTGTAGTCTTCTGACTTCAATGGGGCAAGAAATCTCTTACAAGCAAAGCCAGAGGAACAGTAAAAGCCAAACTACTCCTACAGCTTCTTTCTGAGGCCTTCCCACTTTATGACCCAACCAATTGCATAAAAGATCAGTGTCCTGGCAAATGCTGGTGTGCATCAGCTGGTTATGTGTAATAATTTATTTAATTTGAGTAAGCTGTATTTGCATAAATGGAAAAAGTATTTCTCCAGAATTTCAGTACAGAATTCTTGATGTTTGTCCTGGAAGTCTCCATTTGTATTCTCTCAGGAACTGTCGCTTAGGATAATGCAGGAGCCAGGAAGAGATGCTCTGGTGTACCTCATAGTTACAAAAGGGAAAGGTGAAGGCTGGGTCTTGGCTGTAGTGATTATGAGATGATGGAGTTCAGGATCTTGAAAAGAGATAACAAAGGAAATGGCAAGATCATAACCACTGCCTTCAGGAAAGCACATTTTGGCATCCAGAGGTATCAGCTTGGAAGAATTCCTTGGGAGACAGCCCTGGAGAGAATGGTCCAGGAGCTGACTGATTTTTGAGAATCATCTTTTCCAAGCTCAAAAATCTCCACCTTTAGGAAATCAAGAAATGGCAGGACGAGCTCCTGGCAAAGCTCAGACATAAAAAGGAAGCACACATGAGGTACTAGCAGGGACAAGTGAACAAGAAACACTATCTGGTTAAGAAGCCATAGCCCACTTGGAGCTGAATCTGGAGGATGTGTGAAGGGCTTTGACAGCTATAGTAGCAGTAGAAAACAAGGGAAAATGTGAGTGCTGAGTGCGGCCAGAAGGAGATCCACTAGCAAAGGAAAGCAGGGCCAGGAATATTTATGCAGACTGGACATACAAAAGTTTATGGGACATTGTGGTATGTACCTGCAAGGAGTGGTATGTGCTGAAGAAGCTGTTGATGTCATTGTAAGGTAATCTTGATAATCTTTGAATAGCCACAGTGACTAGGGGAGGTTCCAAGGACTGGAAAAAAACAAATGTAACTCCTTTATTAAAAAGGAGATCCAAGGAACTATAGGCTGGTCAGACCAGCCTCACCCCAAACCCTGGGAGGCTGAGAGAGCAAATAATTCTGGAAAATATTTACAAGAATGTGATTGCAAGTAGTCAGCATAGATTACCAAAGAGGAAATTAGGCCTGCCCAACCTGTCAACCTTCTACAAAGAGATGACTGGCTTGGTGGACAAGGGGAGAGCATTGGACACTGTTGATATTGATTTTAGAAAGGCTTTCAACATAGTCTCCTGTAATGTTCTCACTGATTAAGTACAAGCTAGATAACTGGACGGTGAAACCGAAAACTGGCTGAACTGTCAGGCTCAATGGGTTGTGGTCAGTCCAGGATGTACAGCTCGAGCCCCATCAAAGTCCAACTGGAAGCCTGTTTCTAGTAATGTACACTAAGGCTTCATACTAGAGCCAATACTAGATAACATCCTGATTAATTATCTGAACAATAGGGAAGAGTGTTCCCATTGCAAGTTTACAGATAATGCAGACTTGGGAGCGGCTGATATGCCACAGGATCATGCTGCCATTTAGAGGGACCTCCACAGACTGGAGAAAGAGGCTGACAGGAACCTCATGAAGTTCAACATAAGAAAACGTCAAGCCCTACACCTGGAGAGGAATAAGCCCAAGCACCAGTACAGGCTTGTGAGCTGAATGGCTGGAATGAAGTTGCAGAAAAGGCTCTACAAAATTGACCAAATTGCGTAATGCATCTTTGCAGCAGTGAAGACCAAGAGCCTTTTGGGTGGCATTAACAAGAGTATACAATGTGTTTATTCCTTCTATTTAGCACTGCTGATGCCACATCTGGAGTATTGTGTCCACGTCTGAGCTCCCCGGTATAATAAATCAATGGGCATACTGGAGAAAATCTAGCAAATTGCTACAAAGATGAATAAGGGATTATAGCATTTGTAATATGAGGAGAGGCTGAGAGAGCCAACATTGTTTAGTTCGGGGGAGAGATGGCTTTTTCTTGCTGTCACCTCTGGGCAGCTGGGGGAAATGCATGCAGATGTGTTTTCTAAAAGTTCTATCAAGCAGATGCCATGCAAATAAGGTACTGCTCTTGAAGCAATTTAAATGAACAGAGCCACATCTTCTGTCCTGCTGATCAGATCTGTGATTTATAAGCCTAGTTTACAAAACTGATTCTTGGCAGGGTTTCTTTAGTTATAGCATCAGCAGCTGTGGAATGATGAAATATCTGCATGAACATTTAGATTTCAGTCCATCCACTGATTCTATACAAAGATTTGTGGATTCCACTCCTGGTTGAATTCAATAAATACAAACTAAAATCTTCTTTGCTTTTTTTTTTTTTTTTTTTTTTATTTTATCCTTAGAGTTTTTACATTTTCAGCCATTCCATGGCCCACTTCATGGTGACCCCTATATTTTTGTGTACACTCTTATACAATCCTTACATACTCTATTGCCTCATCACAAGGCCTCTGCAGAAAGTGATGGATTCAGGTTTGAACCATTTCAAAATCACAAGGGATGCAGATTTAGGAGTTACTGCACAGAGAATGCTTTAGCTAGTGCAATTCTATATAAAAGCTGGTGCCTGTACTGAGGCTATCACCACTAAATGTGACTGCTCACTGTGGGTGTATGGACAGCCTCAGCTTTCCTAATGGACTGCACCCCTGGGCAGACTTTGACTCAGGGCCACTTAATCTGTACATCTCAAATGGCCTAAAGTAACATACAGCTGGTCATATACCAGAGTGATACACAGGGGTTTGAGCCTGTTTAAAAGAGGTCTGGACAGGAGATAGAGTACCTACAATATTTCAGATACCTCACTGAGGTAAATGAGTATCCATCAACTGTTTTTTTGCAAATGTAAAACAATCCAGGTTTGTTTTGTATTATCTTGTATCTTCCCTTAAGGGCTCTGTAAAATTAGCAACTAAAGGATTAGAACTTTATTTTGATGTTGGTGAGAAATATTATATATACATTGCTGTTGATTAAGAGAAGTCACTGTGAAACTGCTTATTTTTACAGACATCTGGAACTGACACAACCAGAACAACTTCTGAGTATTCAGTGGCTCACTCTGATCTATGAGCCACTGAATACTGTTCCACTGTCTGTTTTAAATCTAGGTTTTTTACATTTAAGTTTTAAGTGTAAAACTGACAGTGGAATAATACGGTTTATTTCTCTATGGCACATTGCTCTTTTCCTTCAAAGGGGAATTGTTTTCAAGCATTACAATATATTCAAAATCAGAAATGGTATTTATTTCAAAGTTAGAAATTAAATATTTATAATTTCTTACTTTACATTTGTTTCTTTATCTGCATTAGGTCTGAAAAATTTCCTGCAGCCTGAAATGACAGAGAGCCTTGTAAAAAGGACACCCCTATTTTACACCCAAGGAATCTTGCTTAATAGGTATTAATCTGAAGAAATATATTGTATGGTAAAGTTTTTGACAGACTACCAACCTTCTGAACACCCAGAGAGCATTTAATTTTTGTATGATCAGAAGCACCTAATGTCACTGTACATGCTACAATGGAAACTGTAAGACAAATACAAAGTTTTGGCATCTGTGTTACGTGTACGTATCCTGTAGCATCTGGTGTGGTGTTTGCCACTCTTCTAGTTTCTTGCTGCTCATCTCTGAACATAAGAGCTCGTCCACTTGTTTCTAATTCACCTTTCCTTTCTATCTGGAATGCTCCTACAGAACTTTGTACTGAAAGGACTGGAGTGCAGCTGGACATGAATTTTTTTCCTCTAATTGGGAGCACACTAAAGACATCCATTGGGCAAAACATCACTCTCTTCTATCCAGACAGGCTTGGCTACTACCCTTACAAAAATGAAGTCACAGGAGAAGCATTCAATGGAGGACTCCCTCAACTATCGCTGCTGGAGAATCATTTAAAAAAAGCCAAAGAGGACATCCAATTCTACATTCCTTCAGATGAACAGCTTGGATTGGCTGTCATTGACTGGGAAAACTGGAGACCTGTATGGATAAGGAACTGGGGATCAAAAGATATTTACAGACAGGAATCCATTGAGCTAGTTCAGCAGAGAGACCTCAGTCTATCAGAAGCCGAAGCCAGAACTATAGCTAAAATGGAATTTGAATTTGCAGCAAAATCATTTATGTTGGAAACTTTGAAGCTGGGCATAGAAATGAAACCAAATCGTCTGTGGGGATATTACCTTTATCCAGACTGTTATAACTATGATTACAAACAAAACCCACACAATTATACAGGAACCTGTTTAGATATTGAAATAGAAAGAAATAATGAGCTTAATTGGTTGTGGGAGAAAAGCACAGCACTTTATCCATCTATCTATCTAGAGACAGCCTTAAAATCTTCCAGAAATGCTCAACTATTTGTTCGTAACAGAGTTCAAGAAGCCATTAGAACTTCCTATGTCTCTAACTCTAGTCATCCCCTTCCAGTTTTCGTATATACACGTCCAGTATTCACAGATGTCTATGAGGAATATCTCTCTGAGGTGCGTGAATCTAGACCTTAAATAGTTCAAATTTATATGGCAAGAAAATACCAGGTGACACTTATTTAGCAAATATACTAACTTGCATCAGAAAGAAGTGTGCAATTTTGTCTAAAAAATTAAATTAATCCATCAAAGAAGTTTGACCAAAGGGAACACGAAGAAGCCTATTTTCAAGCCTTTCTCATTATATTTATCAAATAGTATTTTATTCTCACAGTTGTCCTCACATGTAACAAAATAGCACAAAACTAGAAAACATACTTAGTACGCTTAGTCAGAAGAAAGAAATATGAGTAAAGTCTTGCAAAGAGAATTAGTAATACTGGGCACACCTGCTGCCTGCTTTTTTTATAAGAAAAAAAACTACAGTAAAAAGGAGTCTTTCTTTCTTTAAAAAGTGCTTAAAGCTAGTGAGAAAATTCTGTCCTTAGTTGTATTCAAGTAGCTTTTAAAATGGTATTTCAGCATGTCATGGGACAGTTAAGGTTTGGCTCTGATTAAAATCCAATTATCGTATTGCAGTTCTGGCTATACTTTTCCCTTCACATTTTTATAGACACCCACTCTATCAGATATACCACTACTCTGAGGAATCTCTTCTTGGTGTTCCAGCCCATGAGGAAGGGGAGGTTAGAGACCTGGTGATGCCATTCTATCTGGTGTCCAACAACATTCTGGACAGATCATTAGCAACTCTTGTCCCCAGCTCCATGGATACTTTCAGGGAGCATGGGGTGCTGTCAGGGGCCCTGCTGGGATCCTAATTAATAACTGAAATCCTATAATCTTTAAATTAATTTTTTTTCATTTGTGTTGTGTCCCACAGTAACTTGCCTTTTTATTGCTTTTTTCATTATCATGAAATCTTTGCCATCCCATATAGGCCTTAACATTTTGCTTAGACTGGACTAAATCTGATCCTAAAAGGAGAACTGAATACAAACAAATCTCCCAAATCAATCTCTATAAAAGACCAGAGACATTCTCTGGGAAGAGGAGATTCCTACTGTTAAAAGCTCTTTCTCTTGCTACTTTTCTGTTTTTAACACTTTCTGGCAACAGAAATTAAGTTAAAAATAAAACACAAAAAAAACAAGCTGTGCTTTCCATTAGCTTTATCCCACAGCATTACTGAAACCAGTTGCTACTAACTCTGAGCAGCCAAGAGGCAATGCAGCAAAATAAGCCTTAACATGGTTGGAGGAGTGTATATCATATGCCTAAGCAGTGGCTCAGTTTTACAGCCTTGTTTTTCTAACCAGATGACATATATAAATTGGATATTGTTGGCAACATTTTCTGGTATCACCTGTGCAATCCAATTCCAGGATAAAATTGTGCAATTGAGAGCAGGACACGTGCATTGTGTATCATTGCTTGCTGTCTTCAAAGTAGTTATTTGAATATGTCATTTACTATATGCTTTTTTTCATTTGCCCTTATGTTATCGGTTACTTACATTTGTATGATTCTTTGCATATTTTCCTTCAGGATGACCTGGTAAATACCATTGGAGAATCTGCTGCACTGGGTGCTTCTGGAATTGTGATATGGGGTGATATGAATTTAACACAAAATAAGGTATACTATATCAATTATTATATTAATTTTTTAAAGGAGAAATTAAGTGAAAAGGATGTAAAGCATTATGATCACTTACATCTTATCTTCTACATTTAAAATGATGACTCCATATTGCCAGTAGTTTTTTGTAGCCAAAACCCAAGTACATCTGAGCGTTATTAAGGTCATCATTGACTATACAGAACAAGAGTTTAATCTTGCAATGTATTAGTACTGTTGATTCTGGCTAACTGCACAGGTTACTATGATAACCGTAGGCAAGTTAGCACTTGTTTAATTAGTATAAGAAAGAATTCCTATATCTTCATTTCATTTTAGTCATGAGGTAAAGAAAAAATTACTTGGGCTTGCCCGGAACAATTTTTAAAAGACTCTTCTGCTTTTTGGAGTGGTGAACTTGGCAACAATATTTCAAGCATTAGGAGAAGTCAGTCTGTAGAAGTTCAGCCCTAGCCTGTTCTGTGTGTTGTAAGTACTACTTTGATTCATTTCATTGCATGAAACATCTGAGCCAGAAGAAAAAAAATCTAGGTTGTTTTAGGAAGGAGAAATACATAGTTTGAGAAACTGCTACAAGGATGTTCTCACAATTCTTTCCAGGTAGTTCATTCACAACCAGGCAAGTTGGATTTAACAAACTATTTTATGGGAAGACTCTTGTTCTGAGTGCAAAGAACCAAGACGCTTCATCCATGCCAGACCTCCTGTCACAAAAAGCATGGCCAAAAACAGCTCCAGCTCTGTAAGATTGTTATTCCCCACAGCATCCCACTTTGACTTTTTTTGTATGTGCCTGTGAGAAAGGATATCAGTAGCACCCGGAACTTTTCTTCCCATTATCTCAATATCAGAACATAGATGAGCAGCAACTTTTATTATCTGAATTTTGAGATTCCTGTGAGAAAAAAGAACTCTCCACAGCCCTGTGACACTATGTATTTCTGCACTAATTCAACCTGGTTTTTTACAATTTTCACAGTCCCTAGCGTTTCAGCAATGAAATATTACTGTAAACCTCACTTCTGCATCAACCAAAATTTCTTGGAAGTATTTTTACATATACCTGAAAGAAAAACAAAAAATCTACATACATCTTAGATTCACCAAAGTGATCTCCATGAGTATAAATATTAGGAGTATACATGTGGTATAGGGTAAATGCCTATGATGTCAGAAACAAAGAGAGAGTTCCCAAATCTTCCAGTTATTTAACTGTGCCAAGAATGCACAGAACACAGGCCAATTTCATGATCAGTTAGAATGATCAATTATCTTAGCATACCTTCAATTTGACCATGCAACCATAGTTCTTTTCATTTAAAAATGCCATGAAGCTCCCTACCCTGTAGCCCTGCTATTGAGGTCAGGAGAAAGCTGAAAAGTCTCACAGAGATTACTTGATAGAAAAAGTATTTGTTTAGGCTGAAGAAGTGAGGTTTTTTCCCCCCAGATCCATTCAAACTATTTAAGACTTAAAAAGGAACTTCAATTCTTCATGAAACTTCTTTAAATTTATCTGATTCAAAAAGCTACATGAAATATAGAAATAAAATGAAAGCTTAAAGAAATTGCTTTCTGATCTAACTGCTTTTTGTAACATCTCCAGCAACTACACAACATAAATTTGCTGTGATCCTTGAATTTCATAACAGCTTCTCAGATAAACTTGCTTCCAACAACAAGTTATAGCTATTATCAAATCCTCAGGAGGAACACTTATAGATATATACTGTGGTACTGTTATTGAAAAGACAGCATTTTAATGGTTTCCATACTAAACTGTGGAGGTATAATGCTCTTTTCACAGAACACCTGCAGAACTCTGGACAACTACCTTAGGAGGACTTTGACCCCATATCTCATCAACGTCACAATGGCAGCCAGAATATGTAGCCAAGTGCTATGCCAAGACTCTGGTGCTTGTGCACGGAGAAAATGGAATTCCAGTGACTATCTTCACTTGAACCCTGAGAATATTGCAATTCAAATGACAAAGGATGGAAAATACACTTTACAAGGGCAACCATCATATAAGGATCTGCAAACGTTCATAGAAAAATTTGATTGCCATTGTTATGCAGGGCACAGCTGTGAACCTAGAGCTGATATAAATGACATCCATTACGTCCATGCTTGCATTTCAGAAGATATTTGCATTCAGATATCCTCAAATTCACTTTCTAACATAGAGGCCTCTGAAGAAAAGTTCCTGTCTAACAGAACTGCATTTTCATTTACCTCTGAGAGTAAGGTGACATTATCTACATATCCTGAAATAGAAGATTTCCAATCTACCTTTGGAAATAGTATACTTAATATAACAACTGCAGAATATAACACTGTTACAGCTGCCAGTAGCTATGATTTAGAAGAAAATGATACTCGTACTTTCATTAGTTCTTCATCCTATAAGATAAGGATGTTTAATCTGTTTCACCTAATTCTACTTTTGAGAACCTTAATACAAATGACTCATGAAAGTGAAAATATCCTTTTTCCTGATTATATTTGAAATTCTAAAGGTTTTATTTACAAAACAAACAAACAAAACAATTCCTGAAAGGCTTATGATCTTATCTGTATCAGGTAACCTTTTCTAATCCATAGGTGCCACTTCAGCGTGAATGTATTTCTTCAGTTTAGTTCTATAAACTAATATTTGTGCCAAAGATATATTGGTCTATATATACTGACTATGCCATATGAGAGGATAATCCAGAATAAGAAACATTTTTTACAGTTTACATTTTTAACCATTATATTTGGAGAAAAGTAATTGTTGACAATGCTCTTTTATGTACTTCAAGTTAAGACAGTTAAATATATAATATATAAAATAAGTCATCAGGTTTGATGCTCTATGCAAGAATTAATTTCATTCCATATGAAAGGAATCAGCTCTTAAAAATATTTGCTTAACTTTAGATCTGTGGAACTTTGCAGCATAAAATTTATTTGATTGTAATGTTCCTCTACTTTTCACAAAACCTTTAGGGATCCTATAGTTTTTCTTTTAATTAAATATATTTATAACTCTTCAAAAGGTTCTAATTTCAGTGTGTTAACTTTGAATATTACAGCTTCATTATTTAAAATTTGAGCTGTAGCAGTTTATCCTTTCTTCTCACAAACCCTCCCCCTTATTTCAGATGTCCGTTTCTTAGTTTCCAGTTGTTTTGTCTCGCCAGTACTCACAACGCATTTGCTCTGCCTGTGCATTCCCTGCCAGCACAGGTCACCAGTCCTAGTTTCTCCATGCAGCCATCCCTAGGAAATGGATAGGGCTATATGTGCCATTTGGACAAAAGTCTATGCATGGGAACATATGCCTTGTTATTTCCTGAAGAGTCTCTTTGGTGAAAACCAGTTTGCTCCTTTAGGAAAACCCAGCAGTGGTGGCAGAAAAATAAGTGTCACTGAGGACCTGGGATGATTTCAGGACCACCTTTCTGATTCAGTTTGCTGACAGAACTGAAAGTTAATACTGCTTAATACTATTCCATTGCCAAAAGCAGTGTGAAAGTAGCAGAGATATGTCAGAAGAAAACTACTCCCAGTATCATATCAGGAGTCTAGTTATGATTAACATATAGTCAGTTTAAGCATTCAGAAGCAATTAACCGCAGTTTATTTGATAAAATAACCTTTCCAAGTTATTATGTCAGATGCTTAATAGACAGTTGGCCTTCTGATGGGTGAAGAGTGCTGCTGGCATCAATACATTAAAAATCTCCCTAGAGCCAGACATGATCTGCATAAATAATTCACCACCTCCCATAGATACAGCCTGCCACACTAATGAAAATAACCAGGACCTCAATATAGTGGCCATTTACTTATAAAAAGTTAATTTGTTAATCTAGCAGAAAACACATATTATATCCATTTTCTTTGAATTTTCAGGTTGTTGGTCATAGCAGAGATGCAGAAAAATAGATGAAGCCTTTAGACTTAACATGGAGAAATAATGTTTTATGGCTTTTGAACAGCAAGTTATCAAGAGGAAGCAACAATTTTCTCATCGCAGTTACAGTGATAAGTCCACAAGTCAAAGCTGCTTCTGCCATTAATGTTCCAAGTGGAAGCATCAATAAAAAAATATGTATGTAGCAGATTGTTTAGCACAAAAGAATCCATCTGGTTTTGATTATCTGTGCAAAAACATGCTTTTTTCCACTGCAGATTTGATATTGGTTATTTCATCTTGGGTAAAGAAAAGACGTGGTATCATAACTCCTGTGCTTGAACTCCCTTCACACTGCATTTGTGATAACTATCAAATGGTTTCTAAAAACTGGAAACATCACTGGTAATGCCTTAGCAAAACCTGTATGAATTATAAGAAATTCTGGTTTTTTCACAATGCTTTGACATGGCTAAACTGAAAGACACTGGATCTGTTGCACTTTGTGGTAAGACAGCTTGCAGATTCACAAAATCTGCAAATCTTGCCATGAATACTTTTGATTATCAGCCAGGTAATAGCAAGCAGAACATTTGTGATGATTCAAGCAAGAAATCACCAAAAAAGGAGGAGTGAGAAGATTAAATCACAGAAGAGTTGAAACAGAGCACCCAGGACCTCCCAATGGATGCAGAGGAAGTGAACTGCAGAAGTGAGAGTGAAGCAGTGGGGAATGTGGACAGACCAGTCTCTTCCCATTCAGCATTTTTATCTACCTGTTACTTAATATTGACAACCTCTCCTCAAGGCTCGCTGTAAAGATAAAAGAACACACCAACTGATATGTTAGACCTATTCATCAAATCCCATCTCTTTTTTTTCTTGAGAACAGCCAGGACCAGAAAAGTAAAAGGAAAATGAGAGGAAAGCAGTCTATTGTAATAAACTGTGCCCTTCCTAAGCTTCATGTTAAGTAGCTATCTACTTTGTGCTCTGATGTACAATGCTTTGCCAACCACCTTTCAAATGTTCATTCAGGATTATTTATGTTACCTATGTGTATCTGCAATTCATGCTTTAAACCCTACAGACTTCAGGATTTAGGTCTGCTAGGTGTTAAATTACAGTATTTTCCAAATACATTATTTTTCTCTGTATTATATTTGTCTTACCTATATTCTATGATGAAGATTCAATGAGTCAATGAGTCTCCACAGAGTAAAAGGAAAAAAGAAGAAAAAGGGTGCTATGCCTTGCATTGCTGGTGACTATCATATGTTCAAAGCGAAATTTATTTTCTCCTAAAGTGGACCCCTTTCCAAAGAGATTTTCTTCTATTCAGTGTATTGTCTGTAATCATTAGTTAGCGTTATAGTTTTCATTTCTTGCATTCTTGTAATTTTGAAAAGATTAAATACTAGAGGAACTGTTCACTTTGATTGTCATTCATTATTTTGTATTTCTCCTTTCCAGAGAGCCCTCAAGCTGGCAGTACTTTGGGACAGGGAAATGCTAAAGTGGGTTTGATGAAAGGATCTTTTTAAGTGAAAGCTGTTAAATACCCTCCTTCGATGTTTTGACATTATGCTAAAATTTTAATTGAAATTCTGCTTTTCTATCTAAATAATCTGGATCTAGTTCATTGTGTTGCTTATTCTGGGACATACAACGATATTCTACTTCAAAGGGAGATGGCAATTGCCACTTAAAGAATCTGAACAGAATAAAAGCACAGTCTAGTCCTCGCCTTACAGGTTTTTGGGTTTTTTGGTAAAAATAACAACATGGAGAGATATTTTGAGAGGCCAGTAAGCTCACTTTGTAGACAGCCTAGGATGTGACTAGAATCCTGAAGAGTTCAGTAAAGTTTGCTTTATTCCCTGCATCACACTGGGATACCCTGTTGTAAATATATGTATATCAGCAAAGAATTGTATGGAAGATTTCAGACCTGAGCAATGTGTTCTAGATAACCTCCAGACAGATTAGATTTCTACATATACCTATCCATCACTTTTCAGTACAAACAACAAGACAGCAGAGACAGTTGCATAATTTTAAAACACATTCCGTTATGGAGCACTGATGACCTTTTTAAGATGACAGCTAAATTCCATCCTTTAAGCATATACACCTACAACTTACTTGAAAGATTTTTTCACACTGTGTTTGTGCCAGCTCTTTTGCACTGGTAGATAGCCAGCAAAATTAGGGCCTGAGACTTCAAGTTGGAGAAATGAGTTTCAATTCAAGAAATAACATTGATACAAAAAAAAATGTTTATTGTGTGTCTTAAAAAAATTACTGCTTTATTTAATGATTTCATCTTTCCTAAAGACTTTTTTTATTGTTTGTTCTTGTAATGTTTTTCTCCTGTGCCACTGAAAACTATTGTATAGAAGGCTGGAAACAGATTCAAAAAGCTTACTAGTCTAACTTCATCCCCTATCACTTCTAAACGATTCCCAATGTGTGGCAATCCCAGACCTCCCTGCTTGTTTTTCTGGAAATACTTCATTGAATATTAACACTGCTTCACAATATTTTTCATTATGATGATGATCATGTAAACATGCTGTATTCAAGATAAATTCTAAGCTTTTGTGTATACCAGTCAAGGATCAGAGTCTTTACAGAATAGTTCTTTCATATAGCTTTTCCATAACTCTTGCAGCTACTCTTCTCTTCACTGTCACTGCCACTCAGGACTGCAAAAGCTTCTCACATTTGTTGTCCCCTTGTTATATATAAGAAAGTAAAGAGCAAGAAGGTAAAGGGCACTTATCAACATTAACATCCTTTAGGGAATATCTTTGGATTTAATTATGTTCACTAATGTGTTACCACCATCATAGTATATTGATTATAGTTCTCCATGGTCAGTAGTACTTAGATTACATTTTTCAGTTTATGCTTGTGTAAGTCTTAGTTTATAACTGATAAGGTATTTTATTGATTAGTAATCAGACATAAATGGACAGCATGAAAATTAATGTGGATCATTACTGCATATATTCAACCGACATTTTGGCTCTGTGCACACAATTCCAGAGGGTGGTGTTCAGCACCACATATATGTGGGTTCTAGACAATATGCAGTCACCTGTCTCTGCCTTTGTTTTCACATCAGGAAATACATTTATTCAACAGAACTCTTTCAAGATCCTGCAGAAGAAATATACCATATGTTGGCAGTCTCATGGACCACACTGCTCCCTCAGGCTACTAGCAGGTTGAGACAAGACAACAGCTTGCCTGTGTCAAGTGATGATTTCCTGAGGCAGGGACAAAACAACCACCCATTTAAAGGGAGGCTAAGGGCACCTTGCAGTCCCACAACGATAATATAGTTAATGTCACAACAGAGCACAAAGTACCTTATTGCTGGGGCAGCCGATAATTAAGGGCAGGGAACTAATAACAGACTTAGGCTGCTTGTAAATTCTCTGTACTATTTCAGCATGAACTGCACATAGCAAGTTTAGGTATCCAAATCACAGCATTTTTGAGTTAAAAACCTTAATCTGCCACTTTAACAGTCCTTAAAGAAATCCTTCTTCACCTTTTCCCTCACCAGAGCATGACAAGAATTTAGGGCACATACTAGAGCCTCTGGGGCTGCAGCCAGCAGAGGGCATAGATGACACATGCAGACACTGGTGGGTACCTCACTGAAAAGTTCAACATGCTCTTTCTGTTCCATTCAGTAATGCAGCTGCTTGACTCTGGCCTACAAACAGAAAAGATGACTAGTCATTCCTAATGTAGTGCCTCACTAGCAGAAATTACTGGTCCTGCAGGCTTTTTTCCCTGAACATCTGGTATATCAGGACAAAATAAATTTGTGAGACATTACCTCTTCTCATGCTCTCTTCTCTGGAGATTTCATTCAGCTGAACGCTTCTTCTCCTTAAGATCTGCCCCGGGAGGTGACTGAATCACCATCCCTTGAAGCGTTCAAGAAACAACTAAATGTGGCACTTAGGTCTGGTTTACAAGGTGGTGCTCACTCAAAAGTTGGACTCTATGGTCTTGGATGTCTTTTTTAATCACAATGATTCTATGATCTTCAGCTGTCACTAAAGTGCATGCTTAAAATACAGATAATGTGATCAAATCTCTTTGATAGTGCTCTGAACTACAAATCTGAGTCTCAAATACCTTGGTTCTCCCCAAATGTGAAAGATCTGAAGTGTCGGTTCAAGTTATTTTGATGACCATGTGTTTATTGCCACCTGAAATGTAAGACACACTTTCATAAACTTTTATGAATATCCCTCATCAACAGCACAGTAACCTTTCCAGAGCATCAAATTTCAGTTGCAAATTCTGAGACTGGGCAGATGGATGCAGGAGAAGTGTTAGCCATGTGTTTATTCGTAAAACAAGCCTTTCTCTAATGCTATGTGGCAAGACCGTATGCTGAATGTCGCTTATTCAGTGAAGGCAGAAGATTCTTGGTGAAGTGGCATGTCTCATCATTGATCACAACACAAAACCACCATCACAAGCATCTCTTGAGGCAAGGAGTCATACTATGGGTTATTTTCCAAAAATTATCACAGGAAAAACAAAATAAAATCATGATAAGCCCTGGATCTGGAAGCCTGTCACTACACAATGAAGAATTCGAGCAGAGTTTCCTGGGAACAGTGGAGGTCCTAGCCTAGGGGTGTGAGAACTGCCATCACTAGACGTGATTAACCTACAAAATCGATGCAGTCCAGCAGCTCAAGCACCACACCAACTCTCGTAAGGCAGTGCTGCCAGCGCGGCCTCGGCCCCCTTTGCTGGCCGCGGGATGCTGTACAGCCCGCCCATGGCAGCAGGTCTGTGCCGCCCCATCCTCCCACAGCCCGGGGACCACGTGCGGGACCGCGGCGTCCGGACCCGTCCTGCCGCTCCCGCCCAACGCCGGCCCCCCGCAGGGCG
>VWZS01000028.1:246398-270542 GCA_013397075.1 Rhabdornis inornatus
GGCGGGAGAGCAAGAGACAGCTTTTGCATCCTTTGCAGCCTCGAGAATTTCACAGCAGGAGGCTAAGGTGTGTGTGGCAGTGTTTTCAGAGGGAGGAAGAAGGTGTCTCCTGGTTCTGGCTGCCAAGTATGCCCATCTTGGAGCATACTCATGGGCATGGGCTCTTGTGGTTCAGGCTAGCTTTCCATGTTCAGTGTGTCCCAGAATAATATACTGTGCATCCCTCAAGGCCACAGATTGCCCATTACTGAATTCTTTCCTCCCATCAGTTGCAGCAATACTAATGCTTCCCACAAATCCACCATAACTCTTCCCCAGTATTCAAATATGATTCCAGCATTCTGTTCCCCCTCTGGTGATGGCGTTGCAGCCTCTCTAATGCTGACACCTACCATGACATTTTCTCTTCTGTCACCATCCTGCAATACATTCCTCATCGTTGTTTGCTGTGCCCTCCAAACAGCATTTGGGTCCCATCCCAAAGATTTGCTTTCCATCAGAGGATGGAAATAAATATATCACATTTGCTTACTACTAATCATGAAACTTAGTGAAGCTTTTCTGCAAGGTGGTATCTCTTGTGAGGTGTATTGCAGCTTCAGCTGCTGTGAGATGGAAATTTCTAGATGTTCTTCAGTCCTTATTGTGAAAAGCTAGTAGATCATGAATCAAAACCAGACTGGGAAGTGTGTGGGTTAAAGTCAGAGAGGTTGAGGCAGTGAAGACCTGAGTATATGATATTTGTTATTTGCTTTTGTGTATGGTTATGGATAAAGGGAAAAATAAGAGATTATGCATTAGTGTGCATGAAGAAGCGGAGAGAAAGCAGGAGAAAAAGGAATAGCAAGTGCCAGGTGAAAGTGTGTTTTGGGTGACACCAGCAATCAATAGAATATACCTGTAGCTAGTATTTTAGTTGGTTTGTCAGGCACTCAGGTCATTTTGCTAAGATAGGCCTTGGTGCTTCTTATGCCCGTTGGAAGTGTTCATTTCCCAAGGGCAGGCCTTGCTGAGGAATGGAGAAAAGGCATGACAAATTACCTTGCTTCTTGGGTTGTTTTCATGAGCAGACCAAAGAAGAGCACAGTGGTTCAGAGACCTCAGTAGTGTGTGGTGCCAGACTTTGTGTGTGTAACTGTCCACTCCCTATACCACCAATGGAATGGCATCATAGGTGTTTGTCTCTGCAATGTTATCTTCAACACCAGAGCACTCCTGTTACTGCAGGTCTCATTTTCCCTGCAAATGTTATTTCTTTAGAGTATTCTACAAGGCATTCATGTTTTGTGCCTTAGGGAGGGTCACACATTGCAGATTTTGTAGATTTTGGATCTTCCAGTCTGGAGATGACATGCCGTGATAATCACAGAAGAAAAGTGGTTGGAGAATTTTGAAAAATAATTAGGATAAGGCAATGAATAATAGTTTACTCTTGAATACTGTTGATGTGGGAAGGGCAAACAGATTGGGAACTCTATGTATGTTTGTAAATAGGTGGCTAGAGTGTGACGATGAAAATAGGCGTTGCAAAATAGTGGCTACTTTAAATGCAAGCTGCAATGGATCAAGAAAAAAACATTGGAAATTACAATTTTTTTTCCAGTTTGCAAGAGCACTCAGAGATCCTATTGTGCTAAGACTGAATAAACACCCTTTGAGACAGTCTCTGCTCTCAAGAGTTCGAGCCATATTTAGTCCTTAGTTACCAATGGAAACCTTACCTTCTACTGTGTGGATATGCTTTGATGTAGTGGAGCAGAATCTGGTCCATGGTTGTTGCTGTGGTGAGGGGTAATGATGGTGTTCATTATCAGTTCAATATTCAGAAACTTTTAGAGATCATTACAAACTTCTTAGTGTGAGTTATTTTTCATTTGTGTCAGGAGGTAATCTGTTTTTTATTGAAATATGACAATGAGTTTTTTTGCACTTCTTAAGTGTTCATAAACATAGGCAATTTGTCATGTAAACCTTCCTTAGCAAGCACAGTAGTACAGACATCTACTTTATGGTGGTGAGGTGGTTACAACACTTAAAACACAGTAAACAGAGCTCTTGGACTAATGTGAGCAAATGATTGAACCTATTCCTTTCTTTTCTTCAGTGTGTAGGATAATAAAAAACTGTAGACATAATACTTCCTTTGTATCTGGTTCCATTCAACCAGAATGGGGAATTTTTAGAGGAAAAGACTAAAGACCAATGAAGAGGATGCTGATTCTTTACATTCTGTCCCCAATATTAGAGGAGTTATGGTGGTTTGGTTTTTTTATTTATTTTATTTTTGTTTTCCAGTTCAGCGTATTACATATGATGTATAATTTGCTGACAAAAGTAGAATTTTGACTTCCAATAGCCTTCTGAGTTAAGTGTCTGGTTTTCCAGGCATTCCCGTCCTTGAGTAATGATGCTCCATTTTCAGTTTTTATGTGTTCATATGTGTTTATATATCAGTCCTCCACAAATATAGGTACTACATATTTTAACAAGTTTGTATAATTATAGAATCATTAAGATTGGAAAAGAACTCCAAGATCATGAAGTCTAACATTTGACTGAACACCACTCTGTCAACTACGCCATAGCACAAAATGCCACATCCAGTCCATTCTTGAACGCTTCCAGGGACGGTGACTCCACCATTTTCCTGGGCAGACGAGTACCTGATAAACAAGAGTGTTTACTGGTTGGCTTTATCTTACTACATCCAGTTAAAAACTTCTGTCAGTGCTGGGTATGTGTATCTGTATGAAACTGCAGGGTCTTTTGTCTTCAGTTTTTTTTTTCCTGCTGCTGTTGCCAAGTTACTGACGCAGGGAGGAAGAGGGAAAAAAGGGACAAAAGATGTTAAAGATGTATAGCACAGAATTTAGCAAGGATATTCCCATAAGTAAGGTTGAACAAGGAACTGATCGAAGTTGTTTCTTGCCTGATAGATCTGATTCCAAACTCTAAAATCTTGTGAGACAGTCGTAACTGTCAAAAGCTATGCAGCTTTTAAAGCCCCAGATTAAAAATTATTAACCTTATATTGTAAATTCAAGCTGGAGGCAGAGTGTATTCTCACTCCACCACAAACAGGAAAGAGAAAAGTTTCAGAAATTGTACAGATCCCAGGAATAGCCCTGGAGGCGTAGACTGAGAGACACATTGCTGTTCCAGTGCATTCTGAAGCTCTAATCCTCCATTTCTCAGATGAGAGGGAACTGATGGAACGTGACTGCATCCTACCTTGTCCATATACCCATATTTTCTTCCCAAAAAACCAACCCAGGGCATATGGGTTGATGAGGTAAATATGGGCAGATAGATGCAGAAGTTCAGTGGCAGGCCCAGAAGGTGCTGCTTTCCTTGCTGGATGACTGGAAAACCAGGATTGCTGTGTCTGTTGCAGAGAGCATCTTGACCTCTGTGTGGACATAACTTAAGTAAGAAACTGCCTATCCTATTGTACCATGTCCTGGTGACACAATAGCTTGTTAAGGATGCATTTCCAAAGGGAAGAATGAATGATGAGTTACCTACTCAGATCTGAGTTTTGTCTTTATCCTCAAAAGGTGTCTTCTGTAGTGGGTAGAAGTCTGTAAGATTCCAGTTGGTGTGATGAGAAGTGCCTGTTATGAAAATATTTCTCTGAACTGGAGGGGGAGGCAGCATTTTTGTGCTGGATGTTTATGTTTGGGGTTTATGGTACACTGAGTTAGTACCTTGTACTTTTCTGTCGTAATGGCATTCACTTAGCTCTGCAGCAGGATTCTTCTACTGTCACCTACACTGCAGAAACAAGTCTGCACATAGTACTTTCTGCATGGGTAGTCCTTCACTGTTTTTATATTTGTAGTTAAACTAGTGGTAACAGTAGTTAGAAACTACAAGGAAAAATAATGGCGTAGTCAGTTTTATAATATTTTATCATATTGGGGATAGGACTGGGTGACATTTGAAGGTTCTTTCAACTCAAATCATCCTACAGTTCTGTATTTTGGCAGTGCTGGCAAAGGATCAGATGAAGAATTATCTGAAATCTCGTGGTTTCTGGGGTGATCTTTGTTGATGAACAGAATAAAAGATCATTTAAAGGGACTGAAATGAACAGTCTTCCTTGATGTGACAATGCAGTAATTGAAGTGCTGGCCAGTGCTCTTGCTGAAAATTAATGTGATATTTTACAGCATTGTAAAATAACATTTTTTAGATTGCAAATGAGAATCTTTCTTGTGTGTATCAACTATTTTATAATAAATATAATTTTGGTTTTATATTCTAGTCGGGGCAGTTCACAGAAGATATGATTCCTACAGTAGGCTTCAATATGAGAAAAATAACAAAAGGAAATGTTACCATAAAGGTAGGTGTGCATGTTTGAATTAATACAGAGGAAATAAATAATAATTTCAACTGGAAATATGAAAGACAGGAAATTTCTTTTAAGATTACAGGATCCTTAAGCTGTTTTTCTAGCTCCAGGCTAACTTTTTTTAAAACAATAGCAATACATTTCTCTATTACATTAATCTGTTTGATTTCATTGTTCATGATTCCATGCCAGGCAGAAGCTTTGTTGCACTTTTTTTTAGGAGGGTCATAAAATGTGGAGATACTGAGGTAGCTGAGTTGACTCCTGGGGGTGTATCTATCTTCTCTCTTCCCCTTCCCCTCTCCTCCCAACTCTAAGTGAAATCTGGAGCGACTTGACTCCTAATTTAGGTATCTCAGTGGAGAGTGTGGTTTAGCTCACATGGTAGCTATACTGAAAGAGAACACCTAGCTTAAGTCAGTTATCAGGGAACCATCTCTTAGAGCTGTAGAGACACATAGGCATCAAAGTAGAGATAAATCACTCTAGTAATATTAAGGCACTGTCTGTTGTTTGATTAGTCTAGACGAAATTCATGACTTCTAGCTAAAATTAGGTCAAAGGAATCTAGATTTCTGTCTTCACCTTGACTTTTCCCTCCTTTTCCATAATATATAAGTTCTTTTTTCCCTCAGTTCTACAGATACTCTTCCTCTGGTTTGGTATGACTCCTAAACCACTGATCAAATTCCAGAGATGCCACAGTCAATAAAAAAGTTACCGCATTCAACCATAGTTCATAAATAAGCCACAGGAATAGGAATTTCCTTTGTTTTTTGTCTTTTGCACAGAAGCAATGAGGCCATGATTGATAGAGAAAAAACATAGGCATAGTTGGAGGGCCGTACCAATGCTGCTGCAGAATTGTCAGACGTAGAAGACAACAGAAAAGTTGTTGATGGCTTAATAAACTAGGCAAAAATCTTTTACTAGTCAGCAGTCATCAAAATAAAGGATTTTTTGAGCCGGGATAGTTTAAGAAGGAACTGACTAATAGTTTATAGCAGGGTTGTCTGAGCAAATTATGTTGCAAGATTAAGTTGTGCAGAGAGGGTATGGGTGGATTTCTGTGGAACTCTTGGTATACTCTTTGATCTCAAAAGTAATTTTATATATAGTTGCTATAATAGAATTTTTAAGAATAAGGAGATAATGCTAACATATTAATATGTTTGTTAGTTTCAAAGACGATTCTTGGTTTGGAAGCCAGTCTGCACAGGAAGATATCTTGACTCGTTCCCACAGTCTCTGCTACAACAGCATTCAGTGAAAGTCAGGGGTGTAATGGAATATGACTCTAAAACATAAATGCTTATTTCCTTAAAAGTCTTTCAGGATAAACAACTTGCATGTCACTATTCCTGTATCTAGGTTAAAATCTTACAGGTTATTGCTAGATAAGGTTTCCGAAATTATTTTACTTTGAGAAAAAATACATAATCTGTTGATAAGTTGATGACTCAAGAATGATGAGGAGCTGCCTCTTGCTAGAATCCTTTTGTGAGCTGTTTGCAGTCCAGTAACAAGGGTTCAGAATAAAATTTTCAACCTTTTTATCATAACAAAACAGGTAACCCTTCTCATAGAAATATTATGATATTCAACTGTCAGCTATTAAAATTCATGGATAAAGTGTTATTTTACTAAACCCATGAAGTTCTTTAAACAGGAATGATGTTTATGCTAAGCAAAGACCTGACATTGTGTCTCACCTTTTTCAAAGGTTTCAGGGGACACTGCAAAACAGAATCAATTAAACTTACTATAAAATTGAGGCTGAGAAATCATCTGGGTCAAAAAGTCATCAAGTGAAAAATTTGCATTCTGTGTATAAGATATATCACTTTTGGAAAAGTAAGTTGCAAACTCAGCAATTAGGTGATAATTCTTTATCTGTTTTTTGCTGTATTTTGGGGTAGGCCACTAAGAAGGAAGTACTATGCTAATGCAGTGTCACTGCCTGGTTTCTTTACTTAAGTACCATCTGCAAATTCCATACAATTCCAGAAGGTGGAAAGAACTGAAACGCGTGGTCTTCCTTCCTTTCTTCTGATTTTGGTGGTCATTTCCAAAAGCCAGTAGATTTATTTTCATTTTTAGTCTCTAATCTTAATATGTAAAAACATGGTCACTAGCATGTGTGTGTGTATGAGTATCTATCTGAACCACACTAAAAGAAAAACACTGATTTATGCAAACAGAAATGTTTCCTAGGAAGATGCCAGTTTCAGATGTTCTTGAATTGAAGCTAAACCTGTTTAGAAATGTAAGGCTGTCAGCTTTAACCATGAATTGTCAAATTTTGACTTATCAATGTGTTTAATAGCCTGTTATTTGCAAGAAGAGAAGGTAATGAAGGATTTTACCACACAGTATTTGAAATCTAAGCAGGCAGCTTTATATTTTGAGGTTGTGGTTGAGGTATTGAAGTACAGGATGATTTCTAGCATTGAAATATTTTTTGTACTACAGCTTAGGGATCTGCTAGAACTATTCTGTTGAAGTTCATTACACAGTTGATGGCTATCTTTTTTTTCACTGACAAAAATACCTGACTGAATGGCTTTGAGATTTTAATTCCAAGCAAGTTTTGCTGTTTGCTGAGTGATTTGATGATTTTTCTGTTTTTTGGATCTGCTTAGTATTAGCAGTCCTTTTGCTTGGGTGAGATTTACTATTCAAGCTAGACAACAATTAATAAAATTTACTTCAACAAGCCAAGTTTTAAGAACCTCAGAAGACTCGAATCGTGAACTGCTGTTTAAAGTGATTGGGAATATCTGGCTAAGCAACCTTTGGTTCTTGCAGTGATGGTCTTAGAGCAGTCTCAGTTGAAAGGAAATAGAGCACCACAGACATGTGGTGCGCACAGATAATGTCACAGATTAATTTCTCTTGCTCTTGCATTTGTTTTTCTTAGAATAGCATGGCTAGGCAGATTGTGCACTTCTGAGCCATTGTGGTCCGGAGGGAATGGAGAGCAGGGGACTGGAGCTGGCGGGGTGTGGTATGGTCACCCCAGCTGTCACCACTAGATGCCGGTGTCCCTCCACCACACTCTGTACAGCCTGGCTGCGGGAGAGCAAAGCTGAACTTCTTGCTGCTTGCACTTTGCTCTGATGTGGCAGAGGAGCAGGAGGAGGATACCAGCTCTGTGCATTCTTCTGCCAGCTTCCTTTGTTGCAGCACTCCTGCTCTGGACAATAGTGTTTTCATGTCTCTATGCCTCCTCATAGAAGCAGCATCCTCCTGCTTTGTAATGCTTCCTCCTAATATTCTGTTATCTTACCTGTCATATTGTTATTTCAAATGTCATGCAGTAACACAAGCCTATGTGTGTACTCTTGAGTGTAACTCCAGCAGTGTTTTAGCACATACTGGCTGTTCTGTATGACTTGGATCACTCTGAAAAAGCTGTGCTGTATCTGGCCTGATTTCAAGTCAAAGCGGTTATTTCGATAAAAAATTGATTTTTTGCTGGATGTCGCAGTGTTTTATGATAGTTATCTGTAAGGAAGAGCTGTCTTGGTGAATCTAGAAAGTCTGTGATCCACAGCAGGAAGCCCAGTTATTAGTGCTAAATCCCAGGGATTGTTCAGTGTGTTCATTAGTGACCTGGGTGGGGGGACAAGGGTACACATTCAACAAGTTTGCTGGTAGTACAAAACTGGTGGCTGGTGCGGCAGAGGGTTCTGCTGCCACCCAGAAAGACCTTGACAGACTTAATCCTTGACAGAATCCTTAGGAAGTAAAGTACAAGGACTTTGCTTTTGTGTGCTGTTTAAAACCCACCTGTTGATCCTTCTAGCATTGTATTTTGTGTCTCTGATAAAATGGCAAATAGCCCCTGTTCACTTAGAAATACTCTCTCCCATTAAAATGCTTCTGTGCTTGTTGTCAGGATTTGAAGATACTTTGTGAACATTTTGTGTTGCAAGTCTATTTCCAGTTCTTCAGTGAAAATATTAAATTATGAACATTGAAATGCATGTATAGCTTTTTTTTAATCTGATGTGATTAAAATGCCTAAGGGTATGTTTACAAGTTGGACTTTATCACCAGAGGGGAGGGAGAACAGAATTCTTTAAAGGGCCAAGACTGATTTCAAAGAACATAGTGTTATGAGAAATATTGCCTGCAGAAAATGTAACCATGTTGCACATTTTTTTTTGACTCTTAAGAATAACTGTGAAGGCATTTCATATATATATAGGATAATAAGTAGTCGGTATTCTAAAAGTAGTAAGATATTCTAACTTCTGTATTAAGTTACATGGCTGGTAGGTACTACAATTTAGGCTGTATAGATTCGTATATACAGGGCAATTTATTAAAAGTTTAAGTTATTAGGTTTTTTATTCATCTGTTTATTAGGCAAAAAAAAGATTTTTTTGGTTGAAGATTCCAGTCTAGAATAGGTGATTGTTTAGGCTTTGTCCCTTGTGAGCTCAGTCAGGTGGTAAGTAACCCAGCCTGAGCCAGTTGTCTGAACTTGCTGGGGAGCAGTAGGTACTTTGCAAGAATGGTTCACCAGGTAGGCAAGGTGGGTGAAACAAACAGAATAATTTCCTGCTGTTGGTGCCCTCTGAGCACTTCAGTAGCCAAAGAGAAATTTTGGTCACCTGGATTAAATGCCTAAATTTTAGGTGATTGCAGTTGTCCCATGCTTTCCAGTTGCTCCCTATCATTACACACTGAGTTGGCTATGAATGCAGTGACTGCTTGCTGTGTATGTGTGAGCTCATTGGTCACATCTTAGGCTTGTCTGTGGACAGTGTGGTGGACAGTGTGGTGGATGTTACTGGTGCTGCCTTATTCTGCCTAAATATTCCTCTCTGTTTAACAAATTGCTCGCCTGTTTGTTTAGGTTAGGTTTTATGGCTGATACTTTCTGCATACTTCCAAGAAGAAAGATACATTTCCAAGTTCAAGTATTTGTAGTGTTGGATTCATCTTGCAGGTTGAGATGTCTGCATGTAAACAGCTATATGTCTGCAGTGAGGCTTAAGCTCTTTTAAAAGTCAGAGGAGCAGTAGTCAGTACTATCAAGCCTAGAGCATAATTCTGTCATCCTTAACAAGATGTTACATCTGATCAGCTGAAAGGCTGTCTAGACTTTGCTGACTACTATGAGACTGAAAAAAGCCATGTAATGTGACATCTAGAAAACACTTTTCCTGCAACTTTCTGATGAACCATCAAGCCTTCCCACAATATGAGCTAATTTGAAGAAACACAGCCAGAATGTTAATGAACCTTCCTGTAACTGAAAGCTTTCAAAAATCTTTGAACCTATTCATGTGCATTTTTTGCTCAACTGTCATGATACAGCTCTGTGCAAAAGTGAAGGATCAGCTCCTTAAACACAGCTAATAACTACAGTCTTAACGTGGAGTCTTAGATCCTTGTGAAGAAATTGGAAAGATAAATCCAAAGTTTCCACTTTTAGAAGAATTTGATGTATCTCAGGTAAGTATATGGTAAACAGTGGTTCTATCATAGTGATCTAGTTTACAGATTAAAACATTGCAATAATTAATGACAGTGTAGACCTGCAAGCACAATAAGAATTACTACACTATAGGAGTAGATAGGAACGAATAAACCAGTGATGTTAAAATGCAGTACCAACAAGATATGTGCCTTTGAGATTGAGGTCTCCTGTGAGGCAATGGTAGCATGTATCAAAGAAACTTTTTCTCAGTTTGGTCATTCTGTAAGCTTTTGCTGATTCTTAAAATCAACTGGGGTTCTAGGGATAAAATTGGCTTTTAAATATTATGAAACTTTTATTCCTGAGGGGCCAGTAAAAGCCATGGGAGAAATTTGAAGACCAGCCTCTTTTTAAAAACAACCAGGCAAAATAAACTTTTTTATATAGTTAGCTGTATGTCCAGCTGTTAAGTTTTAGTCTCCTGCCTATCCCCATTCATACCCAGAACATACTTTTTACCTGTGTGTTAAATACTGGAATGCAAATATAATTGATATACGAAACATGCATGGCTCATGCAAGAAAACTTCTTTAAGACCTCTCCCCTTTCCTTCCTGGGTACCTCTTGTATTCTCACAGTTCTGTCTGTTCAGCTGTGTACTGTGAAAATAGTTTGGTGCAGCAATTTGTGTTTTGAATTAAGTAGTTAAATCTTTCATTGGCTACTCAATAAAATAAAGAGTATTGGAAAGTTAGTATTAAAACCATTTTGATCTAGATTCTAGATTTTGATTAAAACTGTTTTGAAAGGAAAGAGGTAGGGATTTTTTTTAATTTCATACATTTATTTCTTTTCCATATGTTGGATCATTATTACTATATTGATGCAAACTTGATTCCAAAGCACTGTTAAAAAAAACCCTAGTCTATATTGTGTCCTTCATGTTGTACTATAATGAATAGCTGTAAGCCTGATTAGGGAAACTGACTGGAAATGACTTATCTTTCCATTGTTTCAAGGTGACTTTTTCTCCTAATGAGAGTGATCTTGTTCTGCAGTACAGTTTAATACCATAAGATACAGTATATCATCAAGCAAGGACAAAACCAGTATTTTTTTATCTTGTATAATTTATTTTGTGATTAGTCCAGGCTACATCATCTTGTAGATTCTCATGGCTATCAGCATTCCAAAAATCTAATCTGACTACTAGCCTGCCCTATCACTTTTTCGCCTTTTTTTTTTTCCTCTGGCTACCAAGAAAATAATTTCGTTTCTTTTTCGAGACACACAGAACCACACCAGATGGCTTTGGATAGTTTCACGGTCTTGATGAGTTACTGGAGTAATTAATATTGGTGTACGTTTTGTCACCTAACCATAGTGCTGAACTGTGTGCTCGTCACGTTCAAGCTTTTGAAGTATAAAGGTTTATGTTACTAAGACCTTTGATACGGTGCTTCAAATGTCAGTACAGATAATAATTGATACCTGCTTCATGGTCAGAAGCTCTTTCATGTGTAAAATTTTTTATCTTATTCAGGGTATCAAAAGGCACTTTACATTTAGGTGATAAAATAATTTTATGTTGGGAGGGGTGGTAAGATATCAATCAGGGAATGATTTTAATGGTAAATTGGGAAATATTTCTTTCTAAAATATGAATACCAGATATTGAAAATGATACAGAAATTGATGCATAAATATGATTCACAGGCTGTGAAATTAGAAAAATAGTGGACATAATTGAAAAAGGCCTTATCCCCTGGGTCTGGGAAGTCTTGCTCTTCTGTGCAAAGCTTTATTGCCACAGCAGGCTTAAGCTGGATTTATAATGTAAATGTGAGGACAACTCTTAAAAAACTTTGTTTCTGTATATATTACTACTAAATTTAGTTTCTTCTGTAACATATATGCCTTCTAGATCTCGTATACAGTATATATTGTTTTGATAGCTAAATCCACTTAAAATAAATAATTACTTCTCTTTGTCCTTGGCAGAGGAACAAATACATTACTTTTATTTTTCAGTGTTCGTCACTGTCTTAATCTGTGTGTCACTTGTAACACAACTGTCTTTGGATGTAGCTTTAACAGATACATTATCACAAAGCCCTGGCCTGCATGATGTAGATATGTTACCTGATACTTTGATCAGAGAAACAGTTTTGAAACAAGATATTGTCACCCACCAAAAATACCAATTTTTTTGCAAGTAAAGCAGAATATGTAACTCCTGTACAGAAAAATAGTGTGTTAATGTTTCAATAAATAGGAATTTCATGAGATTGCTGGACAGTAATAGCATGTGTAAGTACTTATGGGATTGGAGCTTTTATAACATCACAAGCAGAATTTGAGCTTTCTTCAAGAAACATTCCTTAATTACTTCAGGCCTACCTATACTACTGTTTCTTTTCTGGTTCTGATTAATTAATCCATGTGTCTTTTAAAGCACATTTGTTGAACCAGTGGGAGAGCTGTGGGGGTATTGCAGCTCCTTAGAGTGGGGAATATCATCCCTTATGTGGATTCAGTCTTCTCTCTGACCAGCTCTTTGTTTATTTACTATCTATCCTGTTGATACATTTTGATACATTAACTCAGGTCTCCCTAGCCACATTAAAAATTAACGTATATGACTGTTTCATGCAACGATGATACTCTTTGTTTTGAGACTGTGCATTTGCAATAATTCACTTCAGTATGTAAGACTTCTTTCAGTGAGTGGGAAAGGGTATCATTCTCCAGAGGAACATTTGGAGCTTTTGGTATCACAGGCCTGACTTACTCTGTGAATGTGCCTGTCCCCCTCCATCAGCTGGAAGGGGCCAAGAAGAGCTTTTAATAAAATTTTAGAATTGGCAATACAACTTGCATGCTGCATGTAGGAGTTAATTTATTCTGTTGGGTTAGGACTATGTCATCAAAAACTATTTTGGGGCTGGAGTGTTCTTACCTTTTCAGGTGTGGGACATTGGAGGACAGCCAAGGTTTCGAAGCATGTGGGAGCGTTATTGCAGAGGAGTCAATGCAGTTGTGTAAGTTTTCTTTTGTATGTCCATAGAAAATGTACTTTGCAATATATATTATTATAGAATTAGGCATTACATTATATTGTATATAAATAAAATAGATTTTTTTTCTGTCCACCTCCATCACGTAAGAAGACTTGATACATTAAAAGTAGCGTGTTCTCCACATGCAGCAACCCACACATGTAAGTAATTGCATATTCCAGGCCATGTTTTCCCCACAGGCTATATTTAACTCTTTCTTCCTATATCAATAAATGCAGGCTTATACAACTTTGGATTTTTCTAATGGTCTTGTCAATATCAGCACATTTATCACATTTCAGATGTTTTAATGCAAATTTCTGCAGGTAATGGTCAATACCATAAATAACTATTCTTCCTTGCAGTTATATGGTGGATGCAGCAGACTTAGAAAAAGTAGAAGCTTCAAAGAATGAGCTGCACAGTTTGATAGATAAGCCACAATTGCATGGAATTCCAGTAAGTATTTTCATTATTATTCTTGCAGTGTGGCCTAAATCCGCATGAGTTGGTTCATCTGGTCTCTTGAAAATACTAGGTTATATATGATGCAGCCTTGATACATTGAGCACTCTTAGAAAAATTACTGTGATTTTTTTTCATAGCAATCAACTTATGAGTGCATTGCGTTTGTACATTTTCTTGTCTAAAGGTCAGAATAGATTTCGAAAAATTGTGTTTTCACGTGTGGCATTATCAGACTTCCAGTCAGTCCCTTGTTGGCTGGGTTTCAGCCAGTGACCCAGGTGTTTCTGGCAGTATCTTACAGCATGTGAGATCAATCTTTCTGCAGGTTGGCAGACAGTAACATCAAGTAGTGTCCTTTGCCTCCAGGTATTGAGTAGGAGCTTGGCTTTTTATGTGTCCTGGCTTTTTCTTGACTTAGTATTTCAGACTAAATTGTGTGGAAAAAATGCAAATATGCATCTGTTCTTCAGTTGGAAGTGTTAAAGAATAGTGTATTCAGCCAAAATTCTAATGAGAAATATGAAGGTGGAGACTAATGTTGTGTATTTAAACGTAATCTGCCAGTTTAGGAATCCATCAGGTTATCACTGGTCTTTATGTTGACACCACCAAGCAAGAGTTCATACCTTGATTAGAAGAAAGAAAACAGTAATACATACAAATGAGGAAGAAGTTGCTCAAAACTCTATGGCTCTTCCGTGGCTCCTTTTTTGTAGGCAGTTACTTGGACACTTGGCCACTACAAGTAAGCCAAGTTACCTGAGGGTGAGTGGACAGTGTAAGGACTTAAAAAGCACAGTTCAAGTGTGTCAAAACACTTGTCAAAGGTACAGAAGGAACTTCGCATAAGATAAGCCACCACAGCAGGAACTTGAGATAAGCAGGAACTTGAGATAAGCACAGATGCCACAGTAGGCAGGAGCTAATTCCAGGCCTAGCAGAGCTGAAGGTTTAGTTAGTATCTGGACATGCTACCCATCTGGATGTTGCCACCATGGCGAGCTGTGGGAAAGGAAGTGTTTGTACACTTGCCATCAGTTATGCGAATGGCATCTACACCCTATGGATACCTGTGACTTGGTGTGTATGAAATGGTACCTCCAGTATACAGTCAGTCTCCCTCTCTCTCTCCCTACTTTCCTCCCACTTTTCTGAAGGGAGAGTTTTTCAAGTGATTCTCCATCTTTTTTAGAAGGTTTGCTATTGTTGTGATTTTATATGTTAATTATCTGTTGAACAAATCCTACAGAAATCTACAGTTACGCTGTTCATGAGGAGTGTCATTGGCTGTCCTTTGCACTCTCTTCATATGCTTTTTTGCTTCTCACTTTTCCTTACTGAAGTGATTGGTCTCTCATATCTTCAGTAGTATTTAATTAAGTTCCTTGCCTTTTATATGTTATAATATCACATTCCAAATGCCCAGTCTGAATCACATGGTAATTTCCAAGGTGTGATGACATACTTTTTACTTACTTTTATTTCATATGTAGTAATTAGTATTGAACTTCCTTCAACTTACTGTGCTCAGGATTTGGCACTATAGGTTTTAGAGCAACTTTATTAATCTGGACTGCAAGTAATGAGTTTAATATATTCTAGATTCATGGGGTATAATGGGAGAGTCTTTACTTAGAATTGTAGCACATCTGGAAAACAATAATGCAACCATAATTAGAAAAACCTTCCATTGCTTACTTTATCTTAGAATGCGCGCAACCCATTTATCTGACCTTCATTTATACCTGAAGCATTAAATAGGAACTCTGAAGTTCCAGCCTCTATTCGGTAAATTTTCTGCATTTCTTGGACTTAATTCCTAATGGCTGCCTTTCAGATTTCTACCATGGGTGCTCAAATTGGAGAGAGAGGTGGCTGGTGCTTAGGTGATACTTGGTTCAGAGGCAGAGCTGTTCAGTGCATCAGTGTTAAGCATGGGAGCAAAAAAACATAGACAGAATTTTGTCTGGGTCTTTAGGACCAGCCTCTGTTGCTGGGGCCTTACTTTTGATTAACATCAGTCTGGCCCTCTGAATTGAATATCCTTTGGTGGCTTGAGTGGCATCCTTGTGATGTGTGCTCTCTTCCACATTTCTTTGCATTTTATCTGACACCATCTCGAATGGAGAGATTCACTTCCAGAGGAGACTTCTGATACTAATACACCCAGAAATAATTTGATGCAGTTTTCAGAGAGTATGTATCCAGCATCTGGTCCTGACTAGGAGCGGGATTTCCATGATGTTCCCACAGTCATTGGTCATTTTGAATATGTCCTCTGTTGGATTCTAGATAGCTGCAAGATCCAGAATAATGCCAACAAAAAGTTACAGACAAAAATAAACTTTCACTGCTCCTGGATTTAATATGTATATGAATTATTTCTTTCAGGTGTTAGTTCTTGGAAATAAACGAGACCTCCCAGGTGCACTGGATGAGAAGCAGTTAATTGAGAAATTGTAAGTAGCTGCTTTTATAAAAAGCTGAGACTGTGAAGTTTGATATGTAAGTCAAAATTATTGGTAGTCTATGGCAATAACTAGCTATAAAATATGCTATTTTACATTCTTAGATATTCCACTTCTAGCTCTGCTGGTGCCTGATGTAGTGATCTAGGCTGATAACTGACTGCAGTAGATTTGAATCTCTCTTGATTGTTGTTTGGTTGTGTAAAGTTATTTCAGATAATCCTGTTTTCCCGTCACTTAGGATAGAACTGCTATGGATAGTGAAAGGGTCGTTTTGACTTCTCACAGTACAATGCAGTGTCAATTTAATGCTTGAATGGCATTAGAACAAAACCATATCAATCTAGTGTTGGTAAATTTAAGCAAGTCAGGTATTTTTGCCATATATCCAAAGCATAACTTAGGGATTACTGAAACTAACAAATCGATGTGTAGTAAAAGTAATTGTAAAGAAAATACACAGTTTTGTGAAAATGACCAGTATAGCACAAATTTTGTAAAATAGGATTCACAAGTCACATAATTTTAATTAGTTGAAAGTGAAGTGAAGTTTTGGTATAGTAAGAATGATCCAAAGACTGGGTTACTAAACTGGGACTCACAGAATAGCTGACGTTGGAAGGAATCTTGAGGTCATCTACCTGCTCAAGCAGAGACTTTTGCCCCTTGAAGCTGATTGCTCTGGACCATGTCCAGACAGCTTTCAAACATCTCCAAGGATGGAGACTTTTCAGCCTCTTGGGGCAACCTTTGCTAGTGCTTGGTCACTCTCAGAGGTAAAAAGTGTTTCTGTGTGTTCAGAGAGAGCTTCCTGTGTTTCAATTCATGGCCATTGCCTCTTGTCCCATCACTGGGCTCCGTCTTCTTTACAGGCTCCCTTCAGATTTTTGTACACATTAATAAGTTCCCTAAGCCTTTTCTTCTCTAGGTTAAACAGTCCCAGCTCTTCATGTGAGTTGCTCTAGTTCTTAATTATTTTAGTCGTCCTTTATTGAGCTCTGTCCCGTAGATTCGTATCTGTCTTGTACTGATTGTCCACAGCTGGTCAGCTGGTGCTGAATAAAAGGTAAGGATCACCTCCTTCAGCCTGCTGGCAACATTCCTAGTGCACCCTAGAATACCATTAGCATTTTTACAACACTAAAATGTTGTAAAAATGCTAATGGTATTCTATTGATGGTGTTCACCTGGTGACCCACCAAGATCCCCAGATCCTTTCCTGCAAAGCTGCTTTTCCAGACAGTTGGCATCTCACATGTCCTCGTGCCTGGAATTGTTCCTCCCCAGGTGTAGGACTTTGCACTTCGCCCTGTTGAACTGCATGAGGTCCCTCCCAGCCCTTTTCTCCAGCTTGTGAGGTCCCTTCAGGTGGCAGCATGACCCTCTGGTGTATCAGCCACTCCTCCCAGTCTTCTGTCATCAAAAAATTTGCTTTGCCCCATCATTTGCAAGAAATGAAGATGTAGAACAGGATTGGAGCCAGTATTGGTTCTGGTGTACACTGGTAGTCACTAGGTTCCAGCTTGCCTTTGTGCCACTGATCACCCAGTGTTCAGCCAGTCTTCAGTCCACCTCACCTCTGTGCATCCAACCCATACTTCCTCAGCTTGTCTGTGAGGAGATAATGGAAGGACTGTCAAAGACTTTGGTCATCTACCAAACTGTAAATTTCATTGCAGGTTATTGAGTTGGTCAAGCATGATTTCCCTTGTATGAATCCCTGCTGACTACTCCTGGTCACCTTCTTGTCTGTCACATGCCTGGGAGTAGTTTCCCAGATTAGTTGCATCATCACCTTCCCAGGAATCAAGGTGGGGCTGACTGGCATGTACTTCCCCAGGGCCTCCTTTTTCTGAAGAGTGACATTTGCTTTCCTCTACTCTTAGGCACCTCTCCCAGTTGACATGATTGTTCAAAGTGGCCTCACAATGACATCAGCCAGTTCCTTTATCACTTGTAGGTGCATCCCACCAGGGCTGATGGACTTCTCTATGTCAAGTTTGCTTATATATTCACTGATCTGATCCTCTTCCATCAAGGGTACAACTTCTTTGCTCTTAGCTTACTTGTGATCTCTGGGGCCCGGGGTTCCTGATGGCTAATCTTGCTAGCAAAGGCAGCATTTTCATGTCCTGTGTAACCAGGTCCCCTGTCTCATTGAGCAATGGGTGCACATCTTCTCCTGTCTTCCATTTGTCACTTTCTAGTTTCTTTGACATCCCTCATGAGATCCAAATTCAGCTGGGCTTCAGCTGATCTACTGGTGTGTCTGCATTCTTGGACAATGTTTCTTCATTCCTCCCAGGTTACCTGTCTCTGCTTTGACCTTCTGTATGCTTCCTTTTTATTAGTGGGTTTTGCCAAAAGCTTATTGTTCATCCACTTAATGCCTTTTGGCTTTTTTTCCAGGCTTGTTAGGATAGGTTATTTTAAAGTTTGGAGATGAACTTTGCATATTAACCAGCTTTCTTAAGCCCTTCTTTGCTACAGGGCTTAACTTCATGGGACTTTTCCAAGCAGATCCCTGAAGAGGCCATGTCTGCTCTCCTGAAGTCCAGGGAGGTCCCTGTTTATACTAGAATCTCTTGTTTGGTCTTCAGACTTCTCAGTGTCTTCACTTTGCACCTGCTTCAGGAAAATGTTTTATGCATGTCTTTGTCACTTGTGTGAGGATAAATAAATGAAAACAATAAAAGAGTTCAGAAGCTCTGAGGGGGATTGGACAATTCCCAGAAAGAAGTTGATTAAGAATCAGTTTCTTCCTAAATGTAGAGGCATCCTTTCAGTAGGAGTCAGGTCTGATATATTAGGTATGATATAGTAAACATCCTGAAGATAAATGGTGTGATCATTTGAGGAGATATTTTATTATGTTTTACTGGAGAAAAGGCTGAATGATAAGACATGGGTAATACTTGGTTGTGACCACAAAACATTATTTTTAGCTTATGGATTTTTGTGGTTTTATTTCTCACTATTACACTGACTTAAGGAGAAATTCAAATTTTTGTGAAATGACTTTATAACCTTTTCATCCTTATAGTTTAAGAAATGTGTGGTTTTCTTTGTGCAGTAGCATATTTTAAGAATTTAACATCTGAGAATAAAATTGAATGCACTGAGTGAAAAGCAGAAAACATGTAATTTAATGGAAGTTTCATTTTTGTTTCTGTAGAAACCTTTCAGCTATTCAAGACAGAGAAATCTGTTGCTATTCTATTTCCTGTAAAGAGAAGGATAACATAGGTAAGCTTCTTCTAGTGTCATTAGTGTATGCTTTGTACTTTGGATCAGATGAGGTTTGAGCATCTACCTCCACTATATTATTGAAGATCTCAATTTACATTGAAAGATATTTTGCAAATATTGTACGTGACTGTATTTGTTTCAACATAGAATTATGTGTAACTTAAAAAAAAAACTTGTAGAAATATTTAGTTCCGTGAGAAGTTAATTTGACAGGGACCTTAGAAAAGCTTATTTAAAGCTTGGAATAAATGAATCCTTTGCAAGAAACCTGTGTTACTTTTGAAAAAAACAGTAGCTGCATATGAAGGCCTTCCAGTTATTAGATGATCCTAAAAAAACTTTGGTGATTCACTCCATACATAGTTTTATTTGGTAAGCAGGTTTTACATGCATGTGGCTGTTCCTCGAACTGGATGGGTGCTTTTTTCCAAGTGGAAATGCAGTGAGTGTATCCTGTAGCCAGTGAAGATCTATCCCCATGATCTTGTCTTCCATCTGCCTTTGCTTTTTGCCTTTTCCATTATCTCCTGTCTTCCACTTTCCTGTCACTTTTCTCTGTCATGTTCTCCCATTCCTTTCCCTCCACAGGGCAGGAGGAAGGGATGAAGCACAGGCTGAGCTAGCAGCAGCAGCAATTGTCTGGGGGCATGGTACCTCTGTGCCACCTTTCTCTGCATGCTGCCGACTCAAGTGGTGCTGGATGGGATGGGATGTAGCCTGGTTAGGTATTTATAGCTGCTATGCAAGGAAGCCTGACTTGATAGAAGAGATGGGCAACTCTGTAGGGCTCAGCTGAGTGAGAAACTGTGAGAGTGGGAATGGGAAGAAAGCCACTTTCTCTCAACAGCAGGGGAAATTTCCATCCTACACAGAACCAGGTAGTGGAGATGGTGAGGAGACTCTACCATGACACCTGGATTTCAGTGAGCTGGGGGAGATTTCAGCTGTGTGCAGAGATGTGTTTGGCAGTGAGGGCATCTCCTGGAAGTGGTGTACGTGAGTTGAGTATGTTAGTTTGAAGGAGACCAGACCCATATTTGCTGCAGCTTGGGGTGCAGCTGTTATCTCTGAGTGAGGGAGATGCACAGAAGGTGCTGATACACTGGGGAAGATTAGACTTCAGGAGATAAGGACTGTAGAAGACAACACAGAATAATCTCAGTAGTTGAAGGGCCGTGAATGTGATTGAGGTTTTAGAAATGCTGTGCCTGGTCCTCATCAATTTGGCAAGGCTGCAGTGGAGATTCTTCAAAGTGGGATTGTGACTGGAAACTAGTAAAAACAGCTTAATTTATGAAAGAATCATGGAGAAAATATATTTTGGTCCCAGTCCGTTTATTTGGATGCCCTGGAGGAGAAAAGCATGCAACAAAGAGCATGCTAAAATTTGCATGAAAGAATGATCCTTAATGCAGAACAGTGTAGCTCACTTACTTGTGGAAGTTCTGGGAGTAGTGATGGAAAAGACTCAAATCCTAACTGAGACTTGGTCAGGTATCCTCCAGTGTAATACTGTGCCTAGAAAGACTAGCCAGGTTCTTGAGTATTTGCCAAAACAAAAAATGGGAGCACATTGCATATACCATTTGGGACTGTGTGGACATTGTTGGAGCACCATGTGGTGTATTTTGAGGAAGACCTTGAGAAAAGAGGTTGTGCGAGAAGCTAGGGAGACCAAAGGGCTGGAAAGTACCATTTATAATGAAAGACTTATGCTAGCTTATTAAATTGATGAAACTACTAGTCTGTTAAGGAGAAGACTGGGAGCTGTCTTCTTCCTCTGTGTTCTTGACTGATGTCAATGCAGTTGAATGAGATTATACTGGTTTTTCAGTGCAAACTGCAGCCTAGCTAACTGGTCTCATCAGGAGGTGTAGGTGTAAGGCTGCCAGTTACTGCATCCTGAGAGACTGTGCAAGATAATTATATAATTATTAGCTTTGGTATAAGTGCAGTAGGTTGCTTTTTTCTGCAGTCTTAGTGCCTAAGCTGGTCTGCAAGGATATTCATGGAGTGCTGTCTTGAACTTAAGACAAATACGGCAACAAATTTCAATTTGAGGGCTAGACCTGCTACTGCCCCCTGACATCCTTCCTGCCTTCCTGACAGATGTTACTGCCTTGAGGCAAAAACATCTAATCTGCTCATGAATCAGTTTGTGAACTGCTGCAGTTTTCAGCTCAATGCATTGGATTGCATCAGGAAAGGTGCCAGTTTCAGCTATCAAATTTTAGTCCAATGTTGCATGTCTTTCGGAGACCTTGGACTTCTACAACCTACCTAAATAGCTTCTTAATATATTGTCAGATGTTTGCCCTTCTCATTCCTTCTGTTTGTGTATTTGCCTTTGTTCTCACACAGCATTTCATTCTAGTGTGGACTGTTTTATGGTCATCTTAAATCGTTGCTTTTTCAACAGTTGCTTATCTATGGCTTAGAGAACTTGATGTCAGTCATCATATTTCAAGAATACAAAATGCATATGATTTAAAAACATACAAAAAATAACTAGAAGAAAGCCACCTGGAGGTTGAACTTCTGAACTTTATGTATAAATGGGAACTGGGGTTTCTGGGTTTTGTTTAGTTGGGGTTTTTGTTATATGTTATTTTGTTACTAACCTGCTGGTGGTGTTATGCTTCTACAGTCTGCAAACTGTTAAGTTTCTAATTTTGTTTCATCTATCTTGGCAGACATAACATTGCAATGGCTTATTCAGCACTCCAAATCAAGAAACTGTTGAAGAAACTTTTGCTGAAGATAACTCTTCCCCAATCATTTTGATTCCTATCAGCTATACACACTGAAAAGATAAGGAATGCAACTGTCTATACTACCAGGACTCACTGTGGTCATATTTGTTAATGGAAGTAAATCTGACTTGTAATTTGTCTGTCTATTTTGATTTTTTTTTTAATCCAGATATTTGTCTGCCTGGGTGAATTCCTGAACGCCTTAATACAAGACTGGAAGAAATCAGTAATTTTTTGAGCTGAAATGTTTTGAGTTTATGCATGCAAATTGTCAAATAAATAGTAATTTTTTTTCTAATTTGAAGCTGAATAAATTGTGCAGTGGAAACAAATGACTGTTTTTTTTTAATGTAGCATATAATTATTCACACAGGATGTCTTCCCTCCGAACACATGTAGTTAAGTACTAATAATCAGTTAAAACTATAATTAAGAGCTTCTTGTTTCAACAAAATGCTGATATTCAGAACACTTCCACATACTCTGGAGAAAAGTTATTTACAGAGTTATGTATCTGTAGTTACTTAGTTTTTCCAGTCACTAATGTGAATTATTAATAAGAATATTCTTTTGAAATTGAAAAATAAAACATTCTAGACAATAGTGTTCTTCTTTATTGGGAAAGGAAAGAGTCTGGAATTGTAGTGGATATTTTTCTTTCTTAAATATAGAGTGAAATAGAGAGCAGGTGAGGTCACGTGCATCTTCTCTGACATTATTAACCCCCAAATTCATGGATTTCCTAACCATTTTTACTGTAAATGAAATGGTGTTTGGACTAGTCTATCCATTTCTGAACCTTTAGCATTTTCAAGTATACAACATAAAGTAGGATTAGTCCTTTGAAAATAGATTAAAGAAGCAATTAACTTAAATTTTGATGCTTTGCTAACATCTTACAGATACCTTCTTCCAAGTGCTTTTTCACTTAAAAGAGCACTCTGATGGGAATTTTTCTGTGACTGTGGAAATTCTATTACATATGGAAAGTTCATATCAAGAAAGAGTAGACAGACACTCAGTGGCCAATTGTTTCAAGGACACTTGCAGATCTCAGAGGGAAGAGTTCAGGCATGGTGTTCTAAAGATGCTGTAAATCAATCGACTGCTGTAGTATTGAAAGGACTACAAGTCATTTGTGCAGTTCTTGCACTTAAGTACATGAACTATAGAAATAATATTTTTTTGTCACTTCTATTTGAGGGTGCTTTTAGGCTAGTGGCTCTGATAACTTGCTAAGAACATACGGCATAGACTTGATAAAATCTTTGTTGAGTGTTATAGGAATGCTACTAATTGTTGATAATGTTTGCAGTCTCACCTACAGAGATGTAGCCACAGGGGATCATTGTTCTGTGGTAAAATCAAAATAATTTGACTAAGTGCTCAGTACATAAAATAAGTGTGGATGCTCCTAAAGGGGATATTGCAAATGACCTTCCAAAATCTGATATACAATCCATCTAGTGACAATTTGTATGGTGTAAAAACAGCACTTGGTGGCAGAGGTGACAAATTTCAAATGCTCTTGTTGCTCATGGACTTTTGAAGGAGTTTGAAGGTGTAGAGCCATTGCAAAATACACTGGAATTGCACTCACAAAACTCTCAGAAGCTGTGTGAAAGCCAAACTCAGAAGAATGCAAGAATACAGATATGCAAGGACAAGAAACAATAAGGCTGTGTTTTTAAGCTGTGTAGAGATAGGCCTTAGAAAATATGTTAAGCAAGATAATAGAAAGATGTAAGTTTAATAATGAAGCTTTATCCACTGTTTTTAAGCTAACAACAAGCAAGCATTGTTAAAAGCAAGGTGTAACTTTAGTAATTGGCTTAAGCAATGCCTGTAAGCTTTTAACAGTATTCTATTGGCTAGAAATCTTTTAAAAATTCTTTGTAACGAAGATAATTTCGGCTGTTGTTATGGTGAGAGCTTTCACCATCACCCCTGTCTCACCCTGTAATGTGGCTGATGCACTGAAATAAAAGTTCTAAGACTGCCACACCTGCAGCCCCATCCCGTTGTTGTTACTATATAAAAGATCCAACAGAAGTGGTACCCTGTTTCGTTTTAAGAAACAAAATTTCACTAGCTGTCAACTGTTGGATCCCAGAAACCTGTGTTTTTTGAGCTTTCTGTGCTTTCTGGAACTGACCCCCTAGAGAACACTGCTTTTCACCTGAGGCCTTGGAGAAGGCTTCCAAAATTGAGTGATGGAGTTAAAATCATGGGCGTGTAGTTAAATAGAAGTGTATGCTTTCACATGGTGAAGGATTTAAATTTGAGTTTTTTATAATATAGTAATAAGTATGAGACAAGATGGAAGATTTTGGGTGGTGTCTCTTTTGGTGCTCA
>VWZS01000028.1:271254-342000 GCA_013397075.1 Rhabdornis inornatus
GCCCGCTGGGCCCGGCCTGGTCGCCGCTTTCACGCTTGCCCGCGGCTCTGCTTCACTCGCTACCCACCCCCCGTCCCCTTCAGTGACACTTCTTCCTATGCGAAACCTAAGAACGAAACCTGCGCCGCCTCTGCCTCCCCGTCCCCCCTGCCTTCCTTCGTTCATCAACCATGTCAGCCTTCCTTCGTTCCAGCTCTGTCCATTCTCTCTCCCCCTCCTCTCCCCGCTGCTGCGTCTCAGAGGGAGGGGGAAAGGTCAGTTCCCATTACAAAAGCCTCATGTCTTACTAAGACTAAGGGAAACTTTGCTGATCTCTATTGTGATAATAAGGCTGTGAGCAAGGATAGGGAATTTAGTTCTACACCACAAATGTCAGAAACTGTTTCCAGGTCAGAAGAAGCTGGGAGATAACCTGTATTTACTGTACAAATACTAGATACTGAATCTGGCTCAGATGGTGATTTTGCCTTGCTTAAATCTGATCCAAAGGCTCCCTCGTTTTTTGTAAAAACTGGGGAGCCTCCAAAAACCAGAAAGAAAAGTAATTCACTATGCTTACCTGATTGGTCTGAGATCAGATGGGATTTCAGGTAAGATAAAGATTTTAACTCATTAAATGGACAACTCCTTGTTATGCCTGTGAGAAATAATCTCAACCCTCAGTATGAATCTCTGTCACATCAGGACATCAAAGAACTCAGACAAGCTATAGAGGATAGTGGACTGACTTCTTATTTTGATAACGTGGTAAAAGGTATTTTTAATTCTTCTGATCTCACTCCCACATATTGTCATAAAGTGGCTTCTATGATTTTAAGCAATTCCCAGTATATTTTGTGGGACTTAGAGTGGAGGAAGCTTCTTAACAGATTAATAGAAAACTATGCTGGTAGTCCCAATGCTCAGTTTAATATTGCTCAATTATCTGGAGATACACCTTTTGACAAACTGGAAGATCAGGCAGCTTTACTGCCCAGGGCTGTTCTAGGAGATATTAAGAATGCTGCAAGAAAGACTTTGCATACTGTGGAGCCAGCAGGCAGTCATGGGAATTCTTACTCCACAATAAACCAAGCCTTATGGTACTTTTTTAGATCGATTGACACAGGCTGTTGAAAGGCAGTGCCCAGATGCCCACCCCAGCAAGCCCACCCCTATCTTATTAAAAGCCTTGCCTTTTCTAATGCTAACGAGGAGTGCAACAGTTATCTTAGCTTTGCCTAACCAGCCACCACTGTTCCCCAAAAGCTTTCCACTTCAAACAAAAAAAACTTAACACTCCACAGCATATTGCTAAAGGCCAAGCTAATACTTTAGGAGAGCAGCTTGCAAAATCCCAAGATTCCCTGGGAGATAAACTCGAAAAAGCCCTCAAAACACGACCAAAAGCCCTGAGACAGGACAAATTGAAGGTCCTTTTCGACTAATAACCTGGGGCTAAAGGTATGCTTGTGTTTCCACAGGTGTAGGACCTAAGTGAGTTCCAGCGAAGAATATCAAACCATATCACGCACAAGAACGCGCTGACAATTCCAAGAGCAGAGAAACAAGCATGCAGATGTGAGCTGAACAGAACTATGGGTCGTGCCTGATGTTCCTTGTTCATGTAGAACCTGCAAACCTTGATTTTTATGTCAATGGAGGAAGCGTTGGTTTCATAGAGCTCTTTTGGCAAAAGCTTGCTATCTCCCCATTGAATTTGTAAAGGTAAAATTAGCCCTTTTTACTACAATCGACTAGCCCCTGAACAAATTTGTGAGTTGAAATACATGGAGAAGTCTTTTTGCCAAAAAATAGCTCATGAAAGGTATGGAGCAAAATCGAGCACTACACTGGTGCTTGCTAGTCTTGCTTGCTTCGTGCAGTGTGGATTTGCTTGTGGGACAACCAATAGCAGATGTTTGGGTTGTCTTAGCCATATGCCTGTCCAATTTGAATCCAGAGAAGCCTTTTTCAACCTGTCTAGTCGGTGTTCCAGTAAAAGATTGGCCAATACCTATATATTATGATCCTTCAACCAAAAGGCAACTTAATAGTAAGCCAGGTGAAGTTGCCAACGGAAGGAATCCCATAAGTGATTGAGACATTTGGACCAAAGAACTTCTCAAAGCAGTGTCTGAGCCCCAAGAATTAGAGGTCCTTGGTTCTTTGACAATGGATTTCTGCCTTACGTTTTCAGGTAATGATTGGCGAGAGGGTGATCCTCCAAAGTACGATGTTACTGCCCATTATTTTGCATATAGACATTCAAGTTTTTGGTGTAATTACTCAGATAGCTGAGATGGACTTTCCAGGGTTGACCATTATCCACAACAATTACCAAAAGGATATTGGTTCATTTGTAGAGATAGGGCTTGGCAACGTATTCCATCACACCTTGAAGGTGGTCCATGCAGCATTGGAAGGTTCACTGTGATAGCACCTAGTGCTAAAGAAGTTGTTAAAAAGAAACACAGGGGAAAAGGATTTGCCCATCAATCTGAAGAAAATTATGAGAGTGATTTTATGCCCCGGAAAGCTGCAAAGAGGGTTTCAGCAGGTTTGTCTTTACCTCAACTTGTTTCAGCTATGGCCTTGAAACAATTAGATTGAGTCAGATGTTGGCTGAATAAACAAACCAATGCCACATCCATTGCAATCAGTGATATGCTGACAGATGTCAGCAGTGTTAGACATGCCACCCTACGAAACAGAGCAGCAATTGATTTTCTTTTGCTGGCACAGGGACATGGTTGTGAAGAATTTGAAGGATTGTGTTGTATGAACCTGTCTGACCACTCCAAATCCATCCACAAAAGCATATAAAGCTGAAAGATTTAATATCTCAAATCAAAAGAGATGATGGATCATAGTTAGATTTGTTTGAGGGGTGGAGCTTTACACCTTGGTTAAAGGAACTTTGCGAGATAGGTTTATGTGTATTAATTGTTGTGGTCTTATTAATAACAGTGCTTTGTGCACTTCAGTGTGTGCGACAGATGGTGGACAAAACCATCAAGGAAGCTTTTGTCGTTCAAGAAAGAGATGTAGGAAAGGGAAATACAGAGAGTTCACAGGATGTTATGCAGTTGTCTGCTGATCTCAAGTTACTGTATGATAGTGTAAAGAATGACGAAGGCTTTGATTTAAGGCCAGAGACTTAACACAACAAGAGATAGCACTTGCTTCTGGATTTGACTTACGTCCTTGGAATTGACCAGATCTTTTGAAACCTTAGAACACTGTAGTTCAAAGCAAGCAAAAAGGTCTTAGATAAACAAAAAGCAATATATTAAGTAAAGTTTAATAATGTAGCCTTGTTTAGAAAGCTAATAACTCCGTTTTGCTAGATAAGGAAAAATGCACTGTGGTAGAGCTGTGTAACACAAAGTAATTAATATACAACAAAGTCATTAAAAGGATTTCTTTAGGGTTGCACCGAGAGGGGGAATTATGAGAAATAGAAAAGGTATAAAACTCTCAGAAAACTTTGTGAAAGCAAATCTCAGGATGGAGAAATGCAAGAATGCTGAAGATGCAAGGACAGGAAACAATAGGGCTGTATTTTTAAGCTGTGTAAAGATAGGCCTCAGGAAAATATGTTAAGCAAGATAGTAGAAATATGTAAGCTTAATAATGAAGCTTTATCCATTGTTTTAAGCTATTACCAGCAAGCATTGTTCAAAGCAAGATGTACATGCAGCTTTATTAATTGGCCTAAGCAATTGGCCTTGCCAGCTCTTAATATTATGGTATTGGTTAGAAAGTCACTAAAAGACTTTGTAACAAAAAGAACTTCCTCTGCTGCTGTAAGCAGCTGAAGCTGTTTCCAGCTCCCATGCTTTGCTCTGGGAAATGAGACTGATGATTGTGATGGAATAAAGTTTTGAGTCAGCTGCTCCAGCAGCCCCATCCCATTGTTTGTGTACATATATGTGTAAATATAAGATAAGAGAAAAAATATCCCAGAAACCAACAGTTATGCACCGTATACTGATTTTTTCCTCATTTCTCCTACTGTGTGACCTTGTATACAAACCTTAGGCAAATCAGCATAGGCACTGGTCTCACTGTTACCATTTGCAACAGCCTGTCTGTTTTTCAACAATTTGCCTTCAAGTAATTTTTCAGAATGGGCTTAGCTGAAGGTGAGTGTTTACTGTCACATCCAATAGCTTTGTGGGTAAGATGAATTGTAGATGACTGACAGCTGTGACATCTTATTTCTGAGACTATATTGCTAGGAAGGGATCTAGACCACTGGAGACATTATTGCAGCACAATTGTTTGGAGAGGTCACAAACATGTCTGCCAGGGAGCCTCTGTGCAGGGAGCGTCCCTGTGCTCAGGCAGCAATACATAATGCAGTGCCTTGCATGGATCCACACCATCTGGCGTTTCAGAAGCAGGGAGGACGTGCAGAGGCAAGGAGTGACCACTCTTCTTCCTGCTTCTCAGCACTCTGAGCTGGTGAGTGCAAGACAGAGCAGCAGAGGCTGCTCTTGTGCTCTGGCTCTGCTTGGGAGGTGGTGAGTACCCTGCTGGGCTTGAAGGTCCTGATGCCCACCCAGCATGTGTGGTGCTGGTAGTCTGATCTACATGCACAACATCCTCCAGGTTCTGGGGAAAGAGCAGCATTGGGGGATGTGGACCACTGAGGAGCTAGGACTGACCTTCAGTTTAGGCACAGCTAGAAATCCCACACCCTAAAATGTCAAGAACCCTAAGGCAGCGCAAGTGTAACAGTGATCCAGACAAGTTTCACTTCCCTTTTTTCCTTCTCTAAATGCAGGAACAGTTATAACTTTCACCCAGGGCTATAAAGGACCACCAGGTGCCAACCATCTGTTTTACTCCCAGCACATTTTATTTATGAATCTTTTTTTCCTGCTAGCTATGTAATTCCCCCCTATTTCTTTTCCATTTGCATTGTGTATTGTAGGAAGCAATCATGAACATAAAATTTTAGTTAAATGATATTAAAAAAAATAACCCAAAGTCAATTTTAAAAAAAATGCACTATAAAACTTACACAGCAGTGACACATACATAATTTGTTCCTGAATAAGCTATTTTATAAGATGCTGTTTTTTCAGTCACCCGAGCAGCATATTAAATTGAATGCTTCAGTTCTGTGCTTTAGGACAGGGTGTACATACCAGCTGTCATAAAACTTTCGAGCAGGTGATGGAACATATACAAGAATTGTGTATAGTGACCCCAAAGTTTTAAAGCTTATGAAACAGAAGAGACTGTACTTTTGGCTTGTGCCTCTACCAAGGCTCTTCTGCCACTGGCTGTGCCCCAGCCTGGTCAGTGTCACACACACTGTGATCCTGCAAGGACCAGCATAGCAAACTCTGCCTAACTCAGGCCACAATATCATCGCTTGGAAACCTATAGGGGAGTGGGGATTGGGAGAAGGGCTGGCTCTGGATATTTTCTGCACTATGGTTTCCAGGCCAGTGCATGCCTTGGAGTCAATAAGTATTCATCTATACAGCACACCTGTGCAGTACTTTTTCCTATGGATTTGTCTTACTCAAATGCCTTCAAAGAGCAGGACACACTTGTATATTTCCCTTCAAATCCAGTCTAGAGCTGGAGGTCAACAGCACAGAGTGGCTGATGGAGGACTAGATATTGAAAGCAAGTAAGTATGAGATGTCCTTACATCTGGAAAAGGACAGACTTACCTTATTCAGACCTCCTTACTTCTGGAGAAGGATGGTTTTAAGATCGGTGGGACAATGAATAAGAACAAACATCATGTGGCATCAAATATGATATGATCAAATTTTATCCCTGGCAAGAGATGGTGTTGCACTATGCAAATTAAATGATTCATATCATCATAGACTACCCATCATTAGTAAACTAAAATAAAACAGTATTCCAGGCTCTCAGAAGATACGGCCATCTAAAAACCTCAGGGAATGGGACAGGGTAGAATTACTTTATTTTCCTCCACTGCAGAAGAAGTGGGACATCAGCAGATACAAGGACTCCCATGACAGACTGCAGACTGGATGCTGTTGTGTTTTCAGCTTTCAGTAGAAGCCTTTCCAGAGTACTTGTAACGTGCTGGCAGTGGTGTTACCCTCAAAAGCACTGAGCTCTGCCTTTCTCAGTTGGCTCCCTGCCATGACAGGCATTTTCTCCTGCAATTCAGGCAAGTGACCTGACAGTTGTCCATACCAGCTTTAACCCTTTTCAGGAGCTGCTGTTTATTTCCATTCTCTCTACACTTTGCTTCCTGGCAAAATGGGCGTAACCGAAAGAGTCTTCTCAGTGCTAAAGCAATCTTGAAATAAAACATCATATCCCACTTCTTGAAGACACTGTCTTAATTGCAGCATCACATACAGGATACCAAGAAGAAAGGGGAAGCTGGAATTGGGCTAACAGGAAAAGGCATTTCTGAAGAGGAAATGCAATCCAAGTTGTATGGGCAATGTGAGAAAACATGAGTTAGTGATGTGCTATCATCAGGGATCATCCCTTCAACAGCACCATTTCTGCAAAGAGCTGGGGCAGAGCCAAGCAGCAGAAAATAGCAGCCCTTGAGTGCTGCATGTAGTGTCCAAGCCTCTCACTTATCCTAACCTTTTCTTTACCTGTGTGATTGTGTTATTCTGGCCCTGGAAATACTGCCTCTCTTGCCTTTTCAGGTGCAGCTGCTGAGCAGGTCTTCGCCAGCTCCTGGAGAAGGGAAGGAAGCTAATGCTGCCATAGTCGTGTGGCAGCTGAGGAAGTTGGCCAGCACCAGCTGCTGAGCCTTGCAGGCTTGATGGTGTGAAAATGAAAATGGACAGGAGATGTGCAGCTTATGGCAGCCATCTGTGAGTCTCTGCTCTCCACTTGGAAAGGAGGGAGGAGGATGAGGAAGACTACTGCCCTGCTGTACAGTTTCCCCATGGTCATTTGGGTGCTAGAGTCTTTGTGACATGATTAGGTAATCCTCCTTGCAGGCACCTGGAAGTGCACTCATTCTAATGAAGGATGGGATAATTTCTTGTCTCTGAGAAATTTTGAAGAAGCACAGCTTTTAACAGAGTGGACAGGCAGTCCTGTGACATCTCATGGAGCAGGGATGTCCAGCTGCTGCTGGGATGGCCTTGGTCCCTCTGGAGGTGACTGTCAGCCGGCAGAAGTGTTTGGATTTGCAGTGAAATAAAACATTGAGAAGGGTTAGCCGCCTCTGTATAGATTTTCCCTAGATCTCTCCGAGGCCATGATAGTGTGGACAAGGTGTGTGGCCTTTCAATATTTTGGTTTTGGAGCTGTTGCTCTGAATGAATTTACTTTTCATAGGCTTTTCATGTTTCCAGCACATCCTGTGATGGAGTCAAAGCTCCACTGAGTTGAAGAAATAGGCAAGTGATTTCTCTGTAATCTTTGAACACCTAATCCTTGCTAATAGAGGCAATTTGTCCCTGGGACTCAAAGGTAGTAATTTAGAAAATGCTTTTGTTTTTTGTCTGAGTTGGACCAGATTGCATGTACTGCATATAATTTTGTAAAATGGTCCCCAAGGAGGGTAGCTTGTCTACCTTTGATTTTCAAAAATTGAAGCACTATGGTGCATCTATATAGGCAGTATACTTTGTCAGGGTAAGTTATTTACAGAAAGTGCACTTGAAGTAAGTGGGTTTGTTAAGCAGCATTGCCTGATTCTTTGCTCATTGTTATCTATAGATTTCAGGCAAAGTATTTTCACTCTAGTGGAAAGCAAGTCAATATATTTCCCTAATACATCCTTCAATGTAAATCCAGGCACACTCACTGCTGGTATTTAAAGTTATTTACCAATTAAAGGACAGGAAATCCAAGTTTGCAGCATGTCACTGGATTTGGAGGTAACATGGTACAGGCATATTGGACCAAGAACTGTGTTGCAAAGATCTAAGAATAAAAGATCTCCCATGTTTTTGAACAGCGTGTTCCTTGTAATGTTGATAGCATTACCTAAGCAAGGTTATCCTCCTTATATGCTATGGAGAAGTTGTCCTCTAGTCTGAAAAAGAGATGGGGTAGATCCTAAAGCAGTCAAGACCATTTATGCAGCATCTTGTACCTTCCTTCATCTTATTTTTTTTCTTCCCAAATTTTATAGCAGTAGGACTTGAATGGAATGTTTTAAACCACCCAAATAGCTGTTTGTTTGGTTTTTTTTTTTGTGAAGTCTGGTGGTGAGATACGGTGTGTCAGCTTCTGTTTTCTGCTCACATATGGACACAGAAGGGGTGAGAATCATCTAGGATCTCATCTAGGGATGAGAAGATCTCACAGAGTAAACTGCTGCTTCTGTATACAGAAATGGAACTTCTGGCTAAGAAAGAGGTGATCAGATGCTTCTATAATTCAGAACACAGCATAGAAATATATATATATATGTAGGTATTAGTGCATGAAGTGGTTGAATGTATATCAGACATAGACAAGGATTTCTTGACATCTGTTGGACAGTATGTAAGTGTATTCTACAAAAAATAGCTAAAATTAGACTTTTAGGAAAACAGTCACTCCTTTTAAGTCCCTAGAGAACAGTAATTTGTGTTTTGAAGGCTTAGGCTTTACCTTTATTTTTAAACCTTTAATCCAAATCCACACCCTAGGTCTTGATCCATTCACAACCCCAAACACACATGCAGGAACTTTATAAAAGTGTACATCCATGTACTTTATGTGTAGTTGTACATACAGATGGATAGTTGGCTACCTGCCTACTTGTTTAAGGTCAAAATTAACCAGATATTTGGAAGGAGAGGTCATCAGTCACAAGGAAAAAAGAGATCTACATGGCCTCTCTCCTGTAGAAATTGATGTGGATTATCTATAAGCATTTTTGGTGTACTTATGGTGAATGGAGGTCTGTAAGTGCTCCAGAAAGGATCTATGAAGATAATCCATGTTAATTCTGATATTTATTATACACTGCGCCACTTCATTCAGCTTCCAGATCAGATGAATTAATAGCCTGTAATACCAGTCCACATCTGATAGCCTTCTGTACATGCCAGCTTGGATCATTCCTCAGCACCCCAGAGTTCAGCTCCCAAACTATCACTCTGCCCATTTTCTTGGTATGCAGCAGATGGAAAATGCCCTGAGTGCTCTGAGTCTGACTTTTAATCTGATGACTACCACATTAAGATATCTTGCTTGTTTCTACAGCCTCAGCTTCTATGCTGAGTGAAGGAAACCATTATTATCATGCACCTATTTATCAGCTGATTTATCCTCTTGTACTATACAGAAAAATCCACTGGTTTTCTGGAGGACCTCCTGCAGAGCAGAGAAATGGGTTTGTCAAAAAGTAAGTTTCATTTGCCTTGAAAAATTGCATCATCTCTGAGAAAGATGAATTCCTGTCACTGTAAAGCAAGTCTCCCATGAAATGAAATGGAATATGCTCTTAATATAAAATTCTCAGGAGGGCCGTCTTCTATTTCCAGGACCTAGGAGTTTGATTTTGTTAGTTTTGCTTATGAGGAAGCCAGATATTCCAGGCAGTGAGCCTTTTAGCTTTTTTATCACCTCAGACCAAATTTCTTGGGCTCTGCACAGTCTTCTCTGCACTCTGAGATTTTTTAAGTGTTTATGACCCAACCTGTATTGAACTTTTGAAATTATATGAATTGAGTTTTCACCTTTTAGGTTAGCAGCTGTCTTTTTTGTAAATGCACTGAGTGACAAAAAAATTGATAGAACATAAAATATCTCTGTTTGAGGATACTATTTTAGTTAATATAGTGACGATTTAATAAGTGCCTGAACATCCAGAAGTGCTTTGTTTTGCCCATGACCATCAGCAAATGTGGATGACTTATTCTACATATCATTCATATCACTGCTAATCTCCTTGGTCTGTCTGCTGCATGGTTTAAAAAGTAAAGGTATTTTATCTCTGGAAAGTTAAGCTTTGCATATCACAAGGAAAGGGTCAGGTTGGAAGGGACTACAAGTGGATTATCTGGTCCAACCTCCCTGCTCAAGCACAGGGAGCACCATCCCAGAGCACATTGCATGAGATTATGTCCGGACACGTCTTGAATAACTCCAGCGAGAGAGATTCCACAGCCTCTCTGGGCAACCTGTTCTGGGGTTTGATCCCCCACACAGTAAAGAAGTTCTTCCTCATATTCAAGTGGAACTTTCTGTGCATCAGTTTTTCTGCCTGTTGCCTCATGTCCTATTGCTCAGCACCGAGAAGAGCCTGGCTCCATTCTCCTGGCACCTTCCCTTCAGATATTTATAGGCATTTGATAAGGCCACCTCTCAGCTGTTTCTTCTGGAGGCTGAACAGGCCCAGCTCCCTTAGCCTTTCCTTTTAATAGACATGCTGCAGTCCCTTAATTATCTCTGTTTTTCTCTGCTGGACCCACTCCGGGGGCTCCATTTCTCTTGTCCTGAGAAGCCCAGGCTTGAACACAGTGCTCCAGGTGTGGCCTCAGCAGGGCTGAGTAAAGAGGCAGGATCACCTCCCTTGATGTCTGTCCATGCTCTTTCTAACGCGCCCTGGGATTCCACTGGCCATCTTGGCTACAAGGACACGCTGCTGTGGCATTGACAGGGTGTTGTACAGCAGAACCTCCAGATACCTCTCTGCAGAGTTGCTTTCCAGCAGCTTGTTCCCTAGCCAGTACTGGTAACCTGAATTTATTCTTCCCCAGGTGCAGGACCCATTCAGGCTTGGAGGCAGAAGAGGAATTGGAAAGCATTTTGATTGGTAGAAGAATGAAATCACCTAATGTGTTCTTAACCTTCCTTTATTTCTTGAATTCTCTTTACTCTCATTTCTCCAATAACTAGGAAGTCCTAAAGCTGTTTTTCATGCATTGGACAAAACACTATTACATGCTTCATTTGCATCAATTACACAAAAATCAGAGCTGAATGGTCTGTAAGTAGGGGTAGAATGATACCTTTAGTGCTTCAAGAAAGTAATATTTATTTTTTTAAAAGACTACTCAGAAAGATCTATCATGCTAGCACCAACCACCCTCTCTGAAAATACAGAATGCAGACAGAATTAAATACACTTATGACTTATATTTTAAAGATATTGCTAAAGAGATTACCAATTAATCCCATACACATTTGCAATTTCGTTGCTTGGAATATTTCTTTGAAGTTACATTATAGTAAGGTCACTGAAGCCCTTTCTTCCTTTGTGTTTATGTGATCATCTGGAAATATTTTATGAGTGGGTTTATAGATTTCTATAAACAAAAAAAACCCCAAATTTAAAGAATTGAGAAACAAGGCAGGCTTTATTGAAGAGAGTGATAATCATTCATAAGAACTTTGTTTTTCTACTAATTTTCTGACTGGGTGTATTAATTGGTTTTCATTGAAAAGGAAGTCAAGCTGTCACACTGCCTTACATGTACCAAAACAAAGTTCAAAGTTGTAGTTCAGTCTATGTTGAACTAAGTATGTAAGCTGATTGCTAATTAAATCTGGCATAACTGTCGAAATAACTGTGCAATACATTTGAGAAATGAGACTCCAAAGTCACATGTAAGAAATCTGAGCATCAGAATTTCTCAATTTACTTGAGCTGTAAACTAATAAATCAGTGTCTTTAAAATGAGATGAAAGATGAGGGAACAGCAAGAGATATTTTCACACAGAACAAAAGGTAATAATTTTAGTGGATATTTTTTAATGACATTTAATTGCTGTAGTTTGAGTCTTAAACAGAGGATTCTAATGGGCACTGTAAAATTTTTGCCATTAGTTTTCAGTGCAATAAAATTAAATGCCTGATGCTGAGCTGGTATAAATCAGTGAAGTCAGTGGAGTCACAGATACACTGAGGCTCAAGTCCCTTATTTTACATCCAGTGCAGCCAATCTGCACTATCAAATATTGCAAACAGGAAAACATGCTGTGTGAAACCTGGAGTGGGAGTAGCATCTTTTGGGGAGGAGAATTGGAGGTCATCATTGCTGACTGAGGTTTGCTTGTCTAGGGGCTAATGAAAACTGACAGATTACTCCTCAGGAAAAAAAATACCTCCTCACAAAAATAACAACCATGCAAATTAATATGATACACAAAGGAGGTGAAGATTTATGTGGCTGTTTCCCGCATCCCTTTCATCTGGCTTCCTTTTTTTGTGCTGCTCCCTAATGATGCTCATTTGTCTGCTTCACTTACTGCTGCCTCCCCTTCCTCCCATGCCACTCTATGACTGCTGGGGCACACAGGGCTGTGTCTTCCTGGCCTCTCTCCATCTCCACTGAGGTGCTTTTGATGGCAGTCAAGCCTTTGCTGCTGAGGAAGCTCCTTAGCCCATTTCTTCATGCCACTTCTCTGCCAGTTGATCTCCTCACAGCACAGGTGCTGGGATGGGCTGCAGCCCTTCACTGCAGCTGCAGCAGGTCACAGCCTTGGTGTTGTGTTAGTTAGCGATCTGTGAGGTGCTGAGCTAGGAGTGAGCTGGTTTATTGCCTCCTTTGTTAACCTCTGCCTGACAGAAGCAGTGAGGCAGAGCTGGGCTGCTGAGATGGCAGCCCATGTCCATGCAGATCAGCGGGAAGATTCCTACTACTTTTAATGAAAATAGGACACTGGCTTAAGATTACCCAGAAGACTCAATTCTGCTGTGACTTTTACAAAGAGTTAGGAGATCCACTTGAGCAAAATATGAGTAAAGCTCTCATTTCTGTCCTACCATATTGCACCTAAACTCAGCTGAGAAATAATACAGTTACCTTTCTCTACTTCCATCTCCCTTCTTTCAGGCCCTCCTTATTGTCTCTGCTCTGCTGCATCTGAAATTAAATTCTGGCTTTTTAGAACAAAGTCCCTGGCATTTAAAGTGCAAGATGTTAGACTTTTTGGATTGTTGTGATATGATAAATGTCTAATGGAAAATCTGTTTTCTCCATTTAGTTGGAGAGTAATTAATCCTAGGTCTTTTTCCTTCCTTCTGGGAATGGAACTATCAGCTACTTCCTGAGGATGAGAGGCAGTTGGCAAGAGGTAGCCTTCTTGATGGAGTCAGGTGCATGGTGAATTTCTCTGAAGATACTGATATTGAGCAGGGTCTGTATATGAACAGAATGAAGGAAAAGGGGGAGAAAGGGAGGAGAACTGAGGAAAACCACTTTGCTGCCTCTTTGTCCCTCAAAGCCAGGAACAGCTCACTCTGAAGGTTGTTGTAAGGTAGTTGGTTCACTGTTGCATCTGCTCTCAATCTAAAGTACCAGAATATATGTGCAAGATACATGTGTAAGTACATATACGTGTGTACACATGCCTATATAGTATAGCTGATGCACTTTTTATTTGAATATATTATATAATGTATTGAGCTTTGGTCTGAAGTTTGAGCTTTGACAGCACAATGTGAAGGGCTGTTTTGGTAAAAACCCATCAGCATTAGATAATTTGCTAAATTCCTTACTCAACTATGGGAGAACTATTACAGATAAATGCTCATTTACTTTAATTTCTGCACATTTGTGGCTTTGTATTTTGCAAATGTGTTTTCTGCCTTGTGTTTAGCAAATAAGCATTTTTTTTTTGCTTTCACATTAAGATATATGAGATCATATTATGAAATAAAGCTATTTTAAAGATTTCATCTTATGATATAAAGCTATTTTTAAAGTCACATTCAAATGTCAAGGCATCCCTTTCCTGCATACATTGTCATCTTTTGAAACAGGACATTGGGAAACCTAACAGCTACTTGACTCCCTAGAGCATTGCTCTTGGTTGGGAAGGGTTTAAGAGTGATGGACTGTTTTTCATATCAGCTTCACAGGTTGCTAATCTTCATTCAATCTCTTTTGAACAAGTGATGATCCTTTTAACATACATATGACTTGGAGTTGATATTGCCAAGAACTCCTTTCTGTCTCTGGGAGATATTTCTTTTCTTTGCCACCTGGAGACATTTGTGTCCTGCTGTGTTTATTAAACTGCTGGCCTAGATATTGCTGAAACAGGTAGCTTTGGGGTGACAGGGGAATATGTATGTACCAAAAATAATCTTTACCACTAGTTTGATCTAGCTGAGGTTACATGTAGAGACAGTGAATGAGAGAAAACCCAGTGTATATTCTTTTGCAGTTACAGAGAGATGAAGCACACTGCTAGTTTTATTGCTTGTTTTTCTTTTCCAATCTCTTTTACAAGTTGAATATTTAAGAATTATAATGTAAAACTTAATCTGAAGAAATTGTCCTCAGAAATGCACCGAAACCAGTAAACAATGCAATGTGCTCCCCATTCTCTTTTCAGGAGAGGAAAAATAAACTAAGGTATTTTGAGATATATGTATGTCAGAATACAGTAGTTGCTCAAAGCAAACTTCATCCTGCTTTTGAAAATGGAGTAAGAATTCAGGATGGATACTACAGCTATGTTTTTGCAAGATAGGAAGGTTAAGTGGCAAAAAGATAAATTGGTTATCCAGAATCATTCACATGTTCTGTTTGCCACAAGCTGATGTACCTTCATCATTCTCCCCTGAGAGTAATAGTGATATTTTCCATCGTCTTTGTGTGTGTGACAGCTGAATTCAAGGGATTGCAACAAGATAAATCTATTTAAACCAAATAAATCACTAGTAAGATTTGGGGCTGCTTTCTTTCTTTTTTTTTTTTTTTTTTCCTTTTTCTGTAGGCTTTCCTGGAACCTGCTTGGCTGTGCATTGGAGTCAGAGCAGTAAGTTTGCTGAAATGCTGCCTCTTCACTGAAAAGAACAGCAACCATCACTCCATGGTTTGGGAGCTACTGAGAAATAGTTGAATGCTGTTCCTCCATGGAAAGTCTGTTCCTGCGTTAACTGAATTGGATAAATGCAGGGAAAGAAGGGAGTTCCTTAGTTCTTCACTGTTCCTTGAAAAGACTAGATTTTTTTTTTTCTTTAAATACATAATCTTAGAATGGTGGCCTTTAGCTAATACCTTTATAAAATGAAGTTATCCCTTGCAACATGAACTAGGATCATGAAGTACCCAAAGAAAGGGAAAAACTTTCAACAGACTGACTTTGTTTGCAGTGTGACAGAGACAAACAAATTTGGTATAGGATGTGTACTGGTTTAGGGCAAATTTGGGGGAAGACCTCTGGAAGGAGCCCCCAGAGAGCAAACCCCCACGACTCCTCCCCCCACCACCGGGTTCGGGAAGAATTTTCTTGGAGAGGAGTGGAAAAAAACCTGTTTATTTAACAAGGAAAACACTTCCCAGCACACACAAAAAGAAAACTGAACAACACCAGATGAAAAAGAAAACAAAACTCCTTCACCACTCTGAAAGGATGACAAATTCAGAAAGTCTCTCCTGCGAGTGGTCGCCCAGTTATCGGTCTCCGGCGCTGGGGATGACTGCTGCTGATCACAAAATGCAGACTCCCGGTGTTTCATGGCGTTTCCCAGGTCCCCGTCCGGAACAGGTTCAGATGGTATGATTTTATTTAGGCAAAAGCAAAAAGTAGAAGCAAGCAAGCAAGCAAAGCCAGCAAGCAAGGCCAGCGAGCCTTTTCCTAAACACAGACCGTGGGGGAGGTGAGCGGGCCGATAACAAGACAAAACAAACTCTCACCCTCAGAGCCAGTCCCGAAAGCACAGAACACAACACGAAGCACAAACCAAACACACGATTGGGGATACAAGCACCACAACGTTACCCCAGGACAGGATGTCACTGATTGCGAGACAGACTCATAGAGTAAGTACCAGGCAGAGCCTGCTGGCACTTCAGGTGCAGCTGAAAGACCTCACAGGTTTGGGATGGATCAGTACTGTCTCTGTTCATGCTATTTCAAACAAACCTGGTAATTTAGAATATCTCTAGCACATTTGTATAAATGCAAATAAAAGTGTTTGGTATCTTCTTTATTGCTATTTTGCAGACTACAATCATGGATGTGTTCAAGCTACAGCCTTCCCTCTGCCTATTGTGTAATGATAAAACTATGTAAGAAGTTGGACAAAGATTCCTTTTTCTGTTAAAGTCAATTGCTTTTTTAAATTCAGCTTTCTACCCCAGAGAGCTGCAAATTCTCTGAATAGACTACATTCAGGATCTTGGAGGACATGGGAGCAGTACTTCTGGAGAGGGTTTCCGTTATGCCAGAGAGGTACTATACATGCACAGGCTGGTTATATGACATGCACAATAAAATCCAGCCAGAGTCTTTGAACATATGGCACAGCAACAACTGTCTGCCTGCACAGATGGAGTGAATGGGGTGATTTATCTGCTCTTGTGCACCAGCAGTTTCTGAGACACACCACAGTCACTATGGCAATGGAACATGGAAGATGCTAGCTGGGATGAGCAGCCATTCCAGTACTGATTAATGCGTCCTGTGACCAGTCCAAGCTGGCTTTCATCTTTATACTGGAAGATGACATTAGCACTCTGTTATCTGCCTGTATGATGTTGAGCATAATAGGTACCCTGAGCCAGGTTCACAGGTGTTAACAAGAAAGAGGGAAATAGTAACTTGTATTCAGTCTTGAAAGTTACTTGATCATGAGAGCCTGGTCTCAATGTCTCAGCAAGTTTTGTCCTGGGGATCTTGCTGGAGATACTCAGTCTCATTAAGAGACTGAAGAATCACAAAATAGCAGAATAAGCTTAGTTGAAAGGGCCCCACATGGATCATCCAGTTGAGCTCCTGCCCTGCACAGGAACATCCCAAATAGTCACATCCTCTGCCTGAGAGTATCATCCAAACACTTGAGCTCTGTCAGGCTGCTGCTGTGAGCACTGCCCTGTGGAGCCTGTTCCAGTGCCCAACCACCTTCTGGGGGAAGAAATTTTTCAAAATATCCAATCTAAACCTCCCTGATACAACTTCAGGCCATTTCCTCAGATCCTGCTGCTGATCACCACAAAGAGATCAGTGCCTGTCCCTCCTTCTCCTCATGAGGAAGTTGTAGACTGTGATGAGATCCCAGCTGTCTTAGGAGTAATTTCTTTTGTTGCTTCAGTCAACCATTTTCCAACTGCCTCTACTTGGTGATTTCCCCTACAGGCTAAGAGCTTTTCTATCTCCTTATGCTTTTATCAGGGTAGAAGTAAAAAATATATTTTTAGGAATAATAATAGGAACCATATCATAATAATAGCATTATACTGTGATCAAGTAACACTTGAAAATATTCTTTGTAATCCACAACCCACACACTTAGAATCTTCCAACCTTTCCATATTTAACTGAAATGATTGTGTTTTAACTAACTCTTTAATTTTCAGTGATTTCCTTAAGTTCAGCAAAGCCTCATAAGGTTGAGTTCCACAAACTAATGGTGTGTTTTGTGAGGGCCCTTAAAAACCTGTATATCTCTCTCCTGTCATAGGAGGCTGTATCTCAAAAGCTACTGGGTGGTTCAAAGACCTGTACTGTTGGGTGGGGCAGCAGATTTATCTCTAGTGGGAGAAATGAACAACTTTAGTTTTACTGTGAAGCTCCAGGCATTACAGACAGCCAGGTAATGTCCTGACTCTGCTTAAATTACTGGCAAAATGTCTGCTGACTTTAATAAAGCCAGGATTTAATCCATGACATCTTTAATAATCTGTGTCAAAATGAGATCAGTTCTTTGCTGTGAGTGGGAAGACATGAAATTGTTCTAAAATGGAAAATGGACAAGTTGCCAGTAACTAAGAGACATCAGGGAATTTGAGAAGCTTCCATCTGGGAAACATCTTCTGTTAGTCTTCCATGTATATAAAAATATGTTTCCTGCCTTCCACAGCTAATTAACTAGGAAGAAAAACAATTCTCCTGGTGGGTATATCCAGTACTCAAACTATGATATAAAATCAGCTAGTCATTGTCAGAAATACTGCTGGAATTTCGACTTTTATTGAAGTATCACCATGCCCCTTTTGCTTTAATCTGTACATCAGTCTGTAGGTATTGAAACAAAACCTAAGCTGCCCTTTACAATTAATTCATATAATCTAATATCTTCTGGAACAATTAAGGTTAGAAGATAGGACTTGAGTCTTCCAGGTTTACAAAAACTTGAGTTCCAATACAGAAAATACAGTATATACCTCTGTTAATTTTGGCTGAGATTAACTGGCAATGCCAGTAATAAAAGACACATATTTTAAAGTTCTGTGACTAAGTAACTTTTCTGCCTTCTTTGAAGAGTCAGTAACACTAAGTTAGTGTTACAAGAAGGGAGAAATCTGATTTCAAAAATGTATACACTAAAGTTCACAGATTTGCCATTAATTATGTAAACTAATACCATTAAAGAACTACAAGGATAAATGAAGTTCTCCATTCTTATTATAAGAATAAAGTAGTTATTAATGTTATAAATGCATTTTTATATCATTAGATAACTCAGTCAGGTTCTCTGTTTTTTGCCATTCTGTAGACTTCTAAACATCTATTGATTGATCAATCGATAGATATAGATATAATCCTCACAAATTAAAGTACACCGATTTTCCTGTGAAAAGCAACCAGATTTGTTTTCACCTGATGCTGAAGATTTGCCCAGAAAATTTTATTTTGCATCTTTACTTTTTAATCAATGGCTGGTTATCCATCTGTGTTCCTCTGTGGTAATCACAGCTGGATTTTTTTCTCTCTTTGACAGCAGTAATCATAATAAAGTAACTGTTGGCTTAATCAAAGTAGCTTTCTTTTCAATTCCATCTTCAGTGGAGCTTCTAAAGAGCCAAGTCTAATGCTGTATTGCGATTAGCAAATATTTCCAGAGAAACATTATAGCTACAAGTTAAACAGAGAGTATCTTCTGCTAAAATGTGACTTTTTTTCTGTGGCAATACAGGGTGTAAAAGAGAAAACAAAGCCAATATAGCCGCTGAAAGAGCTGAATTGCTTTCTACTCTGTGGTAAAGGGAAGAACACAATGCCATGGAAGTCTAGGAGAAAGAAGCAAAATATTAGTTTCTTTTTTTGTGCCCATTTATTGGGATAATTGCTTCAGTAGTAGAACCACAATTTTTGGAATAGGAAAAGCTTGTCTCCACTCATTAGTTTTATAATAGCTGCTGATATAGTAGAATTCAGAGTCCTGCAAGAAGGGTCCTTTACCTCATCTACTGCTGACTGTAAAGCCAAGTTTCTCTATTGTCCTCAAATTTCTTTGCCCTTATTGGTCTTGCTGTACCACAGCAGAGACAAAGAAAGAACTTACTTAGACGCAGAGTCCCAGATACTGCAAATATACACCTAATGTAGTCATGTTGCATATTAAGGAATATTATCAAACTATCAGGCAGAAACAAGTGGATATGAAAGGGTTCTTGATGCGTATGCTTGCCAGTCTGTCCTACCCACCCATAGGACTGTCTATGCACCTGATGTCTGTATGACAAAAGTAGAACTAACCCAAAGATATCTCATGACTTTGCCATCTTTTAATAAGAGCATAATCCTCTGGGTAAAAATCAGATTTTCTCAAGCTACAATTCTCCCAGTACAAATCCTATGTTCTCCAGCTTCATAGTGGCCTGGACTGAGCCGGGAAATGGAGGAGTGTTCCCACATGAATCCTTCCTCTTCTGATGCACGGCTAACCTCCCTGGACCAGGGAGCTTGAGAGCAGCAACCCTTCCAGACTGTGGATGCCCAGATTCAGGGCTCGCTCTTGCCTGGCAGGGATCCCTGCAGAGCAGGCTGCTGTGCAGGAAGACAGGCAGCAGCACTGCTGTGTTTCAGCTGGCAAGAGCAGGCTGAGAGCCTGTGCTAAGTGCTGGCTATTGATCAGCTCAAGCTGGCTGCCTGCTCAGCTGTGCAGGGACAAGTGGCCCTTTGAGTCTCTGCATACACTGAGAAGTTGAGAGACGCAAACTCCCAATTTAGGCTCTCTAAATTACTCTCTGGAGGTGTTTAGAGCTGTCTTGTCCTGTCTGTTGTGCATTTAAAGCAGTTGGGCATGTTTCCTGCACAGCTTGCACTACATATAGAAAGACAGTTGCCTGATTTTAAGATGAGCTTAGTTTGGACATATGCTTGGGGTAGGGTGGAATCCAACTAAAGTTCACTATGAGGGTGTTCTGCATCTCTGAAATGGAAATGACAGCTCTCTGCATGGAAGTTGTGTAGTGTTGTATACATTAAGAAACTGATGTGCCTCTGATTATGCTGATGCCTACATTAGACTGAACTCCTTCAAACCCGCCAGCTTGTACTGTACTGTGCCCTTCTGTTAATGCCCAAAGCAAGTTTGTTCCACTACGTCTTTTTTGTGCCTTTAATGAAAGACAACAGAAATACATGATTGCAAATCTGTAGCTTCTGGCGGAATGTAAAATTTGTGGAAAGGAACCACTCTGTTCAGGCTGTATTTGCTGCAATCTTTTCTATGAGAAATATCACATATGCCACTTAAAAATTATTAATAGGAACCAGAAGCTTAATTGGCAGCTCACCAGATGAACAAAGGATATTAAAAAAAATTTCTCCAAGGATATGCCTAGATATCTAGGAATAAGACTGCATTCTGTAGCTGAGTTTTTGTAAATACTGGGTTTGTAGCTGAGTTCAGCATTTTCATGTGGTCAGTAGCTCTGCAATGCAGGGCCTAAGCAATGATGCATATCAAAGTTACAGCACATACTCGTGCATTTTACGCCAGCACTAAGTTGCACTGTGCCAGACTTCAAGGATGGAGACAACATAACCACACATAACCACTCTCATATGTTGCTAGTGTTCTCAGTGTTCCCACTATTTTGCTTTTTTCTGCTTCTTTTTATTTAAGAATATGTTCTGAGACAGAGAAGCTGAAATCATTTAAGAAACAAGGTAATATTACAAGTAATTAGGACTCCAGGTGGATAACAAAAGACTAATAAAGGACTAGGAGTCAAGCACTGTAAGTGTTAAGAACTGCTCTTCATTAAAATACATCACAGTCTCAGGGATTACATTTCATCTCTCCTGACACTGACAACAGAATGGGATCTCCCATCCCTTTCTCTATGTATTTAACTTTGGCTTCTATTAGTCTGTGTATGCTTTCAAAAACAAATGGCAATCTTTTCAAGGTCTGGATGTATGGTGTATTTGAGTTTACAAAAATTAGTTTTTGTTATTGCTTTGTTTTGTTAAGAAAGGAATTCCAAGAAGCTGGGCAGCTGAATAAAATCTGAAAGGGTTTAGGAGAGAGCAACTGTTTTTAAGAAGAGGTGAGCACTGATAATAAGTAAACTCACTGTCTTGGGAAGAAAGGAACTGCTGAAAAGTAGTCAGATTTCAAAAAGGGCCTTGTTTTTCCTTAATGTAGGAGTGCAACGCTGACTCTGGACAACTTCATCTCAGATTTAGTATAATGTGAAACTGTTGGTGTGCCTAGATGTCTCCTGGAAAATATATACCTATTGCTTGTGTCACCTTGTGCTAATTAAGTACACCTACCAAAAGCTGCAGTTATTTTGTTACCAGAGTAAGGTCTGAAACCCTTATGCGACTAGTGGTTTCTTAGTATCTGTGACAAAACCCTGTCAGATTCCAGCTGGATCCATGTTTATGCTTTTCTTCCCTTCTCCCATACTCATGCATATGTGGTGTGCTATTATTCCAGGGCAGTAGGGTTGAGAGATGTCCATTTGCAAGCCTTGTTGTGGCTTTTGATGTGTACTTTTGATCACACCGGGCACAAGGTGAGAGCCTACAGCCACTGATATGTGACCTGATTTTGTCTCACATATGTAAACTGAGGAAAAATCTCACTGAAGTATTTGTGTTTCAGAAATAATGACCCTCAGTGGTTGGCTCTACATTTTGGAGATAATTTAAAGCAGCCAGTAAAAGGAAATTATTGCATGAAAGAATATTAAAAGAATAATATTGAAAAGGAGATGCTTTTGGCACAGCTTAAAACAAGCCCATCAAACATGGCAGGTGGCTGTGTGTGCACAGTATGGCGGTCAGCAATGGTACTGGCACACAGCCTGTCCTTTTGTGCCACCCTTTCATTTGTTCAAATTAATTACTCAAAATTATCCTGTGCTTTAACAGGTGCCCATGATGTTAAAATGCAAGTAGGCCCACAACAGATGCCCATGTTGGGTTTTGTTTTTTATTTTTTTTTTGTTGGCATAGATTTGCATCTTGTATTTGCCATGAAGATATTTCTAGTGGGCAATGAAGGAAGAATAGGCTTCCTACCTCTGCTGTTGGATGCTTATAGATGGATGGTCTCTTGGAGCAGTTTTTGACACGGGGTGAGTATCACAAATTTGTTACTGGAAACAGTCAGGGTGGCTCTATGATCAGAGATCAATCCTGGATTGTAACTCTGAGAAATAAGAGTCCACAAGGATCATCTTCAGAGAACAGAGGTGGGCTCATGCTTCCTTTATCTGCTTTAGCTGACAGAGCACCATCTCTTCCAGATGCTGTTTGCTGACAAATTGTACTTGCAACAAAATGTGTCATCTCAGTGTTCTATTTATGAATACACTTAATTAAAATCCATTCATGCAGATGTAAAAACATTTACCATTTAAGGATACTGTGAAAAGGACATAGGAAGGACTTCTATTCCTGTAACTTTTTTTGCCCTGTACTTTGGGCTTTTCAGTGCCTATCTGAATTTTCCAAGATATTCTTAGATTACCTGTTTGACTAATGTGGCTTTCAAATATAGATGCTCCAAATGGAAATGCTTACAGAGAAACCATTCAATAATCAAAGTCCTTCATTTCCCATCTCTCAGCTATCTGCAGGTTTTGAAATGCAGCCTCATGACTCTGACAATGGCTCCATGCTCAGTTGCCAAGATTGAAAATGGTGCACCTGCTACAAATATATAAACCACCACTTCACAAAAAATATAAAGATTTTAAATAACCACGGCATCTCGTAATAAAAACACCTCAAGGGTCTTATCTACACTATATCTAATCATACAAGACAAAGAAATACTCTGAGAGTGTTAAGCTACAAAACTAAGCACTCCAAAGAGGCTAATGTCAAAAGTACCCATACCCACCCAGTTGCTCATGGTTCAGTCTTTGAATTACAGGGTGATATCCTATTTTTAGAAGATCTGTATATATGCTGCACTGGGAGTCTGCACAATGTCTGCAGAGGGACAGCAGATCTGTGGTGTATAGGAAGTATCCACAAATATGCATCAGAATTTAAGCAAATTAGGAAGAAGTCTAGAACTGCAAAACATTTTAAGGTCTCAGAATTAATGCACTGGTTTACCATACCAGCTAGGTTCTCTTTTTGGTGTAGGGTGGCTTCTGTGGATGACTAGAAAGAGAATATTTTTTTAATGAGTAATACAGCTAAAGACCGAGGTCTGATCTGTTAGTAAACAGATATTTAACAAAAAAAACAACCCACTTATATAATTCTGACTCATTTGAAAATACCCAGATGTGTTGAGCAAGTCATTAGATTGTTGTATATATGTCTCTGAATACCTACTAGTGAGTGTGCATAGGCAGGCACAGGGGAAAATTGTGTAGCCATTTAAACTGCAAGGTAGAGATGGCATCTGACTTTCCTGATGCCACAGTTGTAAAAACAGAAAAAAAGTCAAAAGAAGGTCAAAGAGGTTCTTGGAAACAAAATAAAAAACATTTGGGATTCTGGAAGCAAAAGAAATAATGGCATTAAAGGAATGTAAGATTGTCCAGAATAACAGCAATTTGCTACCACTGCTGTTGAGTAAACACAACAGATTCTTCTGCCTGCGACAGTTCTGCCATTAGCACAAGAGAATCATTCATACCATAACACTGAAGAAAACAAACAGAGATCTGTAGTTAATTTGCAGTGAAATCCTGAAACAGCAGTCTCAAGAAGATGTAGACAAAGGACCTTGACAGTACCCTCCACAAGCTGCACTTATAATATGAGTGAAAACATTGTGTGTGTGATCAGAAAACCAATGAAACAGCCTGCAGGTCTGCAAGAAACAAACTGAGGAACTGCCAACCAGAAACAGACGAGGTGGGGTATGTGAGTGCTGGATGGGCTTACAGCACATCCAGGGCAAAGTGTGTAATGCACTCCTAGAACTGAGGAAAAGTTGAAAGAGACAGGGTGTGATACAGAGGATGGAGGTAGAATAATCTGAAGCATCATCAGAGAAAATCAGATTGAAGGGGAACTAGAAAGGTCTCACTAAATTCACTCACTAGCCCAAGGCACACAAAACTTTCCTCCCATCATCATCTAAAAAAAGCAGCGAAGTCTTCGTTGTAGTGGGGGTGAAGTTGCTGAAATGCCCAGCATGGAAGTCCCAACTCCGCCACTGAACCAAGTATGATCATTTTGCATTGCTGTGGTGGAGACTAGTTGGTATTTTAAAATGTCAAACAGCCACTGCAGTCCCTCTCTTCATTAAGACCTTTCACTTTGTGAATTATCAATTCACCACCAGCCCTGAGGTCAGACAAAAATAACTGCTCATCAGACAAATGTCCATTCCTAATGCGGGCAAGCCCATGTGTACAGCCCCTCTGTGAGTTACACGAGCTGATTCCTTCTGCCAGAGGATTTTGCAAGTGGTCAGAGGACAAACCATTCATCTCAGGTGAGATCTCTACTGACCCATAAAGCAGGCTGAAAGGGCAGAGCAGGAGCCACAGCCTGTGTCACATCTTTATCTGGTCAAATAAGCCTAAACTCACCAAAGCTGGCACTTCTAACAACTACTTGAATTCATGAAAATGGGAGATAACCAGTGACACAACTGATGTCAGTAATGCCAGGGCTGTCTTTTCTCATGGACTAGGTAGTTGCTAATCAGCAGTGAATATTTTTCATCTTTTCTGGGATTATTTGTTGCATTTACAGTTACTTTGGCATATAAGTATATGCTCTGTAATAGAAACAGCTACAAAATGCTGAGAGAAGCTGAGCTTTGAGATGGAGGATGATGAAAACTCAATCAGTGACTCTCATCATTCAATAAAAGTCCTTTTAATACTGGAAGTGAATAAAGCTAACTTTTTCTTACCTGAGTAGTGCTGGATGGAGACTAATTGCATTTTAATAAGTCAGGTTTTGATCACTTTTTTCCAACTATAAGTGCATAATGGAAGTCAATAAATTAACCATTTCAGTCTAAACAAAATCTAGGAATCACAATGAAAATTCAATTGCAGGAAAATTCCTTTGGCAGTAAATAAATTTTTATAGCACATGTAAATAACAGTTCAAGTGGCTCAATTTAGCAGTGACAAAAGCTGTTTTCAGTGCAGAGTAATTGTTCAAATTGCCCCCTTGTACAAAAAAAGCAGTTAAAATGAGCCAATTTATGTAAGCATTGAAGAGAATTGTTTTCAACTGTAGGCATTCTGTTAAAGCTATTTAAAATTAAGTAGAATGTTGCCAAATTGATGCAATTACTTAGATACCATAAAAAGGGTTTTAAAACTATAAATGCATCTGCTAACAGTATTAAATTGAGGCAGTTTTCCAACAGGAGTTCTAACTTTCATCTAGTCACCAAGAATCTATTCAGACATGAGAAGTACTTCCATATATCTTACTGTACTTTATTAAGGAGGGGAATTACCTGGAGATAGATCACCGACATAAGTTTTCAGAGGTGTGCCTATCTTCAGCCAGTGTTAATCCATGTGTTGTGGATGCTGTGTTCACATTAATTGGTGCTGTGTGAACTGTACTGATACTATTCACCTTTTTGTTTCATGTATGCACCTTTTGTTATTTCGTCAATTAGTCTTATACTCGAAAGCATCTGGAAGCAAACCAACCCCATTAACAGAGAGCAATTTTATTAAATGAGATCTGTGAAATTCTTGTTCTCTGCATCTCTGGTGGACAACTTGGTGCCACACAGCCCAGTACTCTGCCTGTTTCAGTCCTGACATGGCAGGTGCTGGGTGTGTCACTGCTCTTACAGTCTGCCCAGAGAAAGCTATCTGGTATAACAGACATCACTCGGGGTGGTGGGCTCTTGCCAGTCTTACAACAATCCATGCTGTTGTTGTGTGTAGCGTTGGGCCAGTCACATACATCCAGAAACACCAAGTCACATCAGTGCCACTGACTTACACAAGGTTCTTTTATCCTCGATATTAGTCTAGGAGTGTGGGCCACTTTTAGGTAAGCCCTCAGAAGTTCAGATTTCAGTTGCTAAGTTTCCCAAGCTACTGCAGTCCAGTCCTGCTCTAGCAGTGCCTAGTCATCCCAAACCACTGAGGTCCCTTTGTTAAGGAGGATGTAAAATCCAGTCTCCCTTGTCTTATCTGTGACATTGTCTCTTGAGGCTCCAGATGCAAAATGCTTTTCTGACATAGATACTTCATTTGGATGGACTTTGTGCCCTTGCCATGAGCCTGGGAAAAGACAGTTAGAGTTGATTTAAACCTTTCTTTTTAGCATTTCCTAATAGCTATCTTAGTTAGCTCCGAAGATACACTATTCAGTATAATGAACTATTAATCCTATTTGGAGATGTTTTACTTCCCCACACAATACTCAGGCATTTCAGGGCAGCAAATTCCTGTCTGAGATCTAGGCACCTTGCAAGAGCCTTGGAACTTTCAGCATTGCAACACCTAAGCCCACTTCCAGATAGTTATCTCAGTTCCCATCTGTTAGTGGGAACAACAGTACTTATCTTGGAGGAGGAGTGGTGTCAGACAGTTAAAAAGGACTATCTGTTTGTCAGAAGGAAAGGAAGGAACAGTTGGGTAGGACTTTTAATAGATTAACCTAATTCCTGATCAATTTTGTTCAGCCATACTCTCTCCTGGGGGAACAAAAACCTCACAGAAGAATACACGCTCAAAAAACCACATTTGTCAGAGTTGCGTTTCCCTCCTTTTCCAAGCATAAAGTTTTGAGGTTCAAAGTTCTGATGCTCTGAGTGGGCTCTTTGGGACATTGGGGAGGAGAGGGGTACTTAGCACTCAACTTTGGAACCTGTGGAAAGTACTGCCTTCTGGGCTGAATGTTCTCTGCTGACATTGAAAGACTTCCACTCATGCTTTTTTATGTCCACCATTTTTGGGTCCATTCATTTTGCATCCTTCAGTTTGTCAAACTGTATCAAGGCAGAGAGATTCCCATATGAGTTAGAGAGCCAGGTAAGGATTGTGGTTATGTAGAAATCACTCTCTATAAAGCATTATGTTCCTACTGCATAAACTTATTGCAGTCTTCCAAATGACCGGTCAGAGCTGCAGTCTGGGGTGCAGGGGACAGGTCTGACAGAGAGAACAGTAATAGGAGAGCCAGTAGCCATTTTCTCAGCAAATTTGCACACAGTAGAGAAAAGGCCAATAGTCAAAAATATCTGGTTATCATATATACCACATACAAATGCATAAAAATTAAGGTTACTTACTGGCATTTCAGACATTTTATTTTAAAGTGCTATTTATTAGCTGTAATGCAAATAATACACCTTAGAGAGGTAAAATGAGAATTACAGAACCTTATAAGTAAAATCTCGTGTTCCTTGTTAAAACTTTCTTCCCATATCTTTAACATTTTGGGTTAGTATCTTCCTAAATGCATTTGCTTAATAATTCTTACTATAATGGCCAGATTCTGACAATTTGTCTAAAATAAAATTATTTAGGTCATCAGAGAACAGCTATCAATACTTAACTGTCAGACTGGCAAGTTTTACACTGAGTAGAGATCCAAGCTCTGCTGAAGCTTTGTTGTGAGTCCATTCAATATTTTAATTAAAGTCCTGGAAGTGGGAATTGGAGTTTTCTATTAAATCTGCAGATAAATTCAGGCTGGGAAGGTATTTTACTTTGGAGTACTGGTCTAGAATTCCACATAATATCAATAAAATCAGAATACATTCTTGAAAAGTAGGAGGCTGCTAAACAGGGAGAAGTGGAAAATATTATTTGTGCATAGTAATAATCAATCGCACAAAATCAAGACTGGAAAAGAATCACAGACCTCTCAGGAAAAAGAGATTTTTAGCCAGATACATAAATAGGAAGCAGGGTAGATCCTATTTAACATTTCTTTCATTATAGCCAGTAGTAAATATCACTTCAAATGAAATACCATGTCCATGTGGGGTATTGCATGTCAAGACAAACATGAGACAAGGTAGATCAAATTTTAGAGCCAAACACCAGAAAAATCAGGAAAACAAAACTTGTGGGCCAAGAATGAAGGAGGTAGATTTCTTTAATATGGAGCAGTGACTAACTCACAAGACATATCTATAATCTCAATTTTTAAAAAATATTTTTGCAAAAGGGAAGTAAATAAACTGTTCTCATACATACTGCAGATGGGATAAAAGCTGAGAAACTAGAACTGGAGCAAAGAAAAATTGGGATAGATACTCAGCGAACCTTCTAACAGGCAGGATAATTAAGAACTCAATAGAATGTGTAAGGAGGTTGTGAAATCACTGCTTGTTGACGGTTTTAAAGAACAGATTAAACCAATCTCTACAATGAACAAGATACTGTGAAACCTGCCATTGAGCATGACAGAGGGAAAATTAAATGACCACGCAAAGTTTCTTCCAGTGCTGTTTTTTTTTGTAGTTCTTCACCCAAGAGCATCCTCAGCAAAGTATTCAGAAAGAAATCTTTCAGCCTCAGATGGCAATGCCCAAATTCTAGACTGTTCAAACTCTGCTCATATTGACTGCCTTCTTTCTTTTTCAGAAGAAACTCAAATTTACAAACAACCTAATTACTTTGCTGCATTTATTCTATTGATCAGTTATTACTATCTCATTCAGCATGAGACATGCACAATTCTGCAGGAAAACTATATTTGGAATTCGTAGACTTTCATTTTACCAGAGTATGTTCTCATCAATGAACAGCAGGCAAGAAAACTTTTTCTATTGGCCTCTGCTTTTTAATCCTTTTCCACTTTCACATCTTATAGTATCAGAGTTCAATGGATTTTTTAGGAAAGTTATTCTATCTTTTCATCTCCAGAGCCTGTTCCTCCATTTCTCAGGCATTTCATAACATAATGTTTGCCTATTCCTTCTCTTCTGGAAAAAAACAACTTGCTGCCTTCCTGCCTGCCTTGTCTTCTCTTATATGCATTTATTTCATTGTATTCTCTCAGTCTGAGGAGGTCACTATGTGAGGCATGAGATGTTGCTCTGTGTGTAATTCACAGAGGAGTTTCTTGTGTCTTGACAGTACAAATGATTATAAGTGTAAATTTAAGCAAATCAGCTTACCTAAGATATTTTCATGTTTTTCATGTTGACTGCTCATAGCTGGACTGTCAGTTTTCTGTGGCTTCATTGTGCCAGTAATAGAGAGTCCACACTGGTCAGAGTGTTTCTTCTGTGACCTTAGCTGTACTTGTCTACTTTTTTTTTTAAAAAAAAAAGATCACACTGTGGCCTGTAGTATGGTTTATTCATGGTTTTTGGCTTTTTAAAATTTCTTTTTTTGTTTGTGTTTTTAAAATAAAATTTCTAGGCATTGAAGTTTTAGATTCTTTATATGGGAATTTCTGACTATTGGAGTTTGGTTTTTTCTAGTACAGGAAATCAAAAGCTATTGCTGTAAAGTAGAAAACTCAAAACTTGATGTCTCCATGATTTTATGCTGCCTGAGCTGCTGAGTCTTTGTTATTTCATTTTACTACGTCTGACTGTATCATACTTTGTAGACGATTTTTTTACAATGACATTCCTTTCTATATTGTAAGCTCTACAGAAAAACAATTGTCTTCTGTTTCTGTGCTATGCCTTGCTCCCTGGCATCATAGTCTTATTCCAAGTATTGAGAACTTACTGTACTACAGATAAAGAATGAGAACAGATGATGCTAATTGCATGACCCAGGTGCAATGTAACAAATAACCATTAAAAAGACAATAACTTTTTACTGAGGATTTAGTTTTCTTGTACTGTGGAAGAAAACCTCTTTTAAATGACAGATTTGAAGGAAGAACAACAATATTCTACTACTGATATTTTCATTCATACTATTCACTGGTCTGAAAAGATCCAAAAGGTAGCAGTGGCCAAGAAGACTAACACTCCCTAAATATATCAAGAAATATTCTTCCAAAGAAGAAGCTGAGAATGCAGTTTTCCAGTAATGTGTGATGCTGCCCTAAGTTTGTGGCTTTTTATGGGGTCCATGTGGTCTTTATGCACAAATATCACTGTGACTAGAGTCTATTGTGTGCAAATGGCTGAGCATCCTTCAAACATTTCAGTGTTATTTTTCTGCTAGTGATTCAAATCTTGGACTTGTGCCTGTCATTCATTATTCATTATTCAATATGAAAAAAAATGTGGTCACAGGCAGAAAACAAGAACAATACCAACAAGCTTGGTTAGCATAATGTATAATTAAAATGAATAATTTCAGTCAGCAAATTCAAAATCTGGTCTCTTAGTAATGCTTCTAAATAAGCCATAGGTACTGAGAAGAGATTGTATTGAAAATTTTTAGGGAGGGGATGAAAAGTGAAATCAAACCCATCATTCTTTAGTAAGTAAATTAACCATTTTATTGTCCATTGGCCCCAGCTTTTAAGTGTTAGTGTTGCTGAAGCTATTTCAGGCTTTAGGAATAGATTCATTGGTTGGGAACATCATATTTCCTTTAGAAACATCCATATGAGTTTACATTAGTAAATATTAAGCTACTCATTAACTGCCCAACAATTGTACTTCTGACAGTTTTTACAAAACTTGCCTTTTCCAACTCTTGGATGCTGTACACAGGGCATGACTCAGTACAATGCCAATGTGCACCAACTTTGCTTAAGAGGAAAGAAGGAATGAGACAATTCAGTGACTGCTAACTTTGAACTTTTAGGAAAGATATTACCTAGAACTGAAATTTCCATGGACAGATTTCAATGAAGAAAACTTACCACTGAATGCTAAAGGATCATATATTAATTTCATATCTTTACTTGAAAATTCAATATTAGAATTCAAAACGCAAGTAGCATGGGATGCTCTACTGCTTTAAGACATAAAATTGTCACTGAGAGTATGTCTTTGTATATTGACCTACTTTTATACCCTGCTACACACATGCATCTCTTACTTTTGGCATACTAATGTCTTAAGCAAAATGCAGCTGCAGACATGATCTGAACAACTTTGATAAAAACAGACTGACAGCTAGCTTGTCTGAACCTCTCCTGAATGCAATTAAAAAAAAAGATATAAGAAAAACCTGATTTTCTGAGGTGCATCAAATGTATTTTGGAGTTCTGATGACCGCAATTATGTGCAGCAGTTCACAAATTTAACATTCAGAGTACATCAGATGAAAGTCAGGCAGTTACAGCGAAGGCCAAAACTTTTATGGTTAACTGGAAAAGAAGATCTGAATAGTAATTATATTAACAGGGCAACACTCTGCTCCTCAGCTTGGATGAACAAAGAAGAAAATCATGTTATAAGCTTTCCCATTCACGTCACAAGCAGAGTATTGTGAAGATTTTTTTCTATATTGTTTTCTATTCAAACTAGTTTTTAGGTTGTTAGAAACCAATAGTTTATCCCTTCTCCCAAAACCCACATGCAAAAAAGAGCAAGTTAACCAGATGGTAACCCTAGCCATCAAAAACACGCTGTCAGTTGAATTTATCATTTAATTATTTGTTTATTTGGGATTTGTCGGGTGTGTTGTGACTTAACTCCCCAGCTAGACTGACCACTTGTACAATTCACAAACTCACTAGTGCATCTCAAGGAAGAGATGCTGCCCTTCTGAGTAGTCTCTGCCATGACTCAGACAGCCACTGTCATTTCTGAGCTAATGAAAGGATTCACTGGCCCTAAAGTAGCCATCTAACAGTTAGACTTGCATATCTGGACTTTTTTACCCTTACATATTTTTACATTCAGTGTAGAGAAATATTAACCTCCAGAAAGCAATTTTACCCAACTCTCATAAGACAGGACACAGGAATCATCTCCTGAAGCTCTTTCACTCTATTGACTACGCAGAGCAAAGGGTGGGGAGCAAGGCTTCAATACACAACTGTTAAAGAACTTCAGTTAGTATGCATGAATCCCACACAAATTGTTTTTGATTAATTACTAAACATAAAATTAGAGACTTCAACTCTGCAGGAGATTTACCTGTGGCAGTTTTCTTGGCAGACTGTTAATGTGCATGTGCTAAGTTATCTGCTAAGTTTTGCTTTGGGTAATATTGCTGAGTGTTTTATTCTAAGTTATACCTCTCTGAAGAGAATTACTCCAGAAGTAAAATGCCACACAATTTGCGTAAGGAGCTATGGTATGACAGCAGCATTTTTAGACATCATTTGTAAAAGTGGCTTAGAAGGGAACATCTTCATGTTCTTTCAGCTCCTATGTTAGTCAACTAGTTCCTTTCCAGTTTCACATATAAATATGCATATGAAAGTATAAATGTCTCTTATGAGTCTTCCTAGTTCTGCCACTTTCTCTAAGCAGCATTCTTCAATTGCAGTATTCAAGAGAAATTTTTATTTTTTAATTCACACAAACAGAACTCCAGACTACCTGTTTGGAGGTACCAAAAGAAATCTAGAGGGCCACATGAAAGGAAGAACGCAAGAAACAGGAGGAGTTGTGTAGTTACAGCTCTGGATTGCATTTTGACTCTGATATTAAAGGAAAAAATCTGGAAAATTGACAGGGACATAACAAGGTTTCAGCTTTTAGCTTTATTTTTTTTTTAAGGAATCAAACTGTGACATGTTAGTGTCAAGATGTTTAATTCAGAAGTTCTTAAAAAGGAGTATTTCAACTCCTTCTCTCATTTTTATAAGCAAAACTATTTGCTTAATTCAATCCTAGCAGACTCAGTTTCTCTGAATTAATTTTTTTGCAAAAACTTAGCAGTCCAAAAAAGGTTGGTTGCTCTTTCTTCAGAACATCCGTATTAAGTTGTAGCCTATTTCAGCTTTTCAAGAGTTAAATCATCTGAACTTGGTACCTGGTCCTGTGTGTTTCATTGCCCAATTGGAACTGTGAACCAATAAATGGTATATATATGACTTACCATAATGTTAAAGCTGCAGCAAGCACATCCAAGCAGGGAGAATTGCAGGGTCACAGCTTTATTAAATTTATTAAATGATATTATATTATTTTTATTATGATATGATATGATATGATATTATTATTAGACTATTACATTTATTAAATGAACCCCAGAAGATATTTTCTGTGACTGTGTTAGTCACCTTTTGTGTTCAGGTTCCTGAATATAACACAATCCCTGTGAATAGGGAAGCTAAGTCTCTTGTGCTTTTGGTCTCCTTCGGATGTTTGCCCTCTATGATGTAATTGGAGCAAGCACTAGCTAATCAGAACATTAACAGTTTGCATTCATTTGCATCAGCACCTTTGTCTGCAGGGATGAAAGATGATGGGGATCCAAAGAGGAGCTGAAAAGATTATTTAGGAAGAAGCAAGAGAACGTTGGAAAATTCATGCTAATGTAACTGTGGCAAGTTTCAGGAGCTTTCATATTGCTTATAAAGCCACCCATAGACAGTTTTTAGAGGGTTTATCTAGAACTTTTTTTCTTTTTTATCCACATATAAAAAGATAGGACAAGCTGCATCAGGGTAGTGTTTAGAGTAGCTAAGGTGATACTTTTCTTAATATTAGTTAATTGAAATATGATTCCCAAGTAGAAATGGCTTCAGGAACTGGCCAGCCAAAATATACCCACTTGTTCAGGCATAAAGACCTCTTTTTTCATACATATTGTGGAAATTTTGTTCTTGTTGAATGAATTTTTTAACCCACTAGAAGATTTGTCTGCTTTCAGATGGATTCTCCTTTAGCTTAACAGCTACATTCACAATATCCAAATTTCTCTAAATGTGCAATCTGGTTAACAAGGATGTTTTTTCTTCTTGTTTATAATTTAGCATGACCATCCTACAGTATTTCAGATTTTAAGCCAATATATGGCTTAATAAACTCAGTGACTTCCTTGATCATGGCTAGAATAAGAGACTTTCAGAGCGTGCCCTCTGAATTCGGCTTGACGCAGTTATTACACTGAAGGGCATTACTTGTCACTATGTCCTTTCACACACCCAGACAAAAACATATTCTACTTTGCAATATGCCTAATATCAGCAGTACTGTCTTAGGTAATGATTGAAAGTCAGGTCCAATATTAACACACAGCTGTAGAGCACAAATACCTGACAGAATTTAATGAATATGTTATGGCTCTGAATCTTTTACCTTGACTTTGTGATTCTTCTCATGACTTGCAGTATCTCTTGAAGGACAGAAAATGATAGGATTTTTTTTCATGGTGATACTTAAGGTGCTATTTATTTTGATGTTATTTTACTGCAGAGAGGAATTTGATGTTCACAGTAAGTGTCACAATCAAAGGCATGCTAATAGCTCCTGGGATCATATTGAGTTGTTACCTTTTAACACTAGAGGGAAGTGTATGTAAAGGCACTAAGAACTGTGCAGTCTGCACTTTGGTAATTTGTTAGATGAACAGCATTTTTTTTTTAAGGTTGAAGATTTGGGAGCATAAATGTCGAAAGGCAAAACAGTGTAATATATTGGGCAGTGATTGAGACAGCCTGAATCCTGTGACCAGCCTTCTGGTGGTTTCTGGCCAGGCACTTTACCTCCCTTTAATCTCTTTGGACTGCCCATTCTTTCAGGGCAGAAAATTGGGCCAGTTTTGGAGTTGACAGAGAGCATCATGCACTCCCAACAGCAAGAACATACAACTGTCTTGAGAATAAGGAACAATTTGAAAACAAGAAAGAATAGAAACATTTATGGCTTATGGGATGCCATTCCTGCAGCTGTCAGTCTTCATCCTCTTTTATGCACAGATAGTGTGTGCAGCCCACCAGCCCCAGAGCCTTCCCAGTACCATTAAGCACTTTGGGTATTTCCCCTTTGCTATAGGGTCATACAATAAACCTTTGCAACAGAGGGGAAAGACTGTTAACTGAGTGTTGTAAGGATGTTTGCTCCATGTTATTTACACTGGATTAGATGTGCCCTCTCCATTAAAAATAAAGTCTCAGCAGATTCACAGATTCACAGAATATTTTGAGATGGAAGGCACCCACAAAAATCATCAAGTCCAGCTCTTAAGTAAATGGCTCATACAGGGACTGAATGCAAAACCTTGGTGTTATTATCACCATGTTGTATAGAAGTATTAATCTCCTCTGCAGGGAAAACTTTACCCCATAAGTACTATTCTTCATTTCTCTTGGCAGATCATGAGGCAGAAGTCTCCATATAAAAAGAATCCCTTGGTGATGTTATGCTGACCCATTTGACTCCTGATCCAATGCCCACTTCAGCTAAAGGAGAGTCCCATGACTTCAGTGAGCCTTAAAATTGCACCTTGATATACATAATCATGCTGCTTGAGTGTCAGGTAAAGCTGGGGATTGAAAGGAAATCAGAAGAGACTTAGATAGAGGAATTGCATTCAGGGTAAAGTTTAACTGAGAATTATTTTCTAACTCTGGTCATCTGTGTGATCATCTGTCTCATACCAGTATCTCAGCAGAGGAATTGTTTTCTGAAAATTTCACATGGGAGTACTATGAGTCAATAGACAGGTATAGCTTTTGGGGTACCCAGTTAAAGAGTGGTACTGCAGAAGAGGTTGTTACAGTTTGTGGTAAATAATAAAATTAATTTGTTATACAGAATGTGCTTTAAAAAATTAAAGAACATGCCTTTTGTGTTGTATTAGCAGATAGCAATGAAAAACGTGAGGAAAGTAGCTATTTGTCATAGCTAAAGTGTAACAAAGTTATGTTGTATCTTCACACACATTGAAAATATTGAAATGGGTGGCCAGGTTATTCTAACAAAACACAGATTAGTGTCTGTCATAAAATCATCAACCCATTGAAAACGCTTATGTCTTTGTCTTGGTTTTCCTTACATCTGTACAGCTTAGCTTTTGGTAACTGCTCCTTCTTCAGATCTTGTGTCATTTCTGTCCTTTCTCAGACTATTTACAAAATACTCAGGAATTAATACAATCCCACAATACCTCACTCCAGTCTTATGCTACACATGGCTTCTTCAAATCCTCACTTCTTCAAATCCTCACAGACTGTTCCTTTCCCCAGATGTGCTTGTACTGGACTTCACTCCACTTATGCCTGATCAGTGTTTTTTATTCCTCAGTAATTTTTAAAAAAGATCCTATTTTTTTTAAAGCTATAATCGCATTAAATAATATTTTCTATGTGATTCTTTTTTTTCATTTAATGGAGAAGAGAAAGTGAATAATACAATTCTAATTGAATGGAAAAAAGAAATTCTTTTTTTCCTTGCAAAAAACCTAAAAATACAGTAATTTACTAATTCATGCTGGATGAAATACTCTTTTCAGTCAGCTCTTCCCCTCAATATTTTGTTCCCAAGCACTTCTCACATCAGGAATAGAGACAAAGCTGGATTTATCATTACTGAGGGAGCATAAGTATTTTATTCAGCTACTGTCAAACTGGTTTTGCTCAACTATTGATTTAGTTAACTACTGGTTAGAATACTTGTCTCCAGTGAATAAACTGAAATTCAACTCTTTACTTGAAGGAACTGGAAAGTTCATCTTCTAGAACCCAATAAGTGCAAGCTGCTTGATACCTCAAATATCTAATCTGTTCATATTATGTAGTGAAGAAAACTCACCCAAATTTCATAAGAATAGTTACTGTATGATATTAATAAAATAGCATGATTAAAAAAACTGGAGGTTTCTTTCTGATTAGCAGGTAAGAGAATGAAACACGATGTTAGATTCACAGAATCACTGGATTTGGGTTGTGGCAGTAAAGCTATAATCTAAGTGGCAGAAGAAACCTTTATGAGGACCCTTCATATTAAAGAAGCAAGAAAAGGTGATGACATTCTGCTGGATTTTGTTTGCCAGGAGAGGAATGACCAATATTTCCACCACTTGTAGATGAAAGGAAAATCAGATCTTACAACCTTCTCAGGAAAAAACACATCATCTAAGAGACACTTTTTTTCACAACATCCAAGAGCTGAATGTGCATCGGACTTAAGAGTTAGGGACATTTGGATGAGCATTTAAAACCTGGAAGTTCTTGAAATGTCCTTGTTCCTTGATTTTTTGATTAATTTAACCTGAAACCAATGTGCATTCACATGTCTTTGCTGTCTTCAGACCAGAATTTTAATATATTCTGTGCAATTTTAATTCATTGGTTTCACTTTACTATTTACCTATTATGTGGTGTTCATGATTTCCATAGGAAAAAAATGGACATCGCTCCATAAGACCATTGTGATTTGTTTCCATACCCCTTAAGTTTTCTTCTTTTCATCTGACAGCCTATCTGTATAATTCTGCTCTCTCCCCTCTCCTCCTCCCAAGCACCCACCCTCTGAGGAGAAAGCAAAGGACAGGGGAAGAAACATGCAGTATAGAGCATTTTAGGCCTGTAGATGATGCATCAGAAATCATTGAGGCACAAGTGATTGAATTGATGTTTTTAACCCTCCTGGCATAAGACTACCTCATCTTCCTACATGACAGCAGAGCGAAGGGCTATAATCCCAGGGCATCTGAAACTTACAGTTCCCAATTGTCTTGTCATGCTGAATGAAAGCAGCTCAAAAGCTTCTTCTCTCATAAATACCTTTTAGTTCTATTGAAAGCCATTTGGACTCTTTTCTTCTTTTCCCACAAGGAGAGGGTTTTTTTCAGTTTTCATTGGCCTGCAGGTCTCCCTTGACATTGCAATGGTGAATAGCTGTGGTGAACACCTGTATTTTTATTTATCTGAACACAAAAGATAAGTAGGTGATAATCTCAGCTAACCAAAGGAGACAGAAAACTGAATATCATATTAATGGAGAGAGTTTTCCCTTCTGTAGTGTGTACACTTGATTTGATTTTTGCACTTGTTTAAAGGATTATTACTTTTTCATTCATTGTAGTTTAGTCAGAAAGTGTGAAGTGCTGCCATTTCCTGCTCTGTAAGTTCTAAAAGATTTTAGGTGTCAGAAGATATTTTGCTTCCAGGAGTTATGACAACCATAAACATATTCAAATAACTAATCAAGAGGCCTAGAATGGAAAATGCAAAGGAATCAAAACATAGCCATCCATTTATAACCAAACATGCATGCAGCTGCATACTCAAAGTGAAAAGATGGGTAACCTGCTAAAAAAGAGGTAACGTCTTCAGCTCTGTTTGGCCAGAGGTGCCAATACTAGTGTGAAGCAAACCATTAACAACTTACTTTCTCTTCTTCTTCTCGCCCAGATGTACAACAGGTACTCTTCTTTCCTAAAGTTTGTCTCAAGGCTGTTTCTGCCAGGCAGATTATATAGGCTGAAGTTTCTCTCTACTACACTTTATATATTTCTCTCATCATTTAATGTATACTGAAAAACATGGCAATGTCAGGGCAAAGGGAGACCAGCTAAAAGGTAAAACGATGCTGGTTTAAGAATCACTTGGAGAGGGATGGGGAAGTTGAAAGGAGGATTTTTCTTCCTTTATAAAGATTATTCTTGCTTTTAAAAAAAAAGGTGTGTTTTTTCCCTAAAAAAAAAAGAAGGTTTTTGTAACCGTATACACCTTTCCCTTGGACTGAGCTTGACTCCCCCTGTCTCTCTGGAATTTTCCTGTCATAGCGTGTGAACCTCCCTGCCTAGTGGTGCTTCTTGAGGGATACAGGGAATGATTGCTCTCACCCTGAGCATCCGGTGCCTCCGAGGAGAAGATTGTGTGGAACTGGAGACACATGGACACAATTTTCCTCAGACTGACCAAAGATATTCTTTCCTTGGGGACACTTCAAGCAATGTGTCTTTCAAGTGCTACCATTGTCCTGTTTGCTCTTTTCCAGTTATCTTTGTAAGAGAGCCCTTCAAATGGGGTGCTGGGCAGATGAAGGTCTAGCATTTCCATTTGAATTACTTGTGCTCTTAGTGAGAGTGGTACTTTGCAAATCTAAGCAAAAGGACTTATTCTCTTGTGTTGTGTAACTCATTGGAGAAGAGAGATCCTTTTCACAGAATCACAGAATCATTTAGGTTGGAAATGATCTTCAAGATAATCAAGTCCAACCATAAACCTAACAATCTTAGCTCCACCACAAAACCATGTCCCTAAGCACCATGTCAACAAGGCAGATTGAACTTTCTGTAGCTAAATTTTTTCTCCATTAACTAGGCAAGAATTTGGGCAGTTACATGAGGAGGGTTGGAAAACAGGTTCTCTGCTTCCCCTCATCCAGACTAACATGAAGCCATATTGAAAGTCAAGACATGAACTACTCAAATAGAATCCTATCCCTAATTTTCTCTTCCTGACTTAAAGATCTGAAACAAAAACGGCACTGCAGACAATAGGGCATCCTCTGCTGGCTCCCACCCTGTCAGAGGATGCCAGCTAGTGCTACGTTCAGTGTACCCACTTGGTCACAGAAGTATGGAGAGAGATGGATGTGCTGTGAACTGTGCCACGATTTCATGGAATAGAGTATCTTCCTGGAACACAAGGAAAATACTACATTATGGAATCAATCCAGTTATTTGTTGTTCTAATGTCAAGGAAAGCTCTTAAATATAGAGAGATCTAAGAAATCTATTTTGGCTGGACTTCTAGCAAAACAAAAAACAACAACAACAACAACAAAAATGAATTCCAAAGCCAAACCCAAAACAACAAAAAAGAAAAAAGCAATTCTTGTTTTCTTCTACTACTTAGCATTCAGTTGCAGTCTTATTCAGCACAGGTGGTAGCATTTTCTTCCAGCCAGAATGACGTGACAGCCTATTGCTGAGCACTCAGATTTCCACGCAGAGCTTTCAATACAGCTGTGTTTAAGTAATGAGATGGCTCCTGGGAAACACATACAGGTTTTGGATGAGAGGGAACATCTGTAGATAATCCCTTCAAGTAAAAACTTGGGGTTTAGCTACTTTAGCAAGCAAATAAATGATATGAACTGTGTAACAGTCTTCCAGATGTGATGAATTGGTGACACAACTGATTCAGCTGTAGGACATAACCTAGCACTTGCTACACTTCAGATTTTTCAAGAAGAAAATCTCTCGGAGACAAAAATTGATCGTGTGAAGCACATAATACCAACGGAAGTTTATTTTTATTATAATTTCTGTCCTTTAGGTATGTTGTTCCACTGTTTTTTTCCTAGTCCCCTGTAGTGATTGGTAGCAGTACTGAATTCTGATAAGTGTTTATGTCTAGCTATAGGTTGAATTATTTTGAAAGATTAATTCCTAACTTACTAATTATGGATGCAGGTAGATGAAATTTTTGGATCATCCACATTTTTTGCTGTGCAGTAGCATGCTTGATCAGAAATTATTTTAGGGTACAACAGCTGATGGAGGACAGACTGGCATATTGCTGAGTTTCATGCTTTAAATGTTGAAATAACTTAAGAAAATTAAAAGTAGTAAATTTAAAAAGTACATCCTTCAGATGGCATTTCTCCACTCTGCTGTTTGGAGTGAAATAATCAGCTGAGATTTGTTTATGTACAAGCTCTGACATATCATTCTAATATAAATGTTACAACCGATCACACTTAAAAATTTGCATTAGGAAATATTCCATCAGTCAAGATATTCTATATTCTTGTACTGTGCTTAGAGCAGGTCTGAACTTTGTTATTGTTTTTCCACAAAACTGATTTGAGTTTTATCTGTAGAGCAGATCTGCAAATTACTTACATTTGTTTGTAGTCTTTCTTTTTCTATCATCATCCTTATTTACCAAAGTAGAATTAATTGGATAAAAATCAGAGAAATTAGATTTAAGCCCCCCCAAGTCTCTATTCAGCTTTGTGTCTAGTCTTGAGTGTATTTTGGTTGATGAGAGTACATTTATGCAGAGCAAGGTGAGACTTTCAGGGTCAACTTTCTGCAGAAATGGTGTCTGGGAAGGTGTGGGGTTTGTGCAGAAGCAGGAAAATCATCACCTGAGGCTGAGCTAAGCAGAGAGCCACTGATGATGGTGAGTGGTTAACTCAATCCACCTTCCTCTCTCAGGTGGTTGGTGTTGAAGAAGAAATTTACCAGGATAGCCTGTGGGTAATGGAAAAGGGAAAAGGACAGAGTATAAGAGCAAAAAAGAGCAAGGCAGAATTTTGGGAGGATGGAGCAAAAGGGTAAAAGATCTAGAGGTAAAGTAAAATCAAGAGTAAGTGAGATGGCTAATTTCAAGACCACAGGCAAAAAGAGCCTTGATGAGTAGAAGATGAGAGGAAAGCCACAAATATTAATCAGGGTGACACCTTGGATTATATTCTCAGATTATGTTCCTGCATTTTCTCACAGGCTGATTTCTTTCTACACTGTCTCTTCTCTTTCTTCCTCTCTTACTCTCAAATAAGTTCAGCTGCAAGAGCTGGTAATGAAAATTAGTGAGATGAAACTGGAAAAACTGTGATTTTACAGCCAATAAAAGTACAAATGAAAAACTACATGCTAGTACAGTATATAAAGTATCCTCTAAAAAGTTTCCCATTAATACAGAAAGATCAGCATCTGCAGAACAGTTTTTTGCGTATTTAACTTGATTCGTCATAACATTTTTTCTCTTCTGCTTCTCACAAGAAAGGAATATCTGTGACTGCATTTTTTACTATGGACAGGTTTTTAAATAATCATTCCTTGGAAAGGCAAACAGCACCAACAAAGAATGAATATTAGTGATTCCAAGACTAACTTTTGTAACACTTCAAAACTCTACAAAACTTTTAATAGAATTTTGCATTGTCCTGTTTGTCAAAGTATTCTCTATAATAAAATGAAGCCAGAAATGTGTTGGTGCAATTCCTAAGACAAAATGGCCTTTGATCTATTTTTGTCTTTCAACAGATTTTGTGTTGATTTGATAAAAATAAAGGTGCAAGACATATAAAATTTGCAATAGAGATTTCCCAGTATAGAAAAATTGAACATTCTTGTGTTCATTCTATTATTTACTAATTCATTACTGCACAAGTAATCCCCTGGAGAGAAAGAATAAATTATAGTCTTTGGAATTGTTTAAATCATTGTTATCCATAAAATCAAATATTTTGTGCTGCATATCATTTTAAATGCAGCCATGCCAAGTATTAGTGAATTTTTTTCATTGATACATAGGAATATAAAAATGACCAGATCATGAAGCCTGAAGAACAGCAAAATTTCTAAACCATAATTCTGATTAGAAATAGGCTTCATTAATTCAAATGCCATATGGAATTCAGCTCAACTAGAATTAGTTATTTAAAGATCTAAGCAAATCAGCTAGATCTTCTTTATGATCACAGCCCAGAGAAAGTGTCCAAGTGGAAAGACTTTTTCACTGCTACTCTCCCTCATTAACTGTAATGGGAACAGTGAGACTTGCTCTGATTAAATGAATTGGTTGCTAGGTCTAAATGCTACATGATCTTAGGAAAAATGAACATGTCAAATAACTACCAGGAATCAGCTTAGACAGAAGATTTGGATATGTTATTTCAAGGCAGTGAGATAGTACTGCAAAGGGAGTGAGTTGTATGATCTTTTGATCCTGGTTTAGCTGACATTACAAAAGAAGGAAATTTAGGCAAGAGTGGTCACACTGAATTCAGTCAGGTACTTATAAAAGTAGTTGCAGAATAGGGGAATGAAAGAAAGAGGCAACAAGGGTATGATGTAGGGAAAGAGTTGGGTTATCTTGGACTCTGATTTCATTTACGGCAGAGTGACTTGAAGTAGAACTGAAAAAAATCAAAGATTGTTTTCAGTTTACTTTTGCTTTACAGTCATACAGCGCATATCACTTTGTCAGAGAGATTTATGATGACTTCCACTCTTCCCGTCTTTTTCCTGTTCATATCTTCAGCTGTAGATGACTAATTGGTAAAGGGGATAAGCTTTTCAGAATCTACAACTGAAAAAACATTTATCTCCCTACTTCTCCCTGCCCAGACAGGCCACAGTGAGCAACTTCCTTTTGGTGTTAGATTATCTGGTTGCGAAAATCAACTATGTGAGAAGCCACCCAGCCAGTGAACCTGCTTGCTCAAAACAAAGCTTCGAACAAGCAAATACAAAGCTATTGCCAAATGTTATTCCTTAAACTGATATTGGGTAATGCACTGAACTTAGGTGCTCTTCTTGCTTATGTAAGACAAATAAAATTAAACCCCAAAATGAAATATAGTTGTTTTTTTTTACCAGTAGAGGAAAAACTCATGCTAGTCAGTTTTCCTTTACCCAACAAAGAAAATGAGGGAAATGGACACTAAATAGAAATTTGCACAGTTATAGCTGCAGGGAACATAGATTGATTGTCCTCTCAGTAATTAAAATCACATAATAAGTTTTCACTCACCACCGAAGCAATTATTCAGACTTCAGAAAGTGCACATTAAAGGCTTGATAAAGTTTTTAGGTGGCAATTGAATCCAGTGCTAAGGATCTTACATCCTAAAATGGATCCAATTAAAGATCACTGAACATTTATTTTCTCTTCACCAGCTGAATAAAGTAATCAATGAAAATTCATTTTAAAAGTTCAAACAAATCTTCTTTTTTGGTTTGTTTTGTCTTTGCCAAATTAGAAAACAAGTGAGAAATAGTCATGGGTTTACTGAAGCATTACATTGGACACAGCAGTCAGACACTTAAAGGACAAATAATAAAATGAGGAGCTAGAATTAATGATATTTTAGTCATTGATTTCTTTTATCCAATTTCTAAGGGCTAGGAAAATCCTCATCAAGACCAGAGGCTCATGTTCATTTCTCTGTTATACTTAGCAGATTTGAACCAGTATATCTAGGAAGCTTCCCTAAATACATACCATGCTAGTTTAAATAGTATCACTCTACACTGAGTGTGCCCTTCCTCTGTCTTCTTGGTCATGTGTTATTTCATATTAATATTGAAAGACTCACTGGAGCAGGGACTGGAATGAAAATGTCCAACATCCTATGAGAGTGCCCAGCAGATCAAGCTAGGTGGTGAAATAAGTCGCTCCTTCACATGATGGTTCAATGAATTTTAAATAGTTTACACGGAGCATAGCAGCACTAACAGACTGCTTGTACTTCATTGGTGTGTGGCAGATGTGAGTTCAGATCCCTTCAGGCAGAAAGGTTTGATCCCTGGTCTCTGAAGCAGTGAACAAGTGCCTGAGCTAGTGGATGAAAAGGAATGGTAAGAACACCTTTCCCGCAAATATTTACAAATACTTGGAGAAACTGGACCAAGTTCCCGAAGAATTTCTATTGAAAGAAGCAATTTTTTCATGCAAAATTAGTTACATAAAAATTAAAAGCAAGCATGAAACAGTTGTATACAGGATCTCAAATGTCTTTTCTGTGTGAAAAATGTTTAGTTTCAGGGCTATATCTTGTTGAATAATTCACATCACTGCATATGAGTCTTCCTTTCTTCATCATCAAAGATCACTTCCCCAGTGCTGTGCAGCATCAGTAATCTCTATCAGCAATTATTTCCTGTATGACTCCAGACCAGCAATGAAAATATTGAACGATGCAGGACCAATTACTGTCCTGTGCAGAACTGATATATATTCTTCTCTGACAAAAAGCCCGGTGAACTTCTTACCGCAGCATCTCGTAGGTTCCTGTGCCTAAAGGCTATTAAAAATCTTTTGGTGGCTTGAAAACTGCCTTCTAAGCACATGTTTTTGTGTAAGACAAGCCTTTCTCACCAGGACCTGATCAGCAGGGCTTTTGAGACATCTAAACGAAGGAAAAAGATGGAATAGACTCAACTATGTTAGAAAAGTGCTTACTGCATTTCAGCTCTGAACTGCGTGGATGAAGCACTAAGGGAGAAACTGTGCTGTTGTAAACAATGGCATGACAGTTTTCCTCTTCCATCTCCATTATTGTCACTTTGGCTTCACTTATCATAAAATTATGTGGAGAATGGGGGAAATGAAGATCTAAAACTCCATATACTTGTTATTATAAGGAGTTCTATTGTTGTGGGTCTGCCAAAGTGCAGAAGTGAGACAGTAGAGACCATTTATTCTTTGCTCTGGTTCACATGTAATGCCTCTCTAATATTGCTCAAATTTCCCTAGAGGGACTTTTCTGGTGCTGGACAGAGGAAGGCGTATCCACAGTTTGATGTGTATGCATGGCGTCAGTGAAAATCTAAAAATCTCATACAAGACACATTGCTGTACCTATGTTGCAGACACAATGAAACTTCCCTATTTTCTTTTTTCTTATTTTTAATTTGTTTTTCTTTTTAATTTTTTTCCCTTCTGTTTGCCTTCAGGCATGCAGTATAAAATCCTAGAAACTCACAAGATCTGTGAGTATGTATCCAAACTGACAGGAGATATGGCTTTGCCCTCTGGGATTTCTAGCTTTTCACTTGTTAAAATGTAAATTATGAGTAAACGAGAGACCTTTTCAATTTTAAATTAAGGTATGTTAGGCCTAGTGGGACCCCTCAGTGGGTTCTGAGGTGTGATAGAAAGCAAGTTATCTGGTTATTTTGAGAGTTTTACTATTTGATGAAGAAGCAAAAAAGTCAGCTTCCAAGACAGAAATTACTCTGGAAAAGGGAAAAGCTCATTTCCACTGGCTTTGTGAACCATGTTCACTGAATAACAGTGATGGAACGAGCAATGTCTTGAGTGTCTGTCCGAAGTACAGTGGTACATGTTCCATATGTTTTTGCTAAAGTTGTTATGAGAACTTTTTATTTTTTATACTCTTAAAGAACTGTAGTTACTAACAAAGAAAAAAAAACAATAACGGCAGAGAGTTACTCTCATGGGCAGGTCAATTTTTGCAATGTATTTCCTCAAACTGAAAATGGAAATTTTTTTTTGAGGAATCAGAGTCAATATAAGAAATGGAAAAGGAAAACATGTTTCTGCTGATTTTAACCACCTTTGACATGTACACCTTCACTGATTATATCCTGGGGGATATGTGTCCTTCCTTCACACTTCAGTCTCAGAACTGGCAGGTAAGAGATTCTGGATGTTACTGCCTCTTTTTGTATCTGGATTGCATGCTGTTTCTACTATTCTGTGCAGCTACTTGATCCACAGGACAGCAGAGAGGAATGCTACCACCCTCCTCTCATGGTCTGCTTGGTGCAGATGTTGTCCATCTGTCTGTCCCACCAGCACAGCACATGGCAAGCCTGCATCCCAAAGTGCCCTGAGGTGAGCAGGACTGCTGCCCTCAGCAGGGAGCTGCATGCAGAAATATAAAGGTGGTGTGGTGGGCTCCAGTCCCCAGAATTGCTCCCCAAAGGACTTGACTTTAGACAACCTATTTGGTGCAAAGATACATTAAACGATTCAGAAGAATGTCTCCAATGAAAGCAAGAGGAGGTAAGGGACATACGTGGATCATACACCACTGCAGACCAGTGCAAGAGAGGCTCAAAATTTGCGTGTAACAAAACCAAGAAAAAGCAGCTTCCTGCTCTGGAGATGTCACATATTACAAAAACTATCCAGTCCATGGTGCTAATGCTTGCTGCTAATTTTGGAAGATAGGAACAGATAATGCAGTGCAATGCTTACAAACACAACTATTTCTAATGCAACATCTGAGAAGTATGTTGCTCAGTACATAGCTTCCTAATTCTATTCCCTAACGATAGCAGTGTCACAATATTAAAAGAAAAAAAAAAAGAGGAAGAAAAAAAGAAAAAAAAGAGAAATAAAATCACAAAAATTGGACACTCACAGACTTACACAAATTATTGTTTCATGTGAGGTAAATTCTCTCTGTTCTGAACAATAAAATCCCATTTTCAATTGAATTATAGTATTTTACAAATGCCATAAATGTGAATATGCTGGAAGTAGAGAAGTTTAAAGTGCTGTTGTATACTTCAGTGATAAACAATTGTGGCAAACCTGCCAAGGTCCAGCACTTCAGAGTAGTTAGATAACAGTAAGCAGTGCCAAAGCAATAAAGCCAAATGCTCCATACTGATACTTCAAGCTTTATATGCATTTATGACAATACACACAGAGCAGCATCTCATCCATAGTAATGAATTTAGACAAAGAAACTGCTGGGAAGCCTACACTAGATGCAAGTGATGCTTTAAAAGCAATCATAAAAACAAGAACTTAACCAAATCCTATCTGTCCAACGATTCAGAAAAGATGACAACTTTTATAGGTTTACTAAATTAATAGGCCATTCTGATTTTTTCATTGTTGTTTTATTCTCATTTGCTTTCCTTCTCTCCCTTGCTATCAGCCAGGCAGTCAGGCCTGCAAGGCAGTGCATACTTTACAAGGAACTGAGCTGGGCAGTGAAAACATTGTGTCAATCTGCATACTTGTTTCTTTCACAGGATCAGAGAATAGTTAGGTTTGGAAAGAACTTCTAGAAATCATCTAGTCCAACCACTGATGAGGGTTTGTACTTCAGTTACCTTAAGAGAGTTCATAATTTGTTTCAGAAAACTGGGATTTCTTCCCTCTGATTACCTTCACAGAGGTGAAAATAACTTGTTTGTTTTGGGGAGTTTGGGAGGAATAATTTTGGGTTCATGTTTTTGGGTTTTTTGTAATAAATTTACTCTTCCTGTGACTCAGTGGGGTGAAGTGCCTAAAGCCATGCCTTAGTAGCAATACCAGGGTATAGCACAACATTGTCTTCCACACAAAGCTGTCCAAGTCTCAGGTTGGTAATAGCCAGGAGAGTGAAAGCAATGTTGCTTGAGCGAAATAGCTGAAAACATGCAGCTGAGTTCAGCTGCCCAAATATGGGCAGGCTGTGCTCTTTGGCAGCCCACTAATGCAGTTGTGTCAGCTTTAACATACCATGATTTGAGTGGACTGGTAAAAATTGGATGTCACACTTGCCTAGGTTTGATCAACCCTGCTGGTAATGCACACGTTTGTTTTGCATGACAAAATAACAGGTTTGATGTATTAGCTGAAGGCAGACTTCAGGCAGTGTACCCTCAAAAGGATTTTGGATCAGCCTACAGGCATTCCCAGACACTTTCCTTGATAAAGTCCATTTTGAAAGGTCCTGCAGGGATTGCTATGGAAGCTAAATAATATGAGGAAGTCCAATTACAGCACAGGCAGAACCAAGCATTGTCAGTGCTATTACAGCCTGACTGTTTATTATCTATTTTATGGACTTGCTATGGGGCACAATAGGGCACATAGATCTTCTGGTCCTTAGTCTGCACCCACTCTGTCTTTTGCTCATCACATGGTCCCAGCAAGCTGGGACTCAATTTTTCTCGTCTGTGAAACAGGGATAGCTGTATTTGCCCTCTTGCTTGGTGGGTGTTATGAAGATTAACAGGTGTCTGTGCAGTGCTTCAGCATACAAGTCTGCCAGGAGTTATTATTGTTCCACATTTAGAATATCCTATGTATAGTATACTGGTTCTAGGTAACAGCAACATTTTTATCTTTATTTGTCATGTTATTTTCTCCTTCCAGATGTTCTGAAGTTTCAATCATGCAGCAATAAGGAAAACCTTATGTGTTACTGGCTGTTCAATAAACCTGAAGGTGTTTGGTACTCAAAGCAATGCAAGGGATTTTCATACTGTAGCTAGAATTGTTTTTATTTGTTTCCTAATGGGTTCAGGGACTCTTATTAAATTCTTATTAAAACTTTACATGAAGAACCAAATATTTGAATGTCTTTTCTCCATTGTAATTCTAAGTCAAGGACCTTTTAATGTATAAAATGAAACTAATAATTCCTATGGAGAAATACTGGAAAATGGTCTTAGTAACATTTGTGGTCATCTTCCCTAAGAAAATACGGGGAAACTGTTGTATATAAACACTGGAGAGTGCGAGGCTGGAGAGCAATACTGTGGAAAGGCACCTGGGGGTCCTGGTCAATGGCAAGATGAATCTGAGTCAGCAGTGCCCTGGCAGCCAGGAGGGCCAACTCTGTCCTGGTGTGCTTCAGGGACAGCATGGCCAGATCGGCAAGGGGGGGGATTGTGCCATTCTGCTCTGGGCTGGGGCAGCCTCACCTCGAGTGCTGGGAGCAGTTCTGGGTGCCACAATATAAAAAAGATAATAAACTGTTGGAGAACATCCAGACAAGGGCCATGAGGGTTTCCCTTGAGGGGAAGCTGTATGAGGAGTGGCTGTGGTCACTTGGCTTGTTCAGCCTGGAGGAGACTGAAGGGAGACCTCATTGTGGTCTTCAACATCCTCACAAGGGGAAGAGGAGAGGCAGGCACTGGCCTCTTCTCTCTGGTGACCAGTGACAGAACCTGAGGACATGGTCTGAAGTTCTCTCAGGGAGGTTTAGGTTGGATATTAGAAAAAGTTTCTTCAGCCAGAGGGTGTTTAAGCACTGGAACAGCTCCCCAGAGAAGTAGGGAGCTCCAGTCACAGCTCTGCAGTCACATCGCCAGCATGACAGAGCTCAAAAAGTATTTGGATGATTTGCTTTCAGGCAGATGATGTGATTCTTGACTTGTTCTGTGCAAGGCCAGGAGTTGGACTGGATTGTCCTGATGGGTCCCTTCCAGCTTAGTATATTCTATGAATCTATGAACCTTTAGTACCTAGAGCACAAGAGATACTAAAGCAACTTCTAGAATTGCACAGTTGGTTGTACCAGGTTGAGTTCTCTGTTTGATAAGGAACACCCTTGGAAGAGTCCTTGCCGTTGAATCCTCCTTTCTTCACCATCACAATCTCTGGTTTATGTAATATTTAATTTACTCAGTTTGTAAAGAGCTGTCTTGAAAACTTAGATCAAAGCCAGTATCACTAATTAAAAAATTCAGAAACTTTGACCTTTTGTTCTGTATCCTCTATCTCTTCTGGATCCTCTGTCTCCACAAGGTAGTAAAAACAGACATTCAGAAGCAAACATTAACAACAGAAGATTGTTGTTCTCTTTTATTTTGTTTATTAATCTTCTCTTGTAGGATTTGGTGCTGTTTCTGCTGCAGCAAACAACAGGATTGGCCCCCTAAAGATGTCATCTACTTTTCCTTCCTTGGTTATTTACTTTTGTGATCCAAGTACAATCTTGGAGATGGATCTCCTGTAGAAAACAAATATTAGGTTTAAGATAAATTTATTCTCTATCCAGTACATGTAAATCTAAACTGTCTAGAATAAGTAAATTGTAAACAATCTATGTCCTTGGTAATGGACATAAAGTGCTATTTATCAGTCTCTGTGGTGCCAAAATGAGGTGTAATGCCAAAAAGGGTGTAAATATTGCCATTTGTAGTGCCATTAAAATGGAAATTAGGGAATCAATCATGATTTGTTTTACAATCCATAATTTAGGTGAAGCTTGTGGTACTGTTTGATGCTGCAGATTCAGATTTGACAGCCCCAGGATGATAACACACCATTTTTTTTATTGAATACTGTTAGGCCATGATGCTGTATGTGGAATTTATAAGGCACATTTTAAAGTGCAATGAAATGTAGACGTGCTCAAGATAGTAACAAATCTCTTATTTCAGCAATAAATAGCAGTCCTGACCATTTGGGATAACTTTTCTTATGGTTCCCCCTTCATATCATCTCAGGACTTTGTAGTAGTTGATTAAGCAGCTTGACAACCATCTGTTTAATGTGGTAAATTCTCTTCCTCATGCTCTTCCTTCAGTGCATGCAGTAAAAGCACTGATTTTTCATAGCAGGTTTTTTTTTTTCAAATATACTTCCAACTGCCAGCCAAAACCCAGCTGAGAATGTGTCTTTCCTTTGGAGGCCATGAATATGGGGATGTTCTGCTCATCAAGAACCTGAGAATGAAATAAGTGGCAAACTGCAGCATTTTATAACTGCACTTGGTATTACATCTGATATCTAACAGACTTGGTCATGGACAATGTTCTCATGAAAGCAAAAATACTTGGGAAAACAGGTAAGAGAGGTATCCAAATGCAACTGTATTTATTTTTCAAATAGTCATTTTCATTGCTATTACTGAGTCTTTTGTTTACCATTTTTCTTCAATATTGCTGATATTTTGGAAAATTATACTACTAAGCCAAGACACTTTTGCTTTCCTCAGACTTTATGTAGATATAATTTAGCACCTGCTGCATAATGCCATGTTGTCTCCCACAGTAAGACAGGGAAGATGTTGAAACAATTTAAGAGAAGACAAGTTACATTTTTTGCTCTGTTAGAAACCTTCTGATTTCCGTAAATGTGTTAGTGGGAACACTCTGGACATAACTCTCACTTCTGACTTGCACTTTATCCCTTTGCTGAATTTTTTTGTAATGCTTATCATTTACTTGACTTGTGTATTTATAGAAAGAAATGAATTGTCCTCTCAGGCTTCAATTTGCCATGCTTGCTTTAATTCTTCTCACAAAGTATAGAAGCTCAGCCCTATATTCTTCCTCCTTACCTCTTGTCGTTTGATCTCACATTTTCTTGGCAAGGTCAGGTTGGATGAGGCATTGAGCAACCTGGTCTAGTAGGAGAGGTTCCTGCCCATGACAGGGGGCTGGAACTATATGATCTTTCAGGTCTTTTCCAACCCAAGGCACTCTTTGATTCTATGATTGTTTAATACAGAGGATCAGATAAGTTCTCTGTATTGTTGGCAAGTGTTTAGTAATGCCTTGTACAATGAGACAGGTATCAGCAGTGTTACCATTCTAACAGAAACCACTTTTTATAGAACATCATGGAGTCACTTTTACATTACTCTGGTTGCATCACATGTGTTACTGAGTTAACCTTGAGTTCAAAAGCAGATTATCTTTCTCTGCTGTTTCAACATGAAGAGCTCCTACTTAATGTGGTTTTCCCTATGTGTTTAGAACTGATATTGCTAATTAACTTTATATTATTTCTTTATATTTCATACTCCTTTAATTATATCTTTCTTCTATGTATGATACTTCAGCCTTCCCTGCCTTGATGATACTTTCAGGTTTGTAGCAGGGATGGATTTCATGAGCATGTAGTGTTTTACAGTCACTAATGTAAACCATGACTTCTGATGAACTGCACTGGCCACTTCTTTTCTGCCAAATACCCCTCCCTTCAGTTCTACCCATTTTCATTTACTGTTTTTGCCATTCTCTTCCCTGACTTGACAAGACCCTGAGTCACCTACATCTTTGAAATCAGCTAGGTAAGACCTACTTGTTGCAAACTGCCCCAAAATTTTGAACTCAAAAAATCAGCTTTAATTAGAATATGAATAATTAACTCCAAAAACAGAGATAATAAAATGTACCCAGGCAAGGGACATTAGTAAAAAAGTGCTACCTGATATTTACCTGGTGCCCACCTGGCCCTTGTGGAAAGCTCTTTCCTTTTGTGTTTACCCACAGTTAGCTCAATGACTTCTGAGTTGCAGGAAATTGCCCAGTCATCTCTGGCTGACTGGAAACTCCTTCTGTCCCCTCTGACATCTCTCTGTCCTCTCCTGTCCTTACAGGAATATTTGAGATTCTTAGCCTGAGCTCCAGCTCCCAGCCCTGCCTGTTTTCTCTCTCATTCCTTAGCCTGTCCCTCACAGCAGTCTCTCAAAGCTGCTGACCTTCAGGCAAATCTATTTGCTTCCAAGAGAAGGAACAAGCCTCTGCTCTTCCCAGGTGTTATACCTTGCTTACTCACTCTGATGCCTTGAGAGGCTACCTGGAACAGAGGCTAGACAGAGTTAAAGGAATAAAGTAGGTATTCCTTAAAAGGCCTTCAAAGGATACACCTGGGGCAGTACAAGAGCCTGGCTGGGGCTCCACCCAAGATGGACCCAAGATGGAGACAAGATGAGTTTTTTGACAAGGTCATGAGTTTTCACAGTTTGTAAGTTCTGGTCCATTTGCATATTTGAGTTAATTGTCCAATTACAGCTTCAGGTTATGAAGTCCCATCCTCCACTTTTGCTCTCTTCAACTCACCATTTATGCTTTTGGGACTGAGGTTGTCTTTGGTTCTCAGGCTGGAAAAGGATTGTCTAACTACCCTGCAAAGAGAACTTACTAACACTTAATATGAAGTTCAGAGTCCCACGCCAAGCCAGTACAGAATCTAAGAAATATGAAAGCTAAAACTTAAGGCATCAACTCTTTTAACAGACTATACCATAAATGCAGAACAAGCAATTAAAACAAATCACACAGTGATACTTTTGATGTATTCCTTATGGTTCCTCTATTAATCTCTAAATTTTCCAGCTTAACTAAAGTTTACATATTTACAGAAGAACATAAAACATTTACTAAAATCCAGATAAATGAGATATACTTCACTTAGTTTGGCCAAAGACCATCAAAGAAGGCTTCCAAGTCAATCTCTTAAGAAGTCTCCTTAGCAAAATATGTTGGATTTCATCTCGGCTGCCTCTAAGTTTTTAGTCATTCCTTCCTTCAAAGTCTGTTCTCCAGCTTGCTAGGTTGGAGTCTAGACTGAAATGGCTCACATCACTTTCCTAAATATAAATACCTCATTTGCTACCTTCAATTATGCCAAAGGATTTGCTAAAATACTTGCTGTGGGATTTACAAATTCAGTACCAATTCTGAGCAAATTATCTCACTACCTGCCCTATGTTCATTATGCTTTTACTCCTTTGCATTAGTGACAATATCTAGTTTTAAATATGCATTCTCATTATCTAGTTTCATTTTGCATTAGTTTTCTACATCATCAGTCTGGGAAGCTAACCAAAGTATTTGGCTTTGGGCTACACAAATATTATATCGTGCTTTACCTTTTTAGCAGTCTTGTGTCCCTGTTCTATAATAATTTATTTATACAGCTGAAAAAGTTTTCTCCTTGACCTCCTTCAGAAAGATGAATTCAGCTTGATTATTTTTTGGTTATTATAATAGCAAACTTTGCCTGGCTTAGCCTCCAATATATAGATGTCTGTGCTCTTTTTTGATTCTCTTATTTTTTTTAATATCCTTCTTTTTCTCAGATTTTTTTTCCCTACATATTCCAGTAGATCAGGCAGATTTTTGTTCAAGGATTTTGTTCATTGAGAAATACACACTCTGGATCATGCTAGGTCCTTTGATATGAAGAAAGACTACTTTCAAGGGTTTTTCTGTGTCTTCACCTGTTTGATTTTGCTATGAAGTTTCTTTCACTTGCGAACATTGGTTATTCAAAAAAGTCTTAGCTGCAAACCTATGTTTTTATTTTTTGATTTTACTTAAACAGAAATAACATTTTGCTTCATAATCCAAGATTGTTTTCTACAAGCTTCTGAAATGTCTGATTTCTTAATAAAATCAAGTCTAAACAGCACCCTTTTTCTTATTTCAGCGACTACAATGAAGACATCTTCTATCACACCCAAGAAAATATTTTCCAAGCTGTTTCTACTAACCTTCTCTCTGGAACATTTCTGGGTAATAATTTTCTCTCTAATAACATTAAAGATTTCCTATCCATGTCCAAAACACACCAAGAGATTCTCTGCCAGACTGCTGGCATCAATCCAGGGGAAGCTGTTTTACTGTCTTTGTTTTATTTTCTTGTAAAATATATGCCTTAGGAGATAAATGTAAAATAATTTTATTCCCACTTAGGGAATTTTGCCTGAGTGGAATTTACCATTTGGTTTTGGAACTAACTCTGGGCTCTGCACCTCAGGGCAAAACAATTAATTTTACCTGCATCTTAGGTACTTCATGTCTGAAATAGACTGCTACAGGCAGAGCAGAGAATGCATCCTGTATCTCATGAGTAATGATGGTGAATACCTCTTTTCTCTCATGTTACTGGAGCAACAAGCCAGCTTGAGAGTCAATGCAGTGATGGTGTTGATGACATTGAGGGATATCCAATAACACTGGGTCAGGCAAATCCTAAAATAGGATTTTGTGTAAAGAATAATGGGAGAAATTTCCTTTTCATTTTAATAAATCAAAACTGGTTCTGTAAGTGACTATTTACTGAGTGTGAAGACCAGAACAGCTTTTGGAGTGAGGAAAAGAGAAAACAAATGTAAATAACATTGAACTTTTTATTGCTGATTGCCTGTTTTTAAGCCCTGCCAGCATGTGATGCAATATTTGTCTTTCATCTAATTAAAGATGAATCAAAGCAAAAAACATTCTCTTAGTCATCCAAACCCACCCATTTTACACCCAATTAGTCTCCTCTGGAGTGGAGTTTTTGCCTTTTTTTTTTTTTTATGGTCAAGTTTACCAGAAGTTTAAGTTGATCTAAGTTCACTCTACTAGCACAGGGCTGATCTCTGCCCATGCCTGCAGAGTAAAACCCAACTACACACTGTCATCTCTTCCCTTATGGCCACATTAGTGCCATGAATTCTGGGAGAACCTTACCCAACTGAAATATCATTCCCTCAGTAAATTGTGATTAATTCTCAAGTCCCTGACTGAGCAAATAATTTCAGACCAGAGCCACCAACTCCCAGCTGGCACCTGGGAAAGGTATAGATTGGCTTAATCTGATATTGCAAATGACTGCAGAAAATGATTGCACCCCTGCTAGAGTCCTCTGCCTAGCTACTAGGTCCGATCTAATATGCTATAAACATGTAAATACAGTGCATGGTTAAGATTATGCTTGCTTAAATGTGATTATTTTGCTTTAAATGGAGATTCTTTATCGCCCAAATTTGTGAGCACACATAGTTTGCATACTATAACATCTAAGAAGCATAAAGATATTTCTAGGTGTTACTTAAAAAAACACACAAAAAAAAGCCCACTAAAAAAAAACCCAAACAACAACAACAAAAAACAAACAAAAAACATAAACAAACAAACAAAAAAAAGAAACCCAAACCCAACAAAACCACCCACAATTGAAATATTTAGAAAAGACACTCTGGGTTTTTCTGGTCTTCGTGCGTCTTATGCCATGTTAGTGCATGCATAGGACAAAACCAATCTGAGGTGTATAACCATCACTTCCTGCTAAAATATATGTTTTGCAAGATGTATACCCTGTGCACCAGGAATGAAATCAAATAAAAATATATGGACAGCACTAAGTAAGATTTTATTTGAACTGTGTTGCCAAAGAAGGAGACTACAGGCAGAAATTTGTTTTCTGGCTCTTTTAGAGAGCGGATTTAGGATATGTTTCTGGTACTGCTATTGGCTGCTCCTTTCCTTGAAGTCTTTATGTCTTTTCATATCAGTTGTTTTCTCTGTCTGTTAGATGCTAGGAAGCAGAATGTCTCCAGAGGCAGGGATGGTTTTCCTTCTTGACTGTTTCTGTTTGGAAAAGTTTTCCTATGGCAAAGAAAATAAGAGATTGAGGAGCTTGGCTTTTAGTTTGCTGCTTGCCATAGTTCTGCTACCTTGAAGTACAGCTATACTCTGCTGGGGGTTTTTGCTCTCTGTTTGAGTCCATTTTGAAGGGAAAGCTCTTGCAACCTGTAAAGGAGGTCACGCCCAGCACTTAGAATAAATGCGGGCCCCTATAAGCAAGGACTGACCTTCAATGCAAAGTTCTTCTGTGACCAGCAATTGTGCTTGAATGACTTCCTGCAAATCCTTTAAGTGACCTGATGAAGCATTTTCACTCCGTAAGAAGATTTACAAGTTCTCTGTCAAGCAGCACAGTTACCATTGACACAGCATGGAGAGCTGTGCTAAAAATGTTCAAGCAGTTGTTACCTGGGATTTGCGCAGTAAAGGTGTGTGGCCACTATAACATGGTGCCCATGGCACTCAGTAGCTGCTGTTTCATAAACAGCCACCACAGTTAGAAAATGAACTTCTTCTTCTCGCTCTCTGAATTTCTTCCTGTGAGTGTAGAAGGCACAGATAATTTGTTTTTGACTGGAATTTTGAATGGATACAGCAGAGATACTTGATTTAGAGAAGCATACCAGTAAATGTCGTTTTCCTGAATGCCTTAAGACAATGCAGAACAGAAATGACACTGAGTGGAGATGCCCTGACTTGAGTAGGAGGGCCCCAGTGCTGTGAAAACTGGGGCAGATCTGAAAAGACAGTCTAGTTTTAAGTAATTTTCGGTTTACTTTGGATATAAGGAGTTTAGTGTTTGAAATGTCATTCCCTATAACAATGTAAATCAATGTGATAATACATTGGGATGTCTTTTACATGCACATAAATACCTCCTTTTTGTTCTGGAGTTGCTAGTGCTTGAAAGGCAGGGAGGGATATGCCTTCCTGCTACTGAAAAAAAAGTAACAGACTTTATTACAGGAATCTGAGGTATTTCACACTTAATTACTGTCAAGAACGTCCCCAGATCAATAAAGATATCTTTTTTTAGAACAATCTATTTTTTTTCACCTGAATGAACAAACCAGAAATCTGCATTGTCTTATTGGTATCCTGGCTGATCCAGTTACCACTATAACACCTGAGTGTGTGGGGATGTTCATGCCTTGTGTATTTGTCATTTTGAGAGCTGTTTCTGTTTGGTGGGGCTGGAAGTTCCCTCTGTCTGACCCTGCAAGCAACGAGGGGATGTGGAAAGAAATGGACTAAAGATTTACTGTTCCTCTAGCAAGTCAAAACTCCAGTGAAAAATAATGCAGAAGGGGTTGCCTGCTAACTCATACACATTCATGGGGAAACCAAAGCCAATGAATTTAATCTCTTGGCTTGTGGGTGGTGAGGAGCAGAGCCAGGACACCATGCATGTACTGTAGCAAGAAAAGGAGGAAGAGAAAGGATATTAATCTGGTAGCTGGTTTTATTTCTGAAAATAGGCTGTTTAGTTTTGGATGGTTTTTTTTGTTCTGTTTTGGTTTGTTTTTTTTTTAAACTGAGGTTTTACATCTTACAAGTATTCAGACAGTCTGTGAGGATAGGTTATGTTATTATGTCCCATCTGCCAGATGCAAATGCACAAATTCAGTTTGGATGAGTTAAAATAATTTTATGAGCCATGTTGCCATGTTAGTCTCCTCCCCTGTGTAGCTCTGTATTTGTCTGTGTTTTTGGAAGTAGTCATCCATTACACACACACACACACATTCACACACACACACCCTGATACACACACACAGACATGCAGACAGTGCAGATGTAAAAGCTGATTCGTTTGAAAAAGGGGAGAAAACAAAGTGCCACCAGTTTTAAATTTGCTAGTCACTGCATTCCCCCTTCTTTCCAGATGAAGGTCAGGTGAAAGATATACTCCAGGCACAAGGGAAGGTGCAAAACTCCTGGCTGCCAAGATTCAAATATGTGGTGTCATCTTGGGTGTATATATAGATGTTCAGAAAAGGCATATCCCCCAAGTCTTCTCTGTTAAATTTCAAGAATTCAACTCCAATCCATCACTTTCATTGCACCCAGAAGCACAAAGTATCTGACCCCAAGGGCAAGATTTATGTAAAAGACTCTAGGAGACCTAAAGTGGATTAAAAATTTAAAGAGAGAAAGACAGAGGTGAGTTGTGTGAACAAAGCTTGACTGCCTTATTGACCTTTGTTGCAGTGCTACCACTGAGTTGACAAGGAGCAATCCCATAATTTTCATACTAGGAGAGAGGAATGCTGTAAAGCACCTAAGCAGGTAGTCCAGAAAAGGACATAGGTATTGTGGTTCTGACCCTAGAGGTGAAGGAGAGATCTTGATGTTTCAGAGGATGATCCACATATACCTCCCTGCAATTCCTTCAAAAATTGGAGTGGAGTAAGCCATGGAGGCAAGTGAGGTGGAAGACATTTGGGCCTTCTCAGCCTGAAGCAGGTGCTTGTCTGCACAGATGTGCCCATACTGACATACTTGTAATTCTGCAGAGGTGAACACTGCTAAAACCAAAGTGTGTCTCAGTCATGATAGGCTCCCTTCAGAGGTGCGGGAAAGATTTGTTTGAAGACAGCAACTCATCCATGATGATTTCGCACATCTCCTTTAGACACAAAATTCCCGTGTTCGGCACTTGCTTTTTTTCTGAACAGAAATCTTTAAATGTAATTCTGACTGATGGTCTTGAGAACTGAGACTAGAGATGCTTGGAAAAAAGCAGAACCAATTTTGGTCTGCTGCATTTCAATGGCAAGTGACTCTAGGGATGGAACAGAACATTTTGTCACAAAAGGCATCCTTGTAACTTAAGTACTTGTGACTCTAAAAAAATAGAAATTCTTCAAATAAAATGTATTTTCAATTTTCAAGATTTTATTCTAAATTAAAATATTCTTAACTAAAATTAAATAAAGTGTTGATGGAAACGTAAAGGCAATTTTCTATATATTTTTGTCCCAGGAAATGAATCTACTTTCCAAACTTCCCATTATGGGACAGATTTTATTCTTATCTACATCCACCCAGATCTGTTGGTTCATGACTACAGGGTTAGCTGCAGATACAGTTTAGCCCTCAGATTTAGAGTTAAGTCAGAGTCTGTTTCAAAGACGTGGTCAAAATCCGCCTTCAATTACCTTCATGCAAGTCCCCCCCTTTACAGAATAAATGATTTTTACTGCTTTGTGGGTTTTACCAAGCCCTGAGCATTATTGGACTGTAGGTTTTAGGCTTTGAAATAGGTTACAGGATAAGAAATCATAAATATTCATTCTTTAGCAACAGCCTCTGAACAGCTTCCTCACTGCTGCTGGCTGGGGCCTGCCTATAATCGCGTGCCGTCAGGCTCCCTGCCCTTTGCCCTTCTCACTCAATCAGGACAGGAAATAAGGCAAAATAATGAAGCAGGGGCTTTAAAATATTGATTTCTGTGTATGGGCTACACCATGCAGTATTGCTCTCAAGAAAAATAGCTCAGAAAGAGGCATTTTCAACAGAAGAAATGTCACATGTAAACTATGGAAAAGCCGTTGCTTGTTGTGGGTTCCTAGACCAAGGGATGTGCTGAAACACACCATGGCACACTGTTGGGAAAAACAGGATATACAATTGCTCTATACTAATAGACCTTCTTCAGGAAGCATTTAAAGATTATTTGCTGATACAATGCAGCAATTAATATCTAGCCATGCTTTGCATTCAGATATGGATAGAATGGTCTGAAGGACGAGGGGACGGTATTTGAATGTACAGAGAAGACTTTCATTGATCTTCTAATCTCTTGGGGATATTTAGCATACATAAGCTCAGAGAAAGTTGCTTTTGAAAGGGAATTGGAAATTATTGGCTGTAATGAAAGGCTTTTAAAACTGCTTTGCTAAAGCTACCTCTTCTCCTGTTCGGTTGGGGATTAACTGTCCATCAGTTGTGCTCAAAAGGAGGGTTGTAAAGCACGTATCACATGTACAACACATGGAAACATCCCTGTGAAGTACTGCATAGTAAAAACAAGCCCTACCACAGCAGTCCTTTCTCCTGTTTGCAACATTTTTGGTTGCTGTGGGCTGGACTGTTTAAGGCATTTTGCTTTAGAAATTATCATTATTGAGTTGCTGTGGAGCTACAGAAAGAAAAAGGAAAAAGTAGGAACTAATGAAAAACTCTAATAGCTAAAATTTCTTTGAAACTAGAGAACTCAGGGGCATATACCTCTGCACTTTGAAATGTTACTTCTGCCGTGTCACAGGCAGAAAGGGAAACCCAGAGGGCTTTTCAGTACAGAACTAGATGGAATTGCCTTCAAAAGAGAGGAATACATAAGGCAACTTCTTCCTCGTCTTGACATGCTGTGAGCTACCAGCAGATTTCCTTTGTCTTTTCAGACAAATTCAGGCTGACCTTGAAATCTTTTATTTTTATTCTGAATTTTGAAAATATCTCCTAACACTGTATTCTCCAAAACAGTGCATACATGATTATAATCCTGACAAGTCACATTTAGTACAAATGTAAGAGCACCTCTCTGCCTCTGTCTCTCTGTGTCCATTATTTATTTCCCAGGATTTTTATAATTTAAGACTGCATTAACAATACCCAAACAGTTCCCACCTACAAGAGTACTCTTGACTACCATGGTTTCAGACCTAATAGCAAAACAAATTTCTTCTGAATTCATGTTTTTATCATTTGAAGTTTCACACATTCCTTTGCAGTCTCCAAACTCAACTCACAGACCAACATACTCTGTGGCTACATGCCTCATGTCAATGAAATGTATGAAGTGTCCCTTTCAAAGAAGTTATCACTTTCTAAAAACCCATACAGAGTCACGATGACTACTATTCTGAATAAATCAACACTTTAATAAATAGTAAAGTGGTAATGGAGAATCCACATGGCTATTAAAGGAAGCACCAAGTAACGTGCTTGCTGCATAGATTAAAACACAGTTACAACAAATTGTGAAACCACGCAATTATAAGAATAGTCTTTATGAGAGCAGTCTCCTTGGATTCAGTGTGATGATTCACATGAGGAGGAGTTTGCAGAAGAAGGCAGCTGCTGGAGTTGTTGCTAGATACAAAATTCCTAAGCATTCTGCATGCAAAATCCCATTGCAGGGGCACTGTAAACTAACTATAGAAACTAGGAAACAGAAATACATATTCAGTTAAGAGTGTGACAATATGTTACTCCTTTAGGTTGTCTTTAGCATGCTAACAGAATACATGAGCTTTCTGAAGTTGTTAGCAGGGCTTTATATAAAATCCTCACTCCTTGGGTATAATTGTGTGAACCCCAAACGACAAATTTAGTTTGCTATATTAGCAGGTATATGGCCTCACAGTATTGCCTAGTTGTTTACTTTGGCAATCGTACAAAAAAGTAGGAAGTACTGGTAGATTGAATAGTATCTCAGTCTGCAGTGCTTTGCTGTTGAGTCCTTGCTATGAAGAAAAGAGATGTTCCCTGTATTTTTCATCTTTATTTTCTTTTAAATTACAATGTGTGCATGCTAATGAGGCCCTGCTGTTTGTGTTTTCCAGCCTGTCATCAAAAGCAAATGCCAGCAATAAGACTATGCTCTGAAAAAGTTTCAAAAGTGAATACTTTCATTTGGTCTCAGTTTCCTGCAGGTTTAGCATGACTCGTCTTCCCCACCTGTGGGCTGAGCTCACAGAATTTTAACTTCTAATATATTAAGGCAGTTTGGCTGGGTACTATCCCAAATTCCTGTAAAGCCTGCTGTATGCTACTACAGGCACTGGCACTTTCTCTACAGTACACCCACATAATTTGCCCTGCATTGCGTCAGGACTGCATAGTCTCTAACTATCCTATCTTGTGTCTTTCTCTCTATAGCCTCGGGGAATTGCATGGTTTCAGAGTAGTACATTGCAGAATTTCTCATTTCACCACACCAAGGATCACCTTTCTTCTCTAAAAGTAATCATAATAATAATAACAACAACAATAATATAAAGCAGTGATGATATTACTTGTAAATTACAGACTATTTATGAGTAATTACTTAATCGAGTGAAGGACTAACATCCTAACAATCCTTCAGAATAGTTTTTGAGAAGGAAAACAAAACAGTAATATCTCCAAGACTGTGTTTCTGTTTCTAGAAAAATGAAATATGAAAGTAGTTGCTCTCAATGCTGAGATGAGTTAACAAAAAAAAAGGTCATACACCAGAATCAGCAATCAATAAACTGGTCTAAATTTTAAGAAATTGTTATTTTCTACACATTTAAGATTGTGTTAAATCACTGCAGTAAGTGCAGTAAAAATAAGTTACTGATACTGTGCTTTTGCACAAAGCTTATTTTAGAGGATTTAGGTTTTAATAATCTTAATCTAGACTGATTAAAGGTGTGCATTGAAATTCAAATATAGGACTGTTTGGGTGTAAAATATATGTAATTCATACTTTTCAGATTTTAGTTTTACGGTGATCATTGTTGGACTTAAAAAATAAATTTTCTTCCTCCCTAAAATAATTGTTGTTCTACTAATATGAATATGATGGGAGGAATGAAAAAAAATCATCAGAAAGAGACCATGTAGATCCAGTCTCTGCATTGCTGTTATCACTAAAGATGAGACAGTGCTGTTAAGAAACTCCAGCACTGCTAAATTGCACACATGGTGATAGAGTAAATGGGTCCCCATTTAGCAAAAATTATCAGAAAAAGTCATAATTAAGTGGTTTTCACACAGAAGATTATCTTGGGACTGCTTATTCTCTGCTCTTTTGTACCAGTTTGGTGCATCAGGTCTCCCTTACTGAATTCTTCATTCTGTTTTTGCTGTGTGAATTTGTAGTAAATCAATACTGATTTAACAAAAAGGACCTGAATTTTTCTTTAGTGAAACTTCTGGTGTGCATCAAATGAGCATAGTTAGTGCCAAAACTTCTGATGCAGGGGAGTCTTAGATACAAGAAAGAATGCATTTCCTGATACTTTTATAATAAATCCCTTTGTTACTTTTTCTTATACTGGTGATCATAGTGATCCCTATATTGAAGGGAAATCAAAGTTGCTCAGCATGAAAAACAGACATAGATGGCAGACAGAGGTACAAGCCTGTTTTTTATTTGGATTAAGATACTGTGTGCTATTGAAAGTGAAGTAATTATATGAGGTATCTCACTTATTTTATTTCCTGATGCTTTTTTTCCTCCACATTTTTATCTTGTATACAACTCCTAATTGATTACTATAAATATTTTCTAAAGTAGGTCCATAGCTAACTCACAAACTGCAGATTAGAATATGATCATTAACACTGGCTTGTAATATTTAAATAAACACTTATGTCAGTGTGTACATTTTGTTTGTCATGTTTACCACCAGCTAATGAGGGAAATGCATCCTCTGTTCTTGGTAGAGGTCACTGATTTGCAGGCAATGCTGGGTTATTACAGACTTTGAAACCACAGACACAAAGAAACTCAGTCTTTCTAAATGGTAACTGCGGTGGTTATCATCCACTCCAGTTTACCCCAGAACTAATTTAGGGTCTATATGTTGTTTCCATTCCACTTCTCTATTTGAACACAACACAGAAAGTAACAGTGAAGGTTTTCAAGATGTGCATAAGGAATGTTGTGCCAGATTTAGTCTGGACATTAGAAAAAGATTCTTCCCCCAGAGGGTGGTTGGGCACTGAACAGGCTCCACAGGGCAGTGGTCACAGCACCAACCTGACAGAGTTCAAAAAATGTTTGGACAATACTCTCAGGCACAGGGTGTGACTGTTGGGGACGGTGCTGTGCAGGGCAAGAGTAGGACTCGATGATCCATGTGGGGCCTTTCCAACTCAGTACATTCTGTGATTCTGTGATTCTGTGATCACTTTCTTCCCTATCACAGTTTTTTTTTTTTCCTGAGTTTCAGCACTGAAACTTTATTATGAAGACCAGAGAGTTTAATTATTCAGTTTCAATCTACCAAACTTTCGCCTCAAACTCTGTCATGTTGATGCCATTCTAGAAAAGCATTTTTTTCTCTCTCTAACAATTCAGATTATTTTGAAAGGTGCAAAAAGCCATCCATGTATTTGTCTTGTGGTTGGGGAGCAAGTGCTAGATTTGTCCTGAAAGACATCTCATGTCTCATGGACTCTAGCTAGTCCCACTTCTGGTGGATCTTCCCTGTGAAAAGTGCACATTACTGTGATAGGATGTTCAGGAGAAAAAGACTTCTTGCCTTATTTGTGTTGAATTTGTTCCTGAGACTTCTGGCTGCAAATAGTGACATGCAAGAGCACAAAGGCTTAGAAAAAAACTCTGCCTGAAGATGACAATCCTCAAGTGTAGGAGAGGGGAAACGAACTACATTTGGCAAATGTCCTTCCCTTAGTAAATGCATTTCAGAGAGGCACTTACAGCTGGCGTGTGGCAATGAGGGCAGAGCAAAGAAAGAACTAGAGTGATGGTGGATATTTATCACTGGCTTTTTGGAAAAAGGTTTCTGTGAAATCTCCACAGTCCTTGACATTTTTATTATATTTTCAAAGAGGTTGTTAAGCTAAACAAATTATAGGTTTTTGGAGATATTTTTCTTCCCTTGTATGCTATCAAATCTTGTTCTTTGTTTTAGATAAGCTTATACTCTGCCAGGCTGTTGGAGGAGTCCTCTCAGTCCTCCTTTCTCCAAGCCCAGATATTCTTAATGATGTTTAACATCTTTACATCAGGAGGCTATTCAAGAACCTAATAGCAGCAGGCTTCATTTTCTTTTATTTTCATATGTCTCAGATTCCCTTTCAAGACATCACGGTATTTCAGAATTATCTCTCTTGTTTTTGTATGTTATGAAAGAAACACAGAATTAAAAGCGGACTCAGAATAATTCTATTACTTCAGTAAATGCAAATTGTAAAACTTGCATTTATATTCTGCTTCTCCGACAGTTTTCTATCTTCTAAAATAAAAGAGACAATGGGGTCAATAGAGTACTCATAAATATCTAAATGCTTGCTACTTGCAGTGATTTTCAAAATCTTCAGGTAGAAAAATCTCTTAGCTTGTCATTTGGTACTCTTCCCATATCATTGTTAAATTACAAGCTTCGTTCTGAATGGAGGCTTACCTACCTACTACTTTCATTTTTCTTATTTAATAGCAAGCTAAAGTTCAGAGTGGAAAAAACATTGATTATCTTTGAGCACCCAAGGTTGGAGTGAGGCTGAGGTAACCTTCGAGTAAGAACAGTTATGATGATGATCAGATGATGGTAATGAGCAACAAGGAGCTGTAACTGACAATAAAAGGCATAGGAGACATAAAAAGACATAAAGGAGTTAGCTAGACTAAAGGAAGAGACCAAAAGGAGGAACATGGCTAATGTGGTGTGGGGATATGACACGACACCCTCCATGCTCTTGAAAAAGAATGTTCTATGGAGAAAAGAAAATATAAGAAAAGAAAAAAAATCCATAAAAAATTTTGTCTATATTCCATTCCCCTCTAGAATCTTTTCGCTTAGGTCAAAATAGACCATATAGACACTTGCTGTATTTAGTTCTTGATACATTGTGTCATTCCTGTATTATTCACTCCATATAGTCCTCAAAATGAATGTCTATTTGTGTCAGAACGTTTGAGGTCTTATATGACCTTTTCCTTCATCTACTTCTCTTCCTAAGCCATGGCAGATCAGTATGTCTGGAAGGTGGCATTTTTGGAAGGGGGGTTATTTAAACAACAGGAGAGCTGGACCTGGTGAGTACGGTCTTGTGATTCCTGCTCCCAAAAGAGAATTAAAAAATGTTGTATTGACTATTATTTACTGTGCAGAACTTGTAGATTTCTAGGTCCCAGACAAACAAAAGGCAATACAGCTTCATGCCGGGTAACTGTGGAATAACTTTCAAATTGATGTGGACAAAGCAATTAGACAAATTCATGGAGAGAAAATGCACATTGGGAACAAGTACAAAGGTAACATTTTGGCTCAGAAATTTCCTAAGTCATAAATCATTGGAAGGGAGAAAATGCTCTGAAGAGGACTTACTTTATTTGTATTGTGTTCCTGTATTTCTCTCCAGGCACCAACTAGTGCCACTGGGGAGCTGAGGTGGGCTGTTGAGCTGTATGGTACAGCTTTTTTCATGTACTGGTGTGCATAAGAGTACTGTCTTGCCTTTGGGTCACAGCTTCTGTTGAATTGTGAGCTCTGTGGGAAATGTCAGTAATCCTGACATTTTGAGAGAAACATCACTTCCCATGTAGCACGTCCCAGTGGGAGTTACAAACTAGATTTCCTACAAATATTTTCTTTCTGATTTTTGCCCTTAAGCAATAACCCTTGAAATATTTCCATCCTTTCCCTGTGAAAGAATATTTTGTATTCTTCATTTTCATTACTTCTGTGTTGCTTCAGATCAACTCCATAGCAAGTAGATATTTTTATTGTGCTAAGGCAGCTGGTGGCCCACCCAGTCTTGTATACTGTCTCTCACTGCTCTTTGTCACAGAGGAATTTGAAAGGATCCCATCAGTAGGCAGTGACAGAAGTACATACTCTGGACAAGCATCTACCTACGTTCTCCTCTTTGTTATAAATAAGGTCATCCTTGAAAGAGGAGGATTTAAGCCCCCTTCAAAATACTTAGACATATTTTCTAACTTTGGTATTGTAAGCTGTGCATCTTTGTTAACTGTATATTCAGACCGGCTTTCAGATTTTACTAAGAGCTTAACTTTCTGTTATTTTCACTTCTCTTCTCTCCTTGTCTCTTTTAATCTTTTCTAGGATGTTTACTTCCTTTGAATGGCAATATCTCTTTTTTTTCCTTTTTATTTGCTTTATCCTGCCTAAGAAAGTGCTTGCATTAACAAAATAGAGACAGCTGATATTAGAAATTGTGCTTAAAGGAAAATCTTCCAAATGAGGAAGTATAGCACCAATTTAACCCCAAAATGTCCGCAAGTAAAGAACCATATGTACAGCTGCAAGCAGGCAATATTATTCGAGCAAAAACACTTTCCGGCATCTGTGGAATTATTATTTAAAACAAAAGTGAATTTATTTAATGCTTATATTAAAAGTTCTACATTATTTAGATATTCTATCTGTTGAAAAAAATATATTTAAATTTATTATAGAATGTTTTTAAGAATAAATAGCTTTCCTTTTATACTGCCTTTTCCTCTTTAATAGTTAAACACAGATAAGTGTTCTGAGCAGGCTCTCAGATACATTTTTGAATATTGACATCATTCCATACAATGTGTAACTCACATTAGAATTCATAAGTATTATCCATGCAAATGCTCATTGCAGAAGACAGATATTATATCATACTGCTTCTGTTTTTCTTTCCTGAAAAAAAAAAAGAGTCTAGAAGGAAAGGAACTAGAAAAGCTTTTTCATTGGTCAGTGCCACTACATTTCACAGTATAAATGCTAGAGGGGTATACTGGAGAGGTAATAAATGTATTCATAGTGCTGAAGCTTTTTAGAAAGCATCAAATGGGAGGAAATTGAGAACAGAGATTGATTTTTTCAGAAAAATGATCAAAGTTAAACCTTATTAACTTAATACCCTCACTAGGAATGCACTCGAGAAACAGAAAGAGACAGAACTATATGGACATGGATTCTCTCTCTAAGATGATAAAAAGAAAGCAAGACAAGAAAATGTTCAGAATGAACCCAAAAAACCCCCAATCTTTGATAAGTTTGTATGAGATCAAAGCATGTGTTCATGAGGACAGAAAAATGCCTTATCTCCGGGAGAGAACTCATTCATTCACATCTCAATGCCATCAACATTCCTGAACATAGAGGCCATTTAAATATGCATATGAATAATATAATCTTCCAGTTGGGTGCTTATGTTTTAAAATCAAAATCTGCATTAGAGTATGTGTTGACTGTGACATATAAATCATTTTACTCCATGCAGCACAATCATTGACTCTTCTAAATATAGCAAAATTAGATTTTATTATGTAATGGAATAACATTTCCTAGCTGGGTGCTTAAGCCTTAAAACTGAAATCTGCATTTTCATGTTTGAAGGCTGACAGCTGCACAGGCTCCAGGAACTCAGGCTCATATGCTCGACACTGAGGCTTTGCACTAAATACTAGTACTGACAAGCTTTGGTGTTTATGCACTATCTTTCATGCTGTCAGTTCTGTGGCTGCTGTGGCAAAGCAGCAGTCTCAGGCTGCTGAAAAGCTTCCTAAAAGCCACTACAGATTTCTGGCATGCAGGTGAGGGGGTGGTAGGAAAGTGCTGTATGTGTGTGTATGTCTATATCTGTATCTGTGTCTATATATATGGAGTGCAGAGCGGAGAATTTTGAAAGGACCGTGCCAAACAGCTGATGTGAACTGTTTCTCAGCTTCTCCCATAGAACTGATGCAGCTCAAATTTGGCAAGGAAAAGAGCTTAATATATCAACACAAAATTCTGTCTGCCATTTGCAGCTGAAATAAGCATGGTTCCAAGGGTAGGGAGTGCCATCTTTAACTAAATGCCTGTATTTGCTGTTTTGGTCATTCAGAATTTGAAAATGCAAAGGGAAATTATTTCTCACTTGCTTGAAAGGTTTAGGAGGCCCTGTAAAAAGACTGAGGCGAAATGTAATACTCCCTAGAACATTCTGGTTTGAACCTGTTGTTGTTTATTATTTTGGCTGACAGCCTGCCGAGAGGGAAACAAAGACGCTTGTATTAGCCTTATCCTATGTTCATTAATTTACCTTGGTAAAGACTCATTCCCAGACCTGTGCTCTCCTTTATCACCATTAAAGAGTACTAAAAGGTCTGTCAGTTTTCTTGTTATTTTTACCTTTTCCTTTTCTTTTCTTCCCACTTACATCCTACTCAACCAGACACTGTAAAATTGGAGGACCTAAAAAACGAAACTAATTCCCCCCCATTCTTTCCTCCATAAAACAATAGGACATGGCAGCAGCCCTGCTGGAAAGCTCATGCCAGGCTCTGTTGCCTGGATTTGCAGCAGATATTCCTTTCTTCCAGTCAATAGGAACCAATGTAAACAGGACAGTTCTGCAGAAACCATAGTAACTAAGAGGTTTTTGGGCTCCTTTATGTCCAGTCAAATACAACTCCATTGAAAAGACACTGGCCTTGAAGCTGTGACTCCTATCTGCCAGCCTGAAGGGCTGTGTTCAGATTGTCTCCCAGGGAGCCCTCATAATGCAAAGGGGGAACTTTTGCACTGTGAACTTCCACCTTCATCATCAGTTTATATCTCGTTCTTCAGCATGAAGAGAAAAAGTGGAAACATCTCAAAATCATCGAAAGTGGTGTTCAGACTACTAAGATAAGATTTCTGTATTTATTTCTGTCACATTTTTCTCATATTCCCAGTGCTACATTTTGACCCATATTCATGTTCTGGCAGATTGGAAGACATATAACTAATGGACCATGAAATTTTTGCAGCTGTAATTGAAAAGATACTAAATCAGTAAAAACAGATTCATGCAATGATATTTGATACTGATGCCTGTCAACCAGCAAAACAGAAAACCTTCCTGTTTTCTTAACATCTCATCTCTTTCCTTCTAGCCTGGAATAAACAAGTCCAAACTTACAGATCTCATCTTCATCACTTCTACAGCTGGATAACAAGAGCTTATTTAGCAAATACACTCTGCTCCTCTGTGTATATGTGTGAACTGTCTGTAACACGTGTCTATAAATGTGCTCCTGTTTGAAGGACGCAAATGCCAGGTGCAAAGCCCTTAAAGCCTTATCAGTTAATCACAAGTTACTCCTTCCCTTGTGATTTTCTTCTGATCATCCTGAGTTTGAATAGTAATATGCCATTTGTCCAGATAGTTTGGATGGCTGATGGTCATATAAAGAACACTTCTCAGACTACAGTTTTATTTAATACTCTTTGCTGTGTTAACAATGAATTTTAGAGGGCTAGGAAAGTTTGATATCTGTTGCTCATACCTGCAGCAATGTTCTTAAGTCTGAGTAAAAAGAGAGTGGAAGGAACTTTTGAAGAGAGAAAGCTGTTTTGCTTCTATTTCCCATTAATCTTTATTTTCACTAATGCTTTTCTGAAAAAAAAAAATATGCTTTTGGTTTTTTTCTGAAGTTTCATATTCACTGTCATATTTTCCAAAATCCTTATAGATATGTCACTCATTCTACCACTTTCCTGAACAACACATTTTACCAGATAATAGGTAAGCACTTCTAATTGGAAAATCTTTGCAAGTCATAATTTATACACATCTGCTGGACCTTGTTCCATTGTACAAGCACCCTTGAAGACTGACAATACATGCATGAAAAGTAACAGAGCAAGTCTGAAGAATTAATTTCAAAGAGTCTTCTAGACTCTTTGTGGTATTCATCCTCCAGCCTGTGTTGACACTGGGGATTGCCCCAGTCCAGATGAACCACCTTGAACTTGGCCTTGTGGAACCTCATGAGTTTCACATGGGCTGGCTCTCTTTGTGAAATTGCCATATTTTGTTATTATTAAATGTTTTAACAGTTTTATATCTATATTAATTTGTAGTGCAGGTAGGTCCTGCTGCCCAATGAAATGACAGGTACCTAGCATGGTACCAGACTGATGCTGGTACCAGAACTATGTTGAGAGCCATTCTGGGGTGACGC